>CM063508.1:73528606-73556106 GCA_032207245.1 Pardosa pseudoannulata | reverse complement strand
AGGATTGAGAGAGAGCGTCTTGAGAAAGGGTTGCTGTATGAATCCTCGCTGGGTGGTGCTTCCTTCTTTGCTAGAGTGTGGACGTAAGCCGCACGAAACCTTATTTGGTGATTGGATGTTAAACTGTTCAAAGTATATGAATAAAGACATTTTCAAGAAATCATTGCCTATATGACTATTCATGTAGTTGCAAAGTCTGCCTTATATATAAATATATATATATATATATATATATATTATATATATATATATATTTATATATATATATATATATATATATTAATATATATATATATAATATAATATATATATATATATAAATATATATGTAATATGTATGTATGTATATATTTGTCTAACAAAGGAAAGTATCTATGCTAGATAAGAGCATCTATTAATACACCGCTATAACAAAACTATTTATGTAAAAGAACAGAGTGTATTGACGCATATACGCCAATGAATCAGGATTAAAAATAACCAGTATATATATATTTAAGAGTCATAAAGATTTAAATAAGAGGAATTTTTTTCGACATCACCAAATTAGAAAAAACATATTGATAATATAAATCACCCAAATTATTTAAGATAGGCAAAATATATATATATATATATATATATATATATATATATATATATATATATTATATATATATATATATATATATATATATATATATATATATATATATATATATATATATATATATAAATATATATATATATATATATATATAATATATATATTATATATATATATATAGTATTATATATGTATATATAAATAAATATTATTAAAAAATAAATATATATATATATATAAATTTTTATATATATATATATATATATAAATATATATATATATATATAAATATTAATATATATATATATATATATTTTAATATAAATATATATAAAAAGATTATAAATTTATAAATATAAAATATATATAAATATAATAAAGTCTAAAAAACATTTAAACTATATAGACATATTCGCAGATGAGCTTTTTTATCCTGTAATTAGAAGGAAAATGCAAGAAATGAGCCAAAATAAAATTCCCTTGCCTTATTTAGATAAGCTGAAAAAGATTTCCGTGTAAAATATAAGTGAAGGTGATGCAAATGACTTCAAAATAAAAGACATATTTCAAGTTAAAATTGCAAAATTAAGAAAGTCAGATAAATGTTAGTGAAAACACATTAACAGTGTGAAAAATAATTACACACACACACACACAACACACACAGTATATATAGATACACATTTTTGTCCACTTTATACGTGTATATATCAATCATGAAATTTGTTAAATTCTTTACTAAGACATGTGAAGGAAAACTTACAAATAAATGTTAAATATAGTACTTTTATATTGTAAAATATATCTGTTAATTATGATCTGGGACATAAGGCACTGACATGCGAATCTATAGTTTTAAGTAAAATATCAATTCACAGAAGGATTTCGAAATTTTCCTTAAAAAATCCTTTTTGCTGGATAAAAAACTTATTCTTTACTGAAAAAAGGTTATAAAGCTAAACGTTAACGCTACAATTCGCAGGTTGGCTTTCACCCAGGAGTAAAACCTCTTATGCATAATTCATAGCATCCGATTTGAAACGGTAGAAACAATTTTCTTCTTTTGGAAAATTTAAATTATTTTAAAACATAGAAAATCCTGTAAATTTCAACCTTTGTCTGTGAGTCCAATTCATATATATTATAACGTTTAAAATAAATTAAGCAGCAAAATGAATTTTGTTAAAACAGCTAATCAGTCACTGTAATAGTCTAGTTTAATAAAATATATGGAAATTAGACTGATTGAAAATGCCTTTCATCTGATCGTACAGAAATTTTTTGTTCCTTTTTTTAAAGAAATGAGGGACTTCGGTTGTCAAAGGGACATAAAGTTCATAAAGAGTGTTTATTGAAGCAATCAAAATAAATTTATAATCTTAAAATTTCAAAGTAATTTACGGGATACACAAATAAAATTTTATGTCTCTCTGTTACTCTGATGCCGAACGATGGCCGATTGGTTTGAGTGCTGGCCTTCGAATCTCACTATGGCATGGTTGTTCGTAGCCGTTCGGAATCGGCTTTAAGCAGTAGGTCCCGGTCTCATTAGCCCTCGTGTTGCAAAAGGTAGACCATAGCACTCCAAACCAAACCAAACCAATCTGTTACTCTGATGGAGTAACTGATATATGTATATCTATTGCTAACATTATGATGCTAAATAGCCCAAAAAATTTATATACAAACTATTTTAGGTAGCTCTAAAAAGAGAAGCTAGTCATTAATAAATTAAAAAATAAAAATAGAACATTTTATATATATTAAATGGGAAATATTCTGAAAACTAAATAGAAGTAGTTTTAAATGTGCAAAAAATTTATTTTATAAAAATTTTTAATGCAAATGATTATTTGTACTTCAAAAGATTTCTGTAAAATATTTTATAAATATAAGTTGATAAATATATTGAAAACATATTAAAACGTCTACATTTTCTTTAAATTCATCTTCTTTTTACCAATAAACAATACAAAGACGAAGAAGGATGAGGCAAATTTTTTTTCCAATAGCACAAACATGCACGTATCCACAGAATCTCTGTTCTCACGTGTAAAATTTATTTACGGTGTCTGGAGGTATTTCCGTCTGAAAATGTGTGTTCAATATTTATTGGGTCTCAGACATTGTTGTAAAAAAAGGCAAAGACGTGTTTTAAAGCGATCGATGTGACAGTTTCCCTTAAGATTTCTGCACGTTGGACAAAATAAATATAAAATAAGTTGGTATGAAGGTAGGACAGTTATTACACTGTTTTACATATTTTAAGTGTAAATTGAAGAGTGCCTTATTAGGAAGGGATATCATACAGGTATAATTATTACTAAGATACAACCTAGATATTAGGTTAAAATTTATTGGATATATCATGTGGTTTTTTAATTAATAATGTTCCAAAGTACTGTTACATGTGTTGATTTGCTTAGTATTAAGAAATCCGCTCGTGTTGCAAAAAGTAGACCGTAGCACTCCAAACCAAACCAAACCAATCTGTTACTCTGATAGAATAACTGATATATGGATATCTATGTCAATAATAAAGATCCGTATAAATGTGATGACATATAGCAGTTTAGATATATTACCAAGCGACTTCTGTGTCATAATGACATCAGAAGTTTTCATAATAGTGTCACAAGTCTCCAAAGAGGTAAATTTATGATACCAAAATCCTCTCTGGGGCATCGTGTTACGTCATTATGATGTGGAAGTGACGTATCTTGACTGAAATAAGGCAATTTCAAGCAGTAGGGCACATCTCAACTTATGACATTTCTGGCTTTAGTTTCAAATGGAAGGGCAGTTTATTGTTCTATTGGCTGTTGTAAACATGAAAATGAATGGGAAGGGCATTATAGAAGTCAGTGACGTTGCGACAAATTGCTCTATATGTTAGCACTCTTTATTCAAGAAATTTAAGATAAACTATTATCAGTACTATTAAGCTTGACTTTGAACTTGATAAAAGTAAAGGATGAAGAGTTTTCAAACTTTAAAACTATTTAAACGAATTGATTGAAAAATTAAAAGTGTTTTACGCTTTAACCCTTTCGTGGGCCATTTATTTCTCACTCCACGTTTCCAAACTTTGGAAACAGAGCTGCTAATTTTATTCACTCAATCAAACAATTGATGACAGCGCAAAACCGAAGAGAGAATCAGTCTTCCCGTCGTTTCAATAACAAGACCAATATATTATAATGGGTTTTGCTCTTCCCACAAGTGTATTTTGTAAGATCTTGTAGGTGGGAAGTAATCTTCCCACGGCCCATGAAAGGGTTAAATCACGAGGTGACTATTTCTTCATTTTTATACTTTTCTTCGTTATCTTTTAATTTCGTATTGCCCATTAGCGCTTTGTAGGGATAAATCTCCAAAAATATTGAAATATAATTTATTTCTTTATTTTGTGTTCCTTATACTTATGAGGAATATTAAATTTAAATAAAGTGTGGTTTTTATAAAACAGACTGGTTTTGTTTTTGAAATTGTTTGTCTTGATGGTATGTAATAAATCTAGAAAATAATAAAAGTAAATATACTTTTTATGCTAAGCCTAATTATCTAAAATGAAGGGTGAACGTGAAATGTCTCCTTAGGCATAACAATGTAGAGCAAACATGATTCTGTTTTCAGTTTAATGTCCTACAAATATCTTTAAAAATGTTATTTACATATTAATAAATTGCAAATTCTACCTCTGACAAATTTATGGCATTATCAGAATAACTGCTTTACAGATAGTCGGAAGGCTGAACGTTACATGGAATAATGTCAACTCATTTATGTTCAGTGTTATAATCTTATCTGTCATATGCGTTAAACACGTTTCACTCTCTAATATAGCTTTAATATGTTTTTATAAATACTTTTTTACTATACTTATTAATACTTTTTTTTCATTAATTTATGTTAAAAATTCGATTACTTTATATTAACCCGTGTTAAAAGCTAATTTACTCTAAGAGGAATTACACAAACATTGATATAGCGGAATTGGTAATAAATTAAAGAAAGATTTAATTTTCAGAATTAATTTCTTTTCTGACTAATGCCCTTGAAACATTAATGTAGTTAGAAATGTATTTATTTAAAAATGTTTACAATTAAAAAAAAATCGTATTAATTTTTAAAGTTACTAACTTTTTATTGGTTTAAAAGGAACACTTTTGAAATTGCACTATGCGCATTACTAACATGTTTTAGTTTAAGATTACAAGGCTTGTCTTTTGTTCCTAAAAATCCTGTTTTTGAATCCCGCTGTTAATATGGGTGTTCGTAATACATCATAATAATCTGTAAAAAGTGGAATTTAGTCTGATTAGCTTTCGTAAATGAGCCGTTTTCATTGAAAGTAACACAAGTCCATTTTTGACAAAATGTTATTGATTGCAATGAATACAAGCAGCTATAAAAATTTTTATTTATAAAAAGTTCCACATAAAAAGGATTTAAATTAATCATCATTTTGAAGATATACATTTAAATAAATAATAAAGACTTAAATATATATAAATAATTATAATAACTAAAATAAATATAAATAATTTGAAAGTCTTGCCCCCTTTTTCCAAATGCATGACATTTAGTTAAAAATATGTACTACATAATTGTGCGACATTCTTTTAACTAATATTTATAAAATCGATCTCATTATAATCACTTAAATCAACTTACAATTAAAAAAAAACACAAAGCATTAACTTATACTAATACTTTCCAAAACCTTTTAAAAGCTCCATATAATATAAAATGCACTTACACTACTTTCAAGTTATTATCTCAAGGTCTGATCATAGTGCTCTGAATAAACAAAGATCTAAAGCAGGGATGGGCAAACTCCGGCCCGCGGATAGAATTTTAAATTGCCTGTCCGAGGCAAATTAAAATAAATATATATTTATACATTATATATCCATCTCCATCATGCTTAAATATTATACCCCAAATTTGTTATCTCACGTTCTAAAGATCAGCGGTATATTTGCTTCTTATATGTGAACAGGTGTTTTCAACTTTGAACCCTAGAAAGAATAATTTCAGAAGTATACTGACAGATGAGCATTTATAATCCTTCCTTAAAATCAGTACGTCTCACTTCGAACCTCAGTATAAGGAACTTTTAAAAATGAAATCGCGATTTCATTCATCTCATTAATGTATTTAAACCGTTAGGTACTTATACATTGTTCTTTAAAATTTTAGAAAATTTTACCTTGGCCTGCCAAATTTATATTCTTTCGATGTATGGCCCGCTGCCGAAATTGTTTGTCCATCCCTGATCTAAAGTGTATTGAACTAAACAAATATTTTCTATACTGTAGCCCACATTTAATGCCATGTTCAAAATTATTAAGACGTGAATATCTTTAAATAATTTAGGTATGTAATCATACCTTCTGCACTCTGCATTTCATTCGGATGTTACATATTGCATTATACAGACTTCAAATGCTTCAAAAATCTTCGAATTATAAAATTTTTCTCCTCTTGTTTAAAAATGTTTTTAAGTAAAAAACACTTGTTTAGAAAAGAACTTGTTTAAAAAATTTTTTAAGTAAAGAAAAGTTACCTTTCCTAAATTACCATGTTTTACATATTTTAACATTTATATTTTGTTCTGGATTAATAGTAGGTGATAGAAATGGTACATTGTATAAAAAATGAAGTAATCCAGAACTTTATATTCTTTTACACGTACTAAGTTATAGCTGCATTAACTGGAGATAATGACTGAATTTATGCAAAGTATATCTGCACTAGTTAAGAGAACCTCCCCTCTCTCTCCCATAAAATAAGCGTTATTATGGACTTCATACATATTTAAGTATCTGACAATTACTCAAGAAAAGACGAACATTAAGAGCAGAAATTCTCAAATCTTCCAGATACAATGCATCATTTTTCCCTTTCACAGACAAAGTTATTAGGATGTGAGTGTTTTAAATAATTTACGTATATAATCATAACTTCTGTAAACTGCATATCATTCGGATATTATATATTACATTATACAAACTTCAAATGCTTCAAAAATCTCTAAATTATAAAAGTTTTCTCCTCTTGTTTAAAAATGTTTTTAAGTAAAGAACATTAATAGATCTAAATAGTTATCATATGCGAATAACTTTTGAAAAGTTACCTTTTCTAAATTACCATGTTTTACATATTTTGTTCTAGATTAATAGTAGGCATTATAAATGATACATTATATAAAAAATTGAATTAATCTAGAACTTTATTTGCTTTTACACGTACTAAGTTTGAACTCCATTAACAGGAGATAATGACTGAATGTATACAACGCATATCTGCACTAGTTAAGAGAACCTCCATACTATCTCCTATAAAATTAAGCGTTATTACATACTTCATACATATTTGAGTATCTGACAATTACTCAAGAAAAGACGAACATTAAGAGCTGAAATTCTCAAATCTGCCAGATACAATGTATCATTTTTTCCCTTTCACAGACTACATTTCACTGGAGAAAATGTAAAAAGACAACATCATAACATTAAAAATATATGAACTCTCAAATTTTTAAATGCAGACTTTTAACAAAATCTTGAAAAGTTCATTAAAACCACCATTACCTATGTAGAAATGGTATATTATGTAAAAGAAATTGAAGTAATCCAAAGCTTTATTTGCTTTTACAAGTAATAAGTTTGAGCTGCATTAACAGGAGATAATGACTGAATTGTATGCAACGCATATCTGCACTAGTTAAGAGAACCTCCCCAATCTCATTCATAAAATAAGCGTTATTAAAGATTTCATACATATTTAAGTATCTGACAATTACTCAAGAAAAGACGAACATTAAGAGCTGAAATTCTCACATCTGCCACATACAATGTATCATTTTTTCCCTTTCACAGACTACATTTCACTGGAGAAAATGTAAAATGACAACATCATCGCATTAGAGTATTAAAGATATTTCAACTCTCAAATTTTTAAATGCAGAGTTTTAATGAACTAACGAACTCTTGAAGAGTTTGTTAAAACCACCATTACCTATGTAGAAATGGTATATTATGTAAAAAAATTGAAGTAATCCAGAACGTTGTTTGCTTTTACAAGTACTAAGTTTGAGCCGCATTAACAGGAGATAATGAGTGAATGTATGCAACGCATATCTGCACTAGTTAAGAGAACCTCCACACTCTGTCTCATAAAATAAGCATTATTACATACTTCATACATATTTAGGTATCTGACAATTACTCAAGAAAAGACGAACATTAAG
Source organism: Pardosa pseudoannulata (assembly GCA_032207245.1). Lineage (NCBI taxonomy): Eukaryota > Metazoa > Arthropoda > Arachnida > Araneae > Lycosidae > Pardosa > Pardosa pseudoannulata. The sequence continues at coordinate 73,548,262 of CM063508.1, read as the reverse complement.
AGCTGAAATTCTCAAATCTGCCAGATACAATGTATGATTTTTTTCTCTTTCACAGACAAAATTATTAGTCTTTGATTTGGTTTCGTTTGGAGTTCTACGGTCTACTGTTTTGCACACGAGGGCTAATGAGACCGGGACCTACTATTTGAAGCTGATTCCGAACGGCTACGAACATCCATGCCTTAGTAGGATTCGAACCCACGAACTCCGGTACCGACGATCAGCGCCCTAACCAATAGGCCAGCATTCAGCCAAAATTATTAGGAAGTGAGTATTTTAAACAATTTAGGTATATAATCATACCTTCTGCACTCTGCGTATCATTCGGGTGTTATATATTACGTTATGCAAACTTTAACGCTTCAAAAATCTCTAAATTATAAAAATTTTCTCCTCTTGTTTACAAATGGTTTTAGGTAAAGAACAGTATAGATCTAAAAATTAATCATATGCTGCATGACTTTTGAAAAAAAGTTACCTTTTCTAAAGTACTATATTTGAGCTGCATTAGCAGGAAATAATGACTGAAAGTATGGAACACTTATCTGCACTAGTTATGTGAACCTCCTCTCTCTCCCATAAATTAAGCTTTATTAAGGATTTCATACATATTTAAGTATCTGACAATTACTCAAGAAAAGACGAGCATTAAGAGCTAAAATTCTCAAATCTGCCAGATACAATGTATAATTTTTTTTCCTTTCACAGACTACATTTCATTAGAGTAAATGTAAAAAGACAACATCCTCTCATTAGAGTATTAAAGATATTTCAACTCTCCAATTTTTAAATGCAGATTTTTAACGAACTCTTGAATAGTTTGTTAAAACCACCATTACCTATGTAGAAATGGTATATTATATAAAAAAATTGAAGTAATCCAGAACTTTATTTCTTTTTATATGTACTAAGTTTGAACTGCATTAACAGGAAATAATGGCTGAATGTTTGCAACGCATATCTGCACTAGTTAAGAGAACCTCCCCTCTCTCTCCCATAAAATAAGCATTATTATTGACTTAATATATATTTAAGTATCTGACAATTACTCAAGAAAAGACGAACATTAAGAAACTGAACTTCTCAAATCTTCCAGATACAATGTATCATTTTCTCCCTTTCACAGACAAAATTATTAGGTAGTAAGTATTTTAAATAATTTACTTATATAATCATATCTTCTGTACTATGCATATCATTCGGATGTTATATATTACATTATACAAACTTCAAATGCTTCAAAATTCACCAAATTATAAAACGTTTCTCCTCTTGAATAAAATTTTTTTAAGAAAAGAACATTAATAGATCTAAATATTCATCATATGCTACATAACTTTTGAAAAGTTACCTTTTCTAAATTACCATGTTTTACATATTTTGTTCTGGATTAATAGTAGGAGACAGAAATGGTACATTATACAAAAAATTGAAGTAATACAGAACTTTGCTTTTACAAGTACTAAGTTAGAGCTGCATTAATAGGAGATAATGACTGAATGTATGCAACGCATATCTGTACTACTCAAGAGAACTTCTCCACTATATCCCATAAAATGAGCGTTATTACATACTTCATGCATATTTAAGTATCTGACAATTACTGAAGAAAAGACGAACATTAAGAGCTGAAATTCTCAAATCTGCGAGATACAATGTATCATTTTTTCCCTTTCACAGACTGCATTTCACTGGAGAAAATGTAAAAAGACAACATCATCGAATTAAAAATATTTGAACTCTCAAATTTTTAAATGCAGAGTTTTGACAAACTCTTGAAGAGTTCGTTAAAACCACCATTACCTATGTAGAAATGGTATATTATGTAAAAAAATTGAAGTAATCCAGAACTTTATTTGCTTTTACAAGTAATAAGTTTGAGCTGCATTAACAGGAGATAATGACTGAATTGTATGCAACGCATATCTGCACTAGTTAAGAGAACCTCCCCAATCTCATTCATAAAATAAGCGTTATTAAAGATTTCATACATATTTAAGTATCTGACAATTACTCAAGAAAAGACGAACATTAAGAGCTGAAATTCTCATATCTGTCACATACAATGTATCATTTTTTCCCTTTCTCAGACTACATTTCACTGGAGAAAATGTAAAATGGCAACATCATCGCATTAGAATATTAAATATATTTGAACTCTCAAATTTTTAAATCCAGATATTTAACGAACTCTCGAACGAACTCTTCAAGAGTTCATTAAAATCACCATTACTTATATAGAAATGGTATATTATGTAAAAAATATTGAAGTAATCTAGAACTTTATTTGCTTTTACAAGTACTAAGTTTGAGCCGCATTAACAGGAGATAATGATTGAATGTATGCAACGCATATCTGCACTAGTTAAGAAAACCTCTCTAATGTGTCCCTTAAAATAAGCGTTATTACATACTTCATACATATTTGACAATTACTCAAGAAAAGACGAGCATTAAGAGCTAAAATTCTCAAATCTGCCAGATACAATGTATAATTTTTTTTCCTTTCACAGACAAAATTATTAGTCTTTGATTTGGTTTCGTTTGGAGTTCTACGGTCTACTGTTTTGCACACGAGGGCTAATGAGACCAGGACCTACTATTTGAAGCTGATTCCGGCTACTAACATCCATGCCTTTAAAGGGATTCGAATCCGCGACGATCAGCGCCCTAACCAATAGGCCAGCATTCAGCCAAAATTATTAGGAAGTGAGTATTTTAAACAATTTAGGTATATAATCATACCTTCTGCACTCTGCGTATCATTCGGGTGTTATATATTACGTTATGCAAACTTTAACGCTTCAAAAATCTCTAAATTATAAAAATTTTCTCCTCTTGTTTACAAATGGTTTTAGGTAAAGAACAGTATAGATCTAAAAATTAATCATATGCTGCATGACTTTTGAAAAAAGTTACCTTTTCTAAAGTACTATATTTGAGCTGCATTAGCAGGAAATAATGACTGAAAGTATGGAACACTTATCTGCACTAGTTATGTGAACCTCCTCTCTCTCCCATAAATTAAGCTTTATTAAGGATTTCATACATATTTAAGTATCTGACAATTACTCAAGAAAAGACAAACATTAAGAGCTAAAATTCTCAAATCTGCGAGATACAATGTATCACTTTTTTTTTTCTTTTTAGAGACTACATTTCACTGGAGAAAATGTAAAATGACAACATCATCGCATTAGAGTATTAAAGATATTTCAACTCTCAAATTTTTAAATGCAGAGTTTTAATGAACTCTTGAAGAGTTCGTTAAAACCACCATTACCTATGTAGAAATGGTATATTATGTAAAAAAAATTTGAAGTAATCTCGAACTTTATTTGCTTTTACATGTACTAAGTTTGAGCTGAATTAACAGGAGATAATGAGTGATTGTATGCAACGCATATCTGCACTAGTTAAGAGAACCTCCCCTCTCTCTCCCATAAAATAAGCGTTATTATGGACTTCATACATATTTAAGTATCTGACAATTATACAAGAAAAGACGAACATTAAGAAACTGAAATTCTCAAATCTTCCAGATACAATGCATCATTTTTCCCTTTCACAGACAAAGTTATTAGGATGTGAGTGTTTTAAATAATTTACGTATATAATCATAACTTCTGTAAACTGCATATCATTCGGATATTATATATTACATTATACAAACTTCAAATGCTTCAAAAGTCTCTAAATTATAAATGTTTTCTCCACTTGTTTAAAAATAATTTTAAGTAAAGAACATTAATAGATCTAAATATTCATCATATGCTACATAACTTTTGAAAAGTTACCTTTTCTAAATTACCATGTTTTACATATTTTGTTCTGGATTAATAGTAAGATATAGAAATGGTACATTATATAAACAATGAAGTAATCTAGTACTTTATTTACTTTTACAAGTATTAAGTTTGGGCTAGATTAACAGGAGATAATGACTGAATGTATGCAAAGCATATCTGCACTAGTTAAGAGAACCTACCCTCTCTCTACTATAAAATATGCTTTATTACATACTTCATACATATTTGAGTATCTGACAATTACTCAAGATAAGACGAACATTAAGAGCTGAAATTCTCAAATCTGCCAGATACAATGTATCATTTTTTTCCCTTTCACAGACAACATTTCACTGGAGAAAATGTAAAAAGACAACATCATCGCATTAAAGATATTTGAACTCTCAAATTTTTAAATGCAGAGTTTTAACGAACTCTTGAAGAGTTTGTTAAAACCACCATTACCTATGTAGAAATGGTATATTATGTAAAAAAATTGAAGTAATCCAGAACTTTATTTGCTTTTAAAAGTAATAAGTTTGAGCCGCATTAACAGGAGATAATGAGTGAATGTATGAAATGCATATCTGCACTAGTTAAGAGAACATCCACACTCTGTCCCATAAAATAAGCGTTATTACATACTTCATACATATTTAAGTATCTGACAATTACTCAAGAAAAGACGAACATTAAGAGCTGAAATTCTGAAATCTGCACATACAATGTATCATTTTTTCCCTTTCACAGACTACATTTCACAGGAGAAAATGTAAAAAGACAACATCATCGCATTAGAGTATTAAAGATATGTAACTCTCAAATTTTTAAATGCAGATTTTTAAAGAAGTCTTGAACGAACTCTTGAAGAGTTTATTAAAACCACCATTACCTATATAGAAATGGTATATTATGTAAAAAAATTGAAGTAATCTAGAACTTTATTTGTTTTTACACGTACTAAGTTTGAGCCGCATTAACAGGAGATAATGATTGAATGTAAGCAACGAATATCTGCACTAGTTAAGAAAACATTCCTACTCTGTCCCATAAAATAAGCATTACTACATACTTCATACATATTTAGGTATCTGACAATTACTCGAGAAAAGACGAATATTAAGAGCTGAAATTCTCAAATCTGCTAGAAACAATGTATGATTTTTTCCCTTTCACAGACAAAATTATTAGTCTTTTATTTGGTTTGGTTTGAAGCTCTACGGTCTACTGTTTTGCACACGAGGGCTAATGAGACCGGGACCTACTATTTGAAGCTGATTCCGGCTACTAACATCCATGCCTTAAAGGGATTCGAATCCGCGACGATCAGCGCCCTAACCAATAGGCCAGCATTCAGCCAAAATTATTAGGAAGTGAGTATTTTAAACAATTTAGGTATATAATCATACCTTCTGCACTCTGCGTATCATTCGGGTGTTATATATTACGTTATGCAAACTTTAACGCTTCAAAAATCTCTAAATTATAAAAATTTTCTCCTCTTGTTTACAAATGGTTTTAGGTAAAGAACAGTATAGATCTAAAAATTAATCATATGCTGCATGACTTTTGAAAAAAAGTTACCTTTTCTAAAGTACTATATTTGAGCTGCATTAGCAGGAAATAATGACTGAAAGTATGGAACACTTATCTGCACTAGTTATGTGAACCTCCTCTCTCTCCCATAAATTAAGCTTTATTAAGGATTTCATACATATTTAAGTATCTGACAATTACTCAAGAAAAGACAAACATTAAGAGCTAAAATTCTCAAATCTGCGAGATACAATGTATCACTTTTTTTTTCTTTTTAGAGACTACATTTCACTAGAGTAAATGTATAAAGACAGCATCATCGCATTAGAGTATTAAAGATATTTCAACTCTCAAATTTTTAAATTCAGAGTTTTAACAAACTCTTGAACACTTCGTTAAAACCACCATTACCTATGTAGAAATGGTATATTATGTAAAAAAATTGAAGTAATCGAGAACTTTATTTGCTTTTACGCGTACTAAGTTTGGACTGCATTAACAGGAGATAATATGTGAATGTATGCAAAGCATATCTGCACTAGTTAAAAGAACCTCCCCTCTCTCTCCCATAAAATAAGTGTTATTACGGACTTCATACATATTTAGGTATCTGACAATTACTCAAGAAAAGACGAACATTAAGAAACTGAACTTCTCAAATCTTCCGGATACAAAATATTATTTTTTCCCTTTCACATACAAAATTATTAGGACGTGATTATTTTAAATAATTTACGTATATAATCATAACTTCTGCACCCTGCATATCATTCGGATGTTATATATTACAGTACACAAACTTCAAATGCTTCAAAAATCTCCAAATTTAAACATTTTCTCCTCTTGTTTAAAAATGTTTTTAAGTAAAGAACATTAATAAGTCTAAATAGTCACCATATGCTACATTTGAAATGTTATTTTTTCTACATTACCATGTTTTACATATTTCAACATTACCTATATTGTTTTACATCAGTAGTAGACGATATAAATGGTGCTTCACATAAAAAATTGAAATAATCCAGAATTTTATTTGTGTTTACAAGTACTAAGTTTGGGCTGCATTATCAGGAGATAATGACTGAATATATGCAACGCATATCTGCACTAGTCAAGAGAAACTCCCCACTATATGCCATAAAATGAGCGTTATTACGTACTTTATACATATTTAAGTATCTGACAATTACTTAAAAAAAGACGAACATTAAGAGCTCAAATTCTCAAATCTGCCGCAGACAATGTATCTTTTTTTCCCTTTCACAGACTACATTTCATTGGAGAAAATGCAAAAAGACAACATTATCGCATTAAAGTATTAAATATATTAGAACTCTCCCATTTTTAATTGCAGATTTTTAACAAACTCTTCAAGAGTTCGTTAAAACCACCATTACCTATGTCACCACATCTCCCATGCATTCTCCCCTGTCTAAAGAAAGGGGATTTTTTTCTCCCATTTAAGATCTGAAAACTAAAAATACTGATGACAGAAAAAAAATACAACTTATTTACAGAAATCTGATTTTTAGATTCAGGAAAACGTGACTCGAATAAAAGAATTTATGGCGTTCTGGGGGAGCACACTAGCCATTGCCAAGGTACGAGAGCCTAAACAGAATATGTCGTAACTCGTGCTGTCTGAGTTATGAATACTTTAAGGATTCATCCCTCACCTGACAACAACGAGACACGGGAATGCGACCATTTTGTTTCTAGGTTGTTTACAAATGCGACGTATTTTACGAGTTAAGTAAAATTTATGAGCTTCTTTGGCGAGAAGATAATTCAATATGACTAAGTTATTTTTAGGTAAGCTGTTTGAGATAGAGTTTTGAATAAGTGACTGTTGGATTTAACAAGAAATGTTCCTCACACATGATTTAAATGGTGAAAAAATTATAAATAAATGTAATATTGTATAACTAGCATATAGCCCTTCATATGACGGGATTAGTAAAATTTTTTATTTTCCAGAATTGTAAAGTACCCTATGAGGCAGTTAAAAAATGGTTTGTTTTTTGGTTGAGAATTACCTGGTACACGCTCAATATATAATTTATATTCAAACTCCTCTAAAGTCTCCCGATACTGTAAATGCAGTTTAGAATCACATTGAATTTGTTTAGTCAAATTATGTGGTTATGTTGAGCTCATTGGCTTTGAGGTAGCGCTTCGAATTGACAAGGCGCATATCCGAGGTTCGATCCCCGGGCTGCACAAGGTTGACTAAGCCTTTCATACCTTCAGTGGGTAGAGAAACTGAGGACCAAGCATGCTTGGGAACTAAACACTGAGGGTTCTGCGTAAGACTGAACACCTAACCGTAACATATGCTTCGCACCCCAGGTCCCTTGGTCTAGAAAACGGAGATTGACTGTTGCACCGAGGCTGTTGCACCGAGGAGAGTTCTGTGGTTATGTATAAAAAATAATCACAAGAACTTCTTAATTTTCAAAAGTAACTTAAACGCTAGATATTTATTAGTTCGTCAACTTTAATTTGCCTTGTCATATTAAGGGATAGAATGGTCAGCACAGGTTTTAATATTGACAGTGATTATTTGGCAGTATATGTAAATGATGTCCAAAATTTAGCGAATCGATTGCAAACAGTGTAATTATGTATAAAAAACAAACACACAAACAAGCAAACTTCTTAATTTTTAATCATGTATAACTCAAAAGCTAGATATTTATTAGTCCGTGAAATAGATTCCTAGACTTTTATTCAAAGAGTTTGTTGTTAATACTGGTGATAAAATTTTGTTTGCTACAAAAAATAATCGATGATTAAATTTAAAATTATCGCATATGTACCTAATTTATTTTTTATGCCAAATATAAAAGAAAAGTATTTACATGACATCTAAGTTCAGTGATAAAAAGTATGAAAATAATGCAGACGATATTTAAATAATTTGAAATAGGGTATGAGTAAATGAGATGGTCGAAGAAATGACGTCATAATGCTAGAAAAAAAATGTTATTTTTATGTATTTATTATGTGATAAACTTAATAGCCCGCTCTAAATCGGAGAAAATAGAGCTTGAAATAATGGTATTAAATGCTCGAAAAGAGGGGGGGGGAGTTTTCGATCGTTTTAAAGACTAGCTTTGAATTTTGCTAACCCTAACTCATCAAGAATTCAATATGGATACTCCTTTCCATTCCAGGTCCAACCAATTTATAAATTCGAGGACAGACGTACAGGTAATTTAGGCTATTATTATATAGGGGATAAAAATATTTCTGATTTGTAATTATCGGTTTACCAAGAAATTTTATTACTCCCATAAAATTGACAATTCAAAAGTATAAGAGTGTTTTAACACCATATTTGATTAAAACCCGGATCGCAATATCCCTTTATAAAATAAAAACACATATTTGTTGCCTGGAGAGTGTTCATAACACAGACAAATAAAAAAATACACCTGTAAAACAGAAGTAGTAAAGAAATAGGTTTTTAATACCTGATTATTAAGATTCATTTTTGCTGAATTCTTGTCTGAAGTGCAATTTTATCTAATTATTTTTTTTAATTATAAGATATTTAATTGATCATAGCAAAAGAAAAAAAAACTAATAAAAATCCTAACTGTGAGAAATATTTTCCTTATGTTCATTGCCTTTTATTAGTTTTAAAATATTGCATTAAATTGCTTTTTTTGGAGATATATAAATTAAACATATTTATAAAACACATATTTATTGCTTGGAGAGTGTCTAACACAGGCAAATAACGAAATATGCATTTAAAACAGAAGTAATAAAGAAAGCGGTTTTTAATACCTGATTAGTATAATTAATTTTTGCTAAATTCTTGTCTGACCTGCATTTTTATCTAACTGTTTTTTAATTGTAAGACATTTAATAGATCATAACATAAAAAGAAAAACTAATAAATTCCTAAATGTAACAAATCTTTTCATTAAGTTTATTGACTTTTATTACTTGTAAAATGTTGCATTAGAAATTTTTATAGATGTATAAAGTAAAATGACACAAGTAAAAAGTCTTATTTATAACTATATGTAAAATAATTCAAGAAATTATATTTCCTTTTTAGCATAAATTTGAAAAATTTTAATACAGATACATAGATTATATAAATGATTAAATAACACTAATATTTGTAAAATAGGACACATATTTTCATATAAAGCAGAAACATTGATACATAAGAAAATGTTCTAACTTTAGACTATCTACAAACAATTAACTTTAATACACAAACATATATTAACTAACTCGTAGTTTTTTTTATTCAAAATTTAAAAAAAAAAAATTGAAATAAATTTTCAACAACAAATTTAGTTGTATTTTGATATCTACAAACAATTAAAAATATTAATTATTTTGTGATTTAGTATGAATGGGACGCTATTATATAATAAGAGTTTTCTTACTTTCTTTTTTATAGTTCTACTCAGTTTTACCTGGATTTTCTAACCTATAGTTTTGTCATGAAAGGTAGTTATGATTTAATTGCTCCTAACTGCAAAAACACATAATTGAGAAAAGTTTTGAATTAGATTCGAATTGAATTTGTACACCTAAAGAATATGAATTGGTAACGAGCTCATCTTTATGTTAATCCCTTAATGCACAGTTTTTTTTTAAAAAGGCCGGCCAAAAAAAATAAATTTTTTTTTATGTCAAAAGCACAATTTAGAACTTTGTCTTGCCAAAAAAATTACAAAAATAAAAAATAATCAAAATTTTAATGCAATTTTGGATTTTGATAACATTGCTGAAAAAAGTCGAATATAGCTTACAATCGCATGTAAATGACAAACACCAATAAAACGATTTTATTTTCACATTGTTATTTTCAATTCTCCATTGCATTAGAGTGTGAAAAATTATAGCAACATAAAGTACAACGCTGCTTGAATTATCTCGATTGTGCACAGTTTATCCATTTTAGCGCGGTCGAGTTAAGACGAGCGTGCACGTTAAGGGGTTAAAAAGAAGAATATCTAGGAAGTTTCGTACAGCTTTCGCGTTCAAAATCAAGTCTATTGCAAAGAAAAATACTTTAGGTAAAAAGGACTGATTTTTAAGCATTATTTATGGTATGACTTATATAACAAAACTATTAGAGTTCTTGATTTTTGTAAACGTTGCAATTAATGCATTTTATACCATTAGGATTCAAATAATTTCGATTTCTCTATTCTTATAACTCTCCTATTTCGTTAATATATCGAGTGTGGTTTACTAAGCAAAAATTTGTAGTGATTCCAGACAAAATAATATGAAGAAAAATCCCAATTTATTTTTTAAAAATTCCCAAAATTTTAAAATAAAATTACACATTAATAAAATCACAAATTAAAATAAAATCCCGAGTGACTATATTAATTATGTTAATGCAGTTAATTTTTATCGATCGTGGATTTCATATCTTTCATAAAATTAGTAGTTCATTTAATCTCAAAATAATTTTTTCTTATATTTTTTTTCGTATATCATTTTTATATATAACTTCAAATTAATATTTATTCAGTATTGAAAAGCTTTGAAGAGGCCTAGTTTGGAAATAAATTACAACTTTCTAGGAATATTAAGAAGTGTATTAAATTTAATTCACTGCTATAATAACCTTTTCTAAATATGTTTGGATTAAAAGAAAGTGAAAAAAATGAGCACCTGTTTTACGACGATGCTAGTAAAAATGCATGCAGAGAGGGTCAGAATGGATATTTAAAGTTTCATAGCTAAATTTTCCTTGTATTTATATATAAACGGAATGGTTAATTTTATTAATATTGCTATAGACTACATTATATTAGTATAGACAAACGGGAATTTTAGTTGAAATCTGAAGATTCAAAATTTCTGTTCTTACAATACTTCTTTTACATCCTGAAAAGAAGAAATAAATCATTGATATAGTATTTCAATCCAAACTTCATACATAGCTGATTGGAAGCAACTATCTACCACTTAAGAAGTGATAACTTTGGTATAATTTACAGTCTTTCATCATTATTAACCATTTTTCAGTAGTCTATTCTTAGATAATTTTTGCATGTCTTAGTTCAAAATGTTTTATACAGTGTGATATTTTTCACAGTAGTAATAAAGTTATGTAATAGAAACTAGAAAAATGATTAATGATACATTATTAGCATTTTTGACTCAAGAAATCAATAAGGATATCAGAAATCCATGTCGTAAGGTTTGACATAAAATGATAATCATTGACATTTGAATTGGATTCGAAATGATTTCATTATGGCTATCATTACTGATCACACTTTGGGGAATGTATTGTAGTTTGTTTCTGAAGGTATTTAATTCACTATGCAACCAGTCGCAAATAAGGAAGTCGTTAAATAGAATGTTAGCTTAGGGAGTATTTTGGATAAAGCTTTCATTTAGTGAAACACAGTTAATGAATGTAAGAAGCTATATTTGTTGTATTTCGCGTTGGTAACAAAGAAATCTTTCAGAGGCTTTTGTAGAATTTTCTTCTTTACTATAGAATGCGATCCAGATTGTTTAATTTAACATAAAAAAGGTATTTGATGCAAACTTCTTACATTCTTCCCTTCAGAGCTCTCTTCTACTATGAAATAGTATACCTTTAGACATACTTTTAAGTAATTAATCGTTAGCAATCTAATTGTCAGAAGTAACAGTTTTTACCTAATTTTTTGTATGTTTCTTAAGTGGTTTCAATGCATATAATTTTACTTGTAGTAATAATTAAAAACTTTTCTAGTGAAAACTCTACTGTAGATGCGTAATTATGTATAATTAGCATTCATGGTATCATAATCAATAGAATTGTCTTAAGATGTGAGTTAAAAGGATTGATATATCTATAGGAATTGAAATTATTTCCTTATGGATATCATTTCGGAAACGCACTGCTTTGGGGAATAAGTTGTTTAAGTTTATTTCTAAAGGTGTTAATTTTGCAATGTAGTCAAATGCAAATATGAAAGTCGTTAAATATAATATGATCTGAGGGAATATTTAGGATAAAGATTCAATTTAGAGAAGCACAGTAGTAAAAATGAAAGAAAGTATGTTTGTAAATTATTCGTGTTGACATCTCTTAGCTTTTCAGAATACAATAAAATACAGTTATGAGAAAGTAAGTTCTTTCAAAATTTGTATCGCTTAACTCAAAATGTCTTATACAAAACTATTGCGAATATTAATAAACTATATTTAGTGAAAACCGCTCTCAGAGGCCTTAATGATAAAATATTACAACTTTTGATATCAGATCTCAGTAAAAGAATCATAAGGTTTGAGGTGAAATAATTCTCAATGACATTCCTACAAGATTCAAATTGATTTTATTGAAGATATTATAACAACGACACATTGATTTGGGACATAACTGGTAGTTTATTTCTGAAGATGCTGGTTTTGCTACCTATTCAATAGCAAATGCTAGCTAACCCAATAAAATGTTAGCTATCCAATAGTCGCTAATTAGAATATGAGCAGAAGAAACGTTTTGAATAGGACTTTTATTTAATAAAATACACTTGTTATAATGCAAAAAGAACAATAGTTAATGTTGTGTTTTAGATGAGTTTTTTAAGTAATGAAATATAATTGTTACAATACAAGAAGTTGACTTTTATGTTGGTATTTTACTGTTTAACAGTGGTAGCTAACTATGAGCTTTGTAAGTTTTGTTCAATAAAATATTCCATTAATGATTATTTAACTTTTTGGCAACTGTTAACTTTTCATAATACAATAAAATCATACATATCACTTGCAAAATTCTGTAGAATTAATGTACCTCCCATTAATTATAATTAATGGGAGGATACACAGATTTAAAAGAGAGCAATAATAATTATTCCTGCGCTGTTTTAAAGCTGCATAAAAAAAGTATAATTCACAAATTATATAATTTAAACTTCTCGCATTACACACTACAGAAAAAGATTTGCTGCTGCTGTTAAACAGTACAACATTTGTTATACTTTAACCATCCTTAATCTAATCTCAGTTGACAACAGTTTTTACATTTTGCACACCTTCTTAACTATTTTTATATTTTATTGAAGCTTTTTCTTCTATTCGGAAAATAACTCAATTTTAATTGTATTAGTAATAAAAACATTTCTAATATAAACTCTGCCTTAGCCACTAAATGATAAATTATTACCCTTTATGGTATCAGAAATCAATACAAGTGTCATAAAGTTTCATTGACATTTCTATAGGATTTGAAATAAATGATTTATGGATATCATTTCGGTAAACACTAATTTGAGAAATACGTTGTAGTTTATTTCTGAAGGTATCAATTTTCCTAAGAAGCCAATCGCAAATGTGAGTGTTGTTAAATAGAATGTGAACTGAGGGAGAGTCATTTTCAATAGATTTTTTGGTTACTGAAGCAGATAGGAGAATAAAAACAGGTACATTTCGTGCAGTTCGAATAGGCAACTATTCAATTTTCATCATATTGTAAATACCGACCTCTTACAGTAGAATTACTTTATTTCCCATAGAATAATATTGACGCATAAAGGAACTTTGGCAACGAGCTCAGTGGCCGAGTGATCAGAGCACGAGATCCAGACCGAAAGTTTCTGGGTTAGGTGCTCTCCATGGCGGTTGATCCAAAATATGGTTTTTAATTTAAAAATGCTATTTATTATTGCCTTATGTTCTCGAACATACTAGATCTTTCTTTATTATGTAAATTAGTTATGTCTTGAATATTCTGTTTGGGTATAAAAGCGAATACCCACTAGTTGTAGGCTAATTCTCGATCTTGTAAAGTTGCAAATTCCTACTTTGCTTTAACAAATTGGTCTGTCAGTCTAAACGGTGTATTCATTCGAATATTCGTAACAATATTAACCCCTTCTGGTAAAATGACGAGTCTAGCTCGTCATTAGTTTTTCATTCCATACCGCACAATGACGAGCTACACTCGTCATGCGATTAAAGTTGCTGTTAAATATGATAATTAATTTAGTTTAAAATTTCTAGTGTACTAAATTTGGCAACACTTTTATAACTTGTGAAAATCACAAGTCACTATTGCATATTGTTTACTTAGAATTTCTTGGTACAAGTCATTGCCAAATTAATGAATCAGAATAGAAGAAAACCTACTAAGAAATGCCGTGTGTGTTACAAGAATCAAATTAAAGTGAGACAACTTGGCGGTGTAAACAATTAAGAATTCCTTTGCATTTTATTTTGAAAAGTACCACTAGCTTGAAGACTATTATCTGTATACCTTATTAATGTTTTGCTTTGATATTTTCTTAATTTGACTGTTTCTGATATTATTTAACACTATGTAAAATGTGGATTTTAATTCAGAATATGTAAGAATTGTAAAATGAAACAAGTTTTTAAAATAAAAATTAAATGGTTATTTCATGCACAGTTTTTCATTATTAAATCATACCGGAAGGGGTTAAACTTCTATAGTGCTCATGATACAGTAAAAAATATACTATCGAGACTTAATACATTTAACTTTAAAAGAAAAAGCATAGATATCATATTGTATGCTTCTTCATTTTAGAGATTAATGCTTCTGAGAATGAAAATGTTCAAAGAGTTTAGAATAAAGAGAGTTATTAAAAATGAAACTCTTATTTAGGACTTTATTTCTTACTGAAATTCTCAATAATTTTAAGAAACACAGCTAGGGTTTACATCTTCGTTATTTCAGTTTTAAACAGGCTAAAATTTTGAGAAAATATTTAAGGACAAATATTATATATTGTTATAAAGAACATTAAAACCTTTATTCTTTTTAAAACTGAAATGTATTTTAAACTAAGAACTTCTTAAAATTAAACTTTCTACTGTGCTTTTAAATTGTTACTAATATATTTTGATATATATATTTATACTTGCTACGAAGTAAAATGAATTTTAAATTATGAGAGTTAAACAAAAGTATTTCTTTTGAAACGAAATTTGATAATAGGAAAATATTTGTTTATTGAAGAATTTATTAATGTCATTGTATTAAATGCTTACATATATATATATATATATATATATATATATATATATATAATATATATATATATATATATATATATATATATATATATATATATATATATATATATATATATATATATATATATATATATATATATATATATATATATATATATATATATATATATATATATATATATATATATATATATATATATATATATATATATATATATATATATATATATATATATATATATATATATATATATATATATATATATATATATATATATATATATATATATATATATATATATATATATATATATATATATATATTTATATATATATATATATATATATATATATACATATATATTTGACTGAAGACAACAATACAATTTTTAACAAAACGTCAAATGACGAATAAAAAATTGGAATGCAAACTGCTTTTAGAATGAAGACTTTATATAATATTGTTAATATATCTATTTACTACTAAGTAAATTGGAAATTAAAGTGTTTATATTATTAAATAAATACAATACAACAATAGATAACTATAAAAATTATTTAGAAATTAAATTACTTTTAGGAGAAAGCTGTTAATTATTTATTGTTGCATTGCTAGGTGTGACATGTTAATTAAAACAAAAATGGAATTTATGAATATTTACATTAAATCAAAAGAGCCGAATATTTAGTTAAAAGCATTTCTGTCTTTATATAAATGAAATGATTTGAGGGAAATATAGAATCAATTAACATATATATGAAAGTATAGATAAAGCATAATTTTTTTTTATTTTATATTGAAACACTGAATTGAATACAAATATTCAATTCAGTTCATTATAACTTAGCAACTATTAATTTAAGAAAAATAAAAAAAACACTAAAAGAAATCTTGTGCTTCAAATAATAAAAATGTAAATTAGAATATTTTTAAATTTATACTATTGATCATGCATAATATTCAGCATTTTACAAATACATATCTACCCCAGTGATTTCAAATACATATTTTTCATAAGAAATGCTTTTTTAGAGCAAATATGTAACTTTTCTTAGACTAACACATTTAAATGTCTAAAAAATTTAAATAAAATAATAAATTAGTATTCTGTAACTAATTCTAAATTTATTTTTAAAAAGTTCTTTTTGAAACTCTCTGATACAATGAGTTACAGAATGTTTTACGTCTTGAAGATGTTTAACATTACGATATTTTACCAATAACCTCTGAGTCGTGGTAGCTCAATCGGCAAAGGCAACGTCCGTGTAATTGTAATGTTGCGGGTTCGGTGCCCGAGAAGGCGTAACATCCGAGTGTTCGTTAAAGGTGACGGGGTCATGTAAAATATGTTCGTGGACGCAATGTCCTCAATCAGTATCTATGGTCATGGCACGTCAAGCCTATGGGTCTTTTGCTTGATCTGTGCTTATAAATTACGATTACCTACTTGAGCCAGAAGTCGTACTTTCACACTTTAACTCCTTCGCGACCAACGTCTCGTATACGCGACACAGCGATTTCACTCTTATCATTCCAGCGTAGTCTCTACGCGATGATCTATCGTTGATATTGAGAGACAAAATTCGCGTATGCGTAATAGGAGATCTGAATGTTTCATTTTCCTTTTCATAGTTAGATTTAATCACTATATGGCGTAAACGGCAACAGTTTTCATAATGGTACACTAGTGTACCATTTACTTGCTGGTCCTTAAGGGGTTAATGCGCTCGTTAAAATGAAACGCGCACCCCTTTAATACTAGTATATTGTGCTTGATTATACTAAGTGGCGTAAGACAACAATAATCAGTAGTCATCATAACTTTCAGCAACAAAAATATCTAAGGAAAAAGTCCATCTAAAATACTTTATATTTAAGTACATGCTTCTTATATATAAAATGAATCAATATAATAAAATTATTTTAATGCTCTTAAAACATTTAGACTTTAAAATAATTTATTAAAATATTTTTCAATTTCGAATGATTTGAAAAATGACTATTGATGTCATTTTATTAGATATTTCATTAATTGTATATATTACTCAATTCTGATTAATTTTACGTAAAAAGTTCTTAAGTTAATTAGAACTTAAACTGACCATGTAAATATATTTAAAAATTTTACTGTGTTAATAATATACACTTTTACTGTCCTTTCAGAAATATTTAGTCTACAGAAATATTAATTTTGAATGTTTTTTAAATCGGTTATTTTTCTTCATTTGTAGTGACTATTTATTGAGTTATTGGAAGTCGAAATTAAAGAACATTTATTTTGTAACGTAGCAGTTAAAAGCCACTGATTACCTCTTAAGTGGTTAATTCATCTGGCCCAAGGATTTGTTTGGTTTGGTTTGGAGCGCTACGGTCTACTTTTTTGCACACGAGAGCTTATGAGAGAGGGATCTGCAGCTTAAAGCCGATTCCGAACGGCTACAAACATCCATGCTTGAAGCGGAATTCGAACCCATGAACTCCGGTTCCGAAGAGCACCGCTTTAACATTTGGCCATCGTTCGGCGACACAAGGAATGGACAGTTAAAGTAACTAAACATACTGATTGTAAATATAAGCAGCACAGATTCAATCTTATTTCAATTTTGAATGATTTTAAAATTAATTATTGATGTCAGTTTATTAGGTAGTTCATTAACAATGTATAACATTCATTTCTGATTAATTTTCTGCAACGTTAATTAGAACTCAAAAAATATATGTCTAAACGTTTTATTGTATAAATAGTAAACATTTTTACTGTAATTCCAGAGGTACATATTCTAGAGAAATAATAATTTTGAATTTGTTTTTAAATGTATTATTTTTTTCTATCTGTAGTAACAATTTATTGAGTTATTGGAAGTCGAAATTAGAGCACATTTACTTTGTAACGTAACAGTTTAAAACCCCCTGATACCTCTTAAGTGGTTAATTCATTTTACCCGGGCTTTGCAGGGTTAAAGTAGATAAACATACTGATTGTAACTATAAGCAGCGTAGATTCAATTTTATCGTTTTCCGATTACTACTTCAGCTTTGGCATATTATCAATACTTATACATTATTTCAGCATTATTGGACAAATCATAAATTTGAACCTTGTTAATAAGGTTCGACATGCAATACGAGTATCAATCAAATTAATAAATATCTAGGTTATTAAACGAATAAGAGTGGTACTCATTTTTAGCAAGCTCCCTTTATTGGTGGTTCCGACAGAAAAGAATGGTGACTACAAAGTTAAAAAAAATTATAAAGGTATTTCGGGTCTACCATTCTCGAATCGTTAACGTGTATTTAATGGTTCGCTTGCATGACCGTGTTAATTAAAAACTCTGAAAGATTAATTACAAAGGCAGTTCGTGGAATGAAAGAATGATTCATAATTCTTAAATTCCGTTTAGAATTATTTTTCACTTACGGTGAAACGGTGTAAGGGTTTGATTATGGATGTAAAAAATGTGTAATAATGACAAAATTAGAATTTCTGTTTTTTCAAAGCAATTGTTTTATCGATCACATTTCGAATGAACTAATTCAGTGTTTCGAATTTTTTGAACAGTGATACCTTGATGATAAGTTGCAAACGGTAATATGGATATCAAATTTTTCTGGTAACTTGTTAGTGCGACACTTTCTTTATTAATCAATATCGGGATATTCCTATGAATTTAGACAGAGGTTATTGGTTTTTAGACTAACCACTCACGAGTAATTAAGTAAAATTAAGAAATATCATTGAAATCTAGTTTTCTGGGTTTGATTATGGATGTCTTTTTAAATCGTTGTTAACTCCAATCGTTGTCCAACTACCTCTTTTTTTAGACCTGACATATATATATATATATATATATATATATATATATATATATATATATATATATATATATATATATATATATATATATATATATATATATATATATATATATATATATATATATATATATATATATATATATATATATATTATATATATATATATATATATATATATATATATATATGTATATATATATATATGTATATATGTGTATATATATGTATATATGTGTATATATATGTATATATATATGTATATATATATATATATATATATATATATATATATATATATATATATATATATATATATATATATATATATATATATATATATATATATATATATATATACATATATATATATATATATATATATATATATATAATATATATATATATATATATATATATATATATATATATATATATATATATATAATATATAGATATATATATATATATATATATATATATATATATATATATATGAAATTCTTTTCTATATTTTCTGTACAAATTTAG
>CM063508.1:73498606-73523606 GCA_032207245.1 Pardosa pseudoannulata | reverse complement strand
ATATGTTAATAAATAATACCGCTTATCGTATTTGTGGATTACTTTTATATAGATGTTAATTTTTATGTAATTTATTTACTGGTGATGATAGTGGTGCATTTTTTATTACTTTTACTTTATTCAACCAAGTAATACGATAATTTAAAAGTTTATTTTTTTCTTTGAGAATATTTTGTTGGTTATAAAATCAATGACATGAAAATTCACATTTAGGGGGAATGCAGGATGCCAGGAGAGATCGGTGTAAACAAAATATTGTACTTTTTTTACTACTTTTATTACCAAGAGATATGTTCTCATAGCCTAAATTAAATAAAAAGATTTAAACTACTGAATCAGAAGTATGGATACTCATACATTGCATATGTTAATAAATAATACCGCTTATCGTATTTGTGGATTACTATTATATGCATGGTAATTTTAGGTAATTTATTTAGATGTGAGGATAGTAATACATTTCTTATTACTTTTATTTCATTCAAGCAAGTAATACGATAATTCAAAAGTTTGTTTTTCCTTTGGCAATGATTTATTGGTTATAACAACGTAACATGGAAATTCTGATTTAGAGGGAATGTAGGATTCCAGAAGAGAGCAGTGTAAACAAAATATTTTACTTTTTTACTACTTTAATTACCAAGAGGTATGTTCTCATATCGCAAATTAAATAGAAATATTTAAACTACTGAATACGAAGTATGTATACTCATACATTGCATATGTTAATAAATAATACAACTTATCGTATTTGTGGGTTACTTTTATATACATGGTAATTTTAGGTAATTTATTTAGAGGTGATGATAGTAATACATTTATTATTACTTTTATTTCATTCAAGCAAGTAATACGATAATTTAAATGTTTTTTTTCCTTTGGCAATGCTTTGCTGGTTATAAAACAATAACATAAAAATTCGGATTTTGAGGGAATACAAGATGCCAGAAGAGAGCAGTGTAAACAAATTATTTTAGATTATTTACTACATTTATTACCAAGAGATGTTTTTCCATATCGTAAATTAAATAGAAATATTTAAACTACTGAATGCAAAGTATGAATACTAATACATTGTATATGTTAATAAATAAAATAGCTTATCGTATTTGTGGGTTACTTTTATATAGATGTTAATTTTAGGTAATTTATTTACAGGTAATGATAGTGGTGCATTTTTTATTACTTTTTTTATTGAAGTAAGTAATAAGATATTTAAAAGTTTTTTTCCTTTGGCAATGCTTTGCTGGTTATAAAACAATAACATAAAAATTCGGATTTTGAGGGAATACAAGATGCCAGAAGAGAGCAGTGTAAACAAAATATTTTACTTTTATTACTACTTTATTACCAAGAGGTATGTTCTCATATCGCAAATTAAATAGAAAGATTTAAATTACTGAATGCAATGTATGCATACTCATGCATTGCGTATGTTAGTAAATGATATAGCTTATCGTATTTGTGGATTACTTTTATATACATGGTAATTTTATTTAATTTAGTTAGAGATGATGATAGTGATACATTTGTTATTACTTTTATTTTATTCAAACAAACAATACGATAATTTAAAAGTTTGTTTTTCCTTTGACAATGATTTTTTGGTTATAAAACAATAACATGAAAATTCACATTTAGAGGGAATGCAGGATGCCAGGAGAGATCGGTGTAAACAAAATATTGTACTTTTTTACTACATTTATTACCAAGAGATATGTTCTCATAGCCTAAATTAAATAAAAAGATTTAAACTACTGAATCAGAAGTATGGATATTGATATATTGCATATGTCAATAAATAATACTGCTTATCGTACTTATGAATTACTTTTATATACATGGTAATTTTAGGTAATTTATTTACAGGTGATGATAGTGGTGCATTTGTTATTGCTTTTATTTAATTCAAGCAATTAATACGATAATTTTAAAGTTTGTTTTTTTTTTCCTTTGGTAATGCTTTTTTGGTTATAGAACCGTTACATGAAAATATGGATTTAGAAGGAATACAGGAAGCCAGAAGAGTGCAATGTAAACAAAATATTTTACTTTATTTAGTACATTTATTACTAAGAGATGTGTACTCATATCGTAAATTAAATGGAAAGATTTAAGCTACTGGATGCGAAGTATGTATATACATGCATTGTATATGTTTATAAATAATACAGCTTAACGTATTTATAATTTACTTTTATATTAGTTAATTTTACGTTAATTTTAGGGAAAGTATTTACAGGTGATGATAGTAGTGCATTTATTATTACTTTAATTTTATTCAAGCAAGAAATACGATAATTTAAAAGTTTGTGTTTTCCTTTGGCAATGCTTTGTTGATTGTGAAACATTTACATGAAACAGTTACAGGTGCATTTAGAGGGAATACAGGATGCCAGAAGATAGCAATGTAAACATAAAAAAATTAACTTTGTTTACTACTTTTATTACCAAGAGATATGTTTTCATATCGTAAGTTAAATAGAAAGATTTAATCTACTGGATGCGAAATATGTATGCTCATGCATTGCATATGTTAATAAATAATACAGCTTTCCGTATTTCTGAATTAATTTTATATAATATTAATTTTAGGTGATTTATTTACAGGTGATGATAGTAGTCCATTTTGTACTACATTTATTTTATACAAGAAAGTAATACGATAATTTTAAAGTTTGTTTTTTCCTTTGGCAATTCTTTGTTGGTTATAAAAAAATAACATGAGAATTCGGATTTAGAGGGAATACAGAATGCCAGAAGAGAGAGGTGTAAACAAAATATTTTCTACTTTTATTACCAAGACATTTTCTCATACCGTTAATTAAATAGAGAGATTTAATCTACTGGATACGAAGTATGTATATTCATACATTGAATATGTTAATAAATAATACAGCTTACCGTATTTGTAGATTACTTTTATATAATGCTAATTTTAGGTAATTTATTTACAGGTGATAATAGTAGTGCATTTGTTATTAATTTTATTCAAGCAAGTAATACGATAATATAAAAGTTTGTTTTTTCCATTGGCAATACTAAGTTGGTTATAAAACAGTAACTTGAAAATTCGGATTTAGAGGAAATGCAGGATGCCAGTGTAAACAAAATATTTTCTGCTTTTATTACCAATAGATATTTTCTCATATCGTAAATTAAATAAAGATATAAATTACTGCGTGCGAAGTATATATACTCATACATCGCATATGTTAATAAATAATACAGCTTATCGTATTTGTGGATTACTTTTATATACATGTTAATTTTAAGTACTTTATTTATAGGTAAGGATAGTAACGAATTTGGTATTACTTTGATTTTATTCAATGAAGTAATACGATAATTTAAAAGTTTGCTTTTTCCATTGAAAATGCTTTGTTGGTTATAAAGCAGTAACACGGGATATTGCATTTACTAGTAATGCAGGATGCCAGAAGAGAGCAATGTAAACAAAATATTTTACTTTTCTTACTACTTTTGTTACCAATAGATATTTTCTCATATCGTAAATTAAATAGACCGATTTAACCTACTGAAGGAGAAGCATGTATATTCATGCATTGCATATGTTAATAAATAGTACAGCTTACCGTATTTCTGAATTACTTTTATATACATGGTAATTTTAGGGGATTTATTTAGAGGTAATTCATTTCTTATTACTTTTATTTCATTCAAGCAAGTAATACGATAATTTAAAAGTTTGTTTTCGATTTTGGCAATGCTTTTTTGGTTATAAAACCGTAACATGAAAATTCGGATTTAGAGGGAATACAGGATACCAGAAGAGAGCAGTGTAAACAAAATATTTTACTTTATTTACTACATTTATTACTAATAGATGTGTTCTCATATCGTAAATTAAATAGAAATATTTAAACTACTGTATGCAAAGTAGTATACACACATTTCATATGTTAATAAATAATACAACTTATCGTATTTATAACTTACTTTTATATAACGTTAATTTTAGGTAATTTATTAACAGGTGATGATAGTAGTGCATTTGTTATTACTTTTATTTCATTCAACCAAGTAATACGATAATTTAAAAGTTTGTTTTTTCCTTTGGCAATGCTTTTTCTGTTGTAAAACCGTAACATGAAAGTTCAGATTTAGTGGGAATATAGGATGCTAGAAGAAAGCAATGTAAACAAAAAAATTTACTTTATTTACTACATTTATTACTAAGAGATGTGTACTAATATCGTAAATTAAATAGATATATTTAAACTACTGAATGCGAAGTATGTATACACATACATTGCATATGTTAATAAATAATACAGCTTACCGTATTTATAATTTGCATTTATATAACTGTAATTTTAGGTAATTTATTAACAGGTCATGATAGCAGTGCATTTGTTATTACTTTTATTTTATTCAAGCAAGCAATACGATAATTTTAAAGTTTGTTTTTTTCTTTGGTAATTCTTTGTTGGTTATAAAACAAAGACATGAAAATTTACATTTAGAGGGATTGCAGGATGCCAGAAGAGAGCAATGTAAACAAAATATTTTACATTTTTACTACTTTTATTACCAAGAGATATGTTCTCATATCGTAAATTAAATGGAAAAATTTAATCTACTGGATACGAAGTATGTATACTCATATATTGCATATTTTAATAAATAATACAGCTTACCATATTTAAGAATTACTTTTATATAATGTTAATTTTATTTAATGTATTTAGAGGTGATAATAGTAAAGTATTTTTTATTACTTTTATTTTGTTCAAGGCAGTAATAACAGTAATTCATAAGTTTGCTTTTACCTTTGAGAATGCTTTGTTGTTATAAAACAATAGCATGAAAATTCGGATCTAGAGGAAATGCCAGATGCCAGAAGAGAGCAGTGTAAACAAATTATTTTACTTTTATTACCATTGGATATGTTCTGTCTTATAATTTGTATATTTTATTTACATATTGTAAACTAAATAGATTTAAACTAATGGATATGAAATATATATGCTCATACATTGCATCGGTTAATAAATAATACAGCTTTATAAATTACTTTTATATAAATATTAATTTTATCTAATTTATTTACAATTGATAATAGTAGTACATTTGCTGTTATTTTTACTCTATTTTAGCAAGTAATACGATAATTTGTACAACAGAATATTTAAAACTCTTTTTACTTAGTACAAACTATTACAATTGGTTATAATTTATACGTTAACGTAATTTCCGAATATACTATACAAATTTAATACAAGTGATCAGTTAAATACATTAACAAGGCAACAATAATAAACTATAAACTAAACGAAAGTAAATATTAAATCTCATTTGTAAAATATGAGAATGGTTAAATTTATATTAACATAATTATTTAATTTAACGCCTAATACAAAAATTGTTTCTAACAATTCAGTCTAATATGTTTAAAATATTTTCATTCAAAACGAAATATTCTTTGAATTGTGCAGTAACATTCTTAAGGAATTTTAAATTACTTTAGCTATTAAAAGTAATAAAGATAATTAATATTATCATGCATATACGTATATTTTAGTAGAAAATCTGTTACAGATGGCTGTGAAGTTTTGAAATAAACCCGTTATTTAAATGAAGATAGAAAATTTTAATTGGAAGCATATAATAGCATAATAAATTGTTTCAGTCTTATTGTATGAGTGCATTATAAAAACAGTTTAATTTATCGAATGGGTTATGACAATATGTTTTTTTTTTTTTTGGGGGGGGGGGTGAAATGTTTGAATTTATTTATCTATTTCTCTAAAGTCTATAATATTAACTTTCAAATACAACGTTTCTTTGGTCTTTACTGCCTATATAATAGAAATTATGACAGATTTTGTTCGACCGACAAAACGAAAGTTGAATTTAAAAAATAACTAAAAGTTTAAATGGATTTTACCTGTAAATAAATTTTCAAATATAAGTTTTTATTTTTTTAAGATATTTCTGATTTTTTTAAAGCTCTTTTCTGAAAAACGTCATTCTGATATTTTACTAGTCACGAAAAACGTAATGATTAGTTTTTAAATTTTACAAAATGAACTTTGAAACAGATAATTTAAATATGAGTGCAATAAATTAAAAGTTTGATTGTAAAAACAAAATTGAAATATTGCAGATTATTTTATAAATATGTCTTTTTTAAATAAAGATAACTGAATAGATACTGCTAGGTGTTGCATATTCAAACGATGGCGAAATGGCAGAGCGCTACACTTCGATGCCGGAGTTCGCGGTTTTAAATCCCGCTGCTGGCATGGGTGTTCGTAATCGTTCAGAATCTTCTTTAGGCAGTACGTTCCGTTATCATTATCCCTCGTGTGGCAAAGCAAATATAAAAATGTAAACTGTAGCTCTCTAAACATATATCTGGTATAAAGATTTGAAATATCTAATTCTAATATATTTTTGGATATTTTAGGTTTGTATGTAACCCAAAAAATATTTTTCGATAAATATATTTTGAATTGCACTATTAGTTGTAACCACAAAATTTTACTGACTTTTTTCAATAAATAATTTTGCATGATTTTTTTTTTAATTTTTAATTTTTAAACGTTTTTATATAGTTAAATACCGTAGAAACACACACAAGCAATATATATATATATATATATATATATATATATATATATATATATATATATATGACAAGTCGTGGTGCAGAGTTAAGGCAAATGGACAACAGTCTTCTTGATAATAATAAGTTTTATTATCTCATCGTTCTTAAGGAAAGCAACTTGTGCCATTTTCAATGTTCGTGTCGGAGCTATGCGTGAAGGTGTTGACAGCGTCATGTCCACGTGCCAAATCCAACTTATCTGTTTGCAAGCTCATCAAATAGCTCAAAAATACTTCCTCCTCAGCGGATTATCCTGAAAGCTTACGTGAGAGTGGGTCTTTTTCATTTATTTTATTATTATAAAAGAGTTCCCTTTTTAAAATCACTTTTAACTTACATAATTTCCAACTACCCCTTTTTTAGACCTTACACACACACACACACACACACATATATATATATATGTGTGTGTGTGCATATATATGTATGTATACATATAATATATATATATATATATATGTATGTATATATATATATATATATATATATATATATATATATATATATATATATATATATATATATATATATATATATATATATATATATATATATATATATATATATATATATTCTTATGTATATATGAGTATAATACCAAAAGTTGAAAAAGAAAGCTTACGTTACTCAGGATAAAACCTCAAAAGTCTTAAATTCAAATAAATGTATTTTTTTTAAGCTTTATGCGTTCCATACCTCTGTCCTAGTGAAGCAGTTCATTTTCTGTTCCGAAACATCTGTTTGCAATCAATATTTTTACTTATTTTGTTTTCATTTGATCTTTTTATTTTTCCTATAATACACAGGTATTTTATTCCATCAGACATAAAGACTAAAATAAAAAATTATTTTAGCTATAAAAAAGATTTAATTTCCTGATACTAAATTTATTATTCAAGCAAATTGATACGTTATAGTTTAATTAGAATGTTGTAACTTCCAATTTGTATTATTTTAGATCTGTAAGAAGCTTTTAATGGAAATCTAACGAATAAAAAAATATTCACTTTGACTGATATCATATGTTTTATTTCATATCCACTCGAAATTTACTAACCATGTTCCATTAATTGGTTTTATTGAATTACTGCTTTCATGGAACTATTTCTGAATAGCAAAAAGTAATGTACAAAAACTGGGTTATTTTGGGATAATACTTAACTTCTAGCATGTGCATATTTACTATGAAGCAATTTCTCTTAATATGTTGTGATATTCAACGGGGTATGATAGTTACAGTTTAATTTTTACAAAAAGCATTCCTAAATATTTTAAATATTTTAAAATACATCTAAAATTATATTCGAGAATACTAACAAGATACAGGTTTTTTGAACATCAGATTGATTTTATTGTATTGCAGTACATGTGTTATTTGGAAAACAAAAGCTTCAACCCTTGTTTAATAACCCTTGTTTAATACATTGTGTTTTATTTTATAGCATAGCAGTAATGCATCGAAAATTTAATGAAAGAGGGAACAAATGTAAGAAACCAAAGAGGAAAATCAACATTTTCTCTTGAGATTAGCTTCTTTGTTTATGCTGTGACACTTTTAAAATCCAGTAAAGTCGTTTTCGCCGTTAATATTGATTTGCTTTAGCCTGTATGCGACACATTTATCTTCTTTAAGTATTTGCAGTTACAGATTGGTAATATCGGATAACAGTTATTCAGAATTAATTTATACTATTAGTATATCTGAAGCGATTGTTTGAGATAGATTTCTTTCCATTTATACTTAATGTGCTCTTTCTCTTTTCATAGAAACAGTCTAACTTAAGAGAAATAAATCGTATTATTTGTTGATATATATACATGTGTCTTGGTGCACCTACAAAATGTATTATACAAATAGAAATAACAGCATTCATACATTTTTAGATATATTTCGATAAAAAATGTGTTGTATATTCTACAATCATACGTTAGAAATATATTTCATATATGATAAATATTACTGGAAATATATATATATATATATATATATATATATATATATATATATATATATATATATATATATATATATATATATATATATATATATATATATATATATATATATATATATATATATATATATATATATATATATATATATATATATATATATATATATATATATATATATATATATATATATATATATATATATATATATATATATATATATATATATATATATATATATATATATATATATATATATATATATATTATATATATATATATACATAAAGAACATCGAGGTGAACCTACAAAATGTATTAGCAATAACAGCATTCATACATATAGATATATATATATATATATATATATATATATATATATATATATATATATATATATATATATATATATATATATATATATATATATATGTATATATGTATGTATGTATAAAGAAGGTCGAAGCATAAAACACTTGAAACATTGTAAAAGTTTGATCATACTCCAACCTGAACCTCACTAAATCGGTTGAATCTTTTTTGTGTGTGTGTGTGTGTGCTATAACACAATACATATACACATTTGGGAACAAATTTCTTAAGTTAATGCAATGGATAGATTACTTTTTGGGATCTTAATTTTTGAAATCTTATGAAAAATATTTTCCCAATTAAATGAATGAATTCACGTTTATGGCAGTGACTAGGGTTTGGACACAACCCCAAAAGCACCTAAGAAAAGATACCAGTGTCTAAAGTAAGTCTCAGCAGACAACTGACAGCTATATAGTCCTCAAAGCTTAAGTCACTACACAAGAGATCAGGACTAATTCCCATTACATTGAAAATACTCTATGGGGGCAGAGTAACCAGTCCAAAGATCAAGAACGTTCTTCAGACGATTACTATGAAAAATAAAAAGTTTCTTATGGCGTATTTTGAGGCAGTCACCTTGAGCACTTTCAGTTGTCTATCACCCTCCCCAATCCGCTAATTACTGTGCTGAATACGACTGAAATAAGAACAGACTTCATGATAAACTCATTAAGCAATCTTTCCAAAATAACAAACTTTTACAGTT
This sequence comes from Pardosa pseudoannulata, assembly GCA_032207245.1. Lineage (NCBI taxonomy): Eukaryota > Metazoa > Arthropoda > Arachnida > Araneae > Lycosidae > Pardosa > Pardosa pseudoannulata. The sequence continues at coordinate 73,513,939 of CM063508.1, read as the reverse complement.
TCTCATACAGATACATAGTTGCAATGGAAGTAAGCCCAATAAAAGTGCAAGGACAACGGTTGGTGTTATTTTATGGAACTTACCAGTGCATGACAGATCATTCTATATAGCTTATTAAAATCAGAAACAGTCAAATCTGATCCTTTACCATTAGACCAAAGGGCCATAGGGGATAGTAGTGCTCATAAACTTATTATAAACTTAATAAACTTCCTTAGAAGATCTTAAGTTTTTCCAAAGCGATTCCTCCAGTACCAGAAGACTCTCTTAGTCTTCAACAGACATTAGCATACATGCGAGTTGTAGTCAAGATTTTTGTTGAAATAGATTGATGAAAACATACTATCAATACTTAAGTTTATTATTGGAGACACCCACAAAATTAAGGTTTTTCTGTAAAATGCAACGAGTCTATTTCTAGAAGAATTCACATAGAATCTAGCATTTTTACTATACAATGCAGTAAGCAAGATTGTCTCATTTATAATATTAGGGATAGATCGAACAATTTCACCTCTAACAGTTCTGGTAACAAATATGGTAACATCATCAGCTGAAGCTAAACCAGTGACACCGTAGTTTAAAAAATGGACAAGTCATAATTCCTAAACAGCATTACTGTTTTGATCTAATAAGCTGTAAGACAATATAGTTATGAGTTAAAAGTAACGAAAATAAGAATCTATAAGTTTGGAATTGCTCTATAGCTTAATTCTATATAAAGGGCATTGTTATTAAACAATGGGAGCCGGACGATGGCCGATTGGTTAGAGCGCTGATCGTCGGTACCGTAGTTCGTGGGTTCGAATCCCACTATGGCATGGATGTTCGTAGCCGTTCGGAATCGGCTTTAAGCAGTAGGTCCCGGTCTCATTAGCCCTCGTGTGCAAAACAGTAGACCGTAGCGCTCCAAACCAAACCAAACCAAACAATGGGCGAATGGTAGAACGCTGCTTTTTTGGTACCGGGGTTTGTGGATTCAAATCTCACCGATAGCATGGGGGCTATCATTCGGAATCGGCTTTAAGCTGTATGTCCCAGTCTCATTAACTCTTATGACCAAAACAATAAACCGTAGTACTCTAAACCAAACCCCCAAAGCATTAAATTTTTATAATTCTTAAAAACGTTTTCAATTATTAAATGCATAATTTAATTCCATTGTTATATATTTGATCAATTGTACATTAATGGCACCTTCCGTCTCATATCAATCCCTTTAGTTTAAAATTCGGAAAAAGTGTCATGATTTTTAATTCATAATTTCTATTTATTTTTGAATTAGGATCTCCGATACCTGCCATTCGATACTCAATACTCCGTATGAATATTCTACTTCATTTGATTTTTAGACCGTTTCTATGACAACGCAAGATGGCAATCCAATATGAATCTGCCTCACAATAATTCCAAGCGGAGTGAGCGATTTGTTCATTTAATAGGTCGAGCCTGCATTCTTTTGGTCGTTCCAAGGCCAGCGAAATTATTTTTAGTCTTTTGTGCTGGATTATGTGCAGCTGTCAAAAATAAACCGGAATTTATAGAAAGGGCCGGAATCTTTTTTTTTAACGAAGGCCAGCTTTTAGCGGTTTAGCACTTCAGTTATGGGGATGGAATATTTTTATACAAGAAGGGGCTCATTATCAATCTTATAAAGTGAGAGATTCCATTGACGGCTTTCAGAAGCATATTTTCTTAATGAAATATAGTTCCACGAATATTTTTTATAAAAGGAAATTCTTTTGAGGGTCAAGAGAGTAATGCTAGATATTTTCATTAAATACTTCTGTCAAATGTTTGATTGGGATGGGGCTTTATTACATTTATTAATTTATTTTTTTTTCAAATTGCAATTTGATGTCTTATAAAATGACACATTTATGTTGATCTTTTGTAAAACATTATGATTAAAAGGATTAAAGGAATGACTGAAGCAAATACTTGGTCATATTTCGTATAACGTTAATATTTCTTAGTTCAGATTAATCAAATTTATCTATATAAAATCTATAACATTAACTTAAATAATTCTAGTTATTATTAAAACATAATAGTATATAGTATAATAAATGAAACAGTGGTTTATCTATTCAATTAAACAATCAGTAAATAATATCTTCTCTGCTAATTAATACTTAGTTAGTGCTAATAATAGTTATAAGTGTCAGGCACAAATTATATATCACTCGCTTGGAATTTGTCATTGTTACCTAAATCCAGTTTGAGCAAATAAAAAGTGTAACTTTTGTGTAACACCTGAACAAAAAACGTGAAAAGTGTAACACCTGAACAAAAAACAGTTCTGTGAAGAATTCAATTCTGGACTATTTTTATCTTGATTTACATACAATTTAAATATCAACTGCAATGCCAAAAATTGATGCTGGTATTTATCCTACATGCATATTAAATATTCTACGATAGTAGAACTAGTAACATCAAGTCCAAAATTATTTCCACAGCACAGGATAAGGTCTAACGTTCATGTGAAATGCAGCTATATAGTGATTGATATATATATATATATATATATATATATATATATATATATATATATATATATATATATATATATATATATATATATATATATATATATATATATATATATATATATATATATATATATATATATATATATATATATATATATATATATATATATATATATATATATATATATATATATATATATATATATATGTATATATATGTATATATATATATATATATATATATATATATATGTATATATATGTATGTATATATATATATGTATATATATGTATATATATATATATATATATATATATATATATATATATATATATATATATATATATATATATATATATATATATATATATATATATATATATATATATATATATATACATATATATACATATATATATACATACATATATATACATATATATACGAAATATATATATATATATATATATTATATATATATATATAATATATAACAGTTTATATATATATATATATATTATATATATGTTCATATATATGTATATATATATATGTATATATATGTATATTATATATATATATAAATATAATATAAATATATATATATAAATATATATATATATTATATATATATATATATCTATATATAGAATTATATATATATATATATATATATGAATATATCCACGAAAAGAAAAAACTTTTTTCTCTTATTATAGCTTTAATTAAACAGTTGCTGTTATTATAAACTTTGATTGGAAGTTCACTTTTATTGTTTCTTTAGTTATCCATACTAAAGTCTATATTTTCCAAAATAGTGTGCAGCTAACATGACGTGCAATACAGACTGTTTATTGAGCAGTCCATGCAATGATCAACTTAACGGTATTTAAAGAGAATGCTTAAAGTAAGCAAAGCAGTAAATTAAGAGTTTCATGCAAAGACACACATAGGTGCCTGGAAATTGGATTAGAATCTCATCCGCAATTTGCTACTGGGTGATATAAGAATTTTTGAACCATTCTAAATGTCCCATGCATGATAATAGGTAAACAACAAAAAATAAAGATTTCAAATTCTTAAAGTAAAATAAAGATACCAGAAATTAAAATACAATATTTTATAAAAATCTATCTGACATTCTATCTAGATTTCTAGAGATGTAGCAAATCAACAAAACTCATGTACCCCACGACATGGATAAAAACCTCTAGAGGATCTTATAATACGCAGTATTGTAAATAAAAGTCTTAATAATGTTTATTATAAATGATAATATGCTATACCATACTTCTGTATAAAATAGTATAATTTATACTATATGCTATATACTATTCTATTATTATTTTATGCTATTCAAAAATAACATCTCCTACATACTATTCATATTCTATATCATAATGATTACTACATCATACTCAATTTTCTGCACTACAGGCTATATACTATTTCATGTATTCTCTCTACTACATACTATATCATACTTCAAAATAACGATTACTTTATCATGCTTTTTTTGATTTAGTAATCAACTATCCCTATCTAGTGAAAAAATGAGAAAAATAAAAAATGCCAAAAATAAAAAATAAACTTCTATTTTGAAAAATTAATATAAATTAATAATATACTCTAATTATAATATACTCTAAACACAGGCGACAGTTTAAAAATAGAATAAAGATGTATTTAGATTTATCTTTCTTAATATCACCTAAACTCCCCAAAGAAATATATATATATATATATATATATATATATATATATATATATATATATATATATATATATATATATATATATATATATATATATATATATATATATATATATATATATATATACATATATATACATATATATATATATATATATATATATATATATATATATATATATATATATATATATATATATATATATATATACATATATATACATATATATACATATATATACATATATATACATATATATATATATATATATATATATATATATATATATATATATATATATATATATATATATACATATATATACATTTATATACATATATATACATATATATACATATATATATATATAATATATACATATATATACATATTTATATACATATATACATATATACGTATAAACATATATATATATATATATATATATATATATATAACAAAGAGTTATAAAGAATTTATTCCACCAAAAGATGGGTTAATGCTTAAATAAAACAGTTTAACGAATTTTTTAGAAAGTTTCCTTACCATCTATTCAGTTAGAACTCAGAAGAAACAAAAATCAAAAAGCTATTTTCTATTGTATTGTAATGGAAAAGAAAATTCAAAATACAGAAACCTCTTCATTGAATTACAAACGAACATCAGATTCCATAGAAAATGGAAAGATTTTCAAATGGTCATTACAGAACGAAGAAACTGTATTTGATAAAGAAACTGGTTGTAATTCTACTTACTCAAACTGTTAAGCACAAAAAAATGTCATACCTTTCAAGATTTAATATCTTGGTTAAAGACATTTTTCAGAAACATTGGGAGAGTATAAAGAAATATTAAACTTGTTTCTTTTTCAAATTTTACTCATGTTCGTGGTCGAGAGAACATTAATAAAAAGAACTTAAGGAGGAAGCGACTTATGTTAAAGGGTATTTAATGTGAAGCAGCCATTTCAAAGGAAATCATTATTATATTTTTCGGTATCTGAAATGTCAAAAATTATGCTTAAACGTTTACGTTTCTTTTCTGCCGAGATAAAGTTGGTATTTTTATCATAATATTTATGTTCTATTTAATTTCTTTTAATTACTCATAGTTACATAGACTATAAGATAGGACACATAGCTTTTAAAATTTCATATAGAGAATTTGTTAAAATTTATTTTATATGGTAGATAATATTTTTCTATATACCATAAACAGCATAATAAAAATCCAAAAAAAAAATTTATTAAAGAAAAAAGTGTAAAAACTGTAGCATTGTGTAATTAGGAACGGTTAAAAAGTGATAGCAATGAATTATTCGTTTTCACAATAAACGAAAATTTTAAAAAGGTAATAACATATGAATGGATTAAATAAGAGAATTCAGACTCGGACATGTTTTTCAAGTTATATATATATATATATATATATATATATATATATATATATATATATATATATATATATATATATATATATATATATATATATATATATATATATATATATATAATATATATATATATATATATATATATATATATATATATATATATATATATATATATATATATATATATATATATATATATATATATATATATATATATATATATATATATATATATATATATATATATATATATATATATATATATATATATATATATATATATATATATATATATATATACATATATATATATATATATATATATATATATATATATATATATATGTATGTATACATTTATTATTGTCAAATTATACTTTATTTTACTATATATGTTACAGGCATTAATCTTATTATTATATTACGTTATTGTAATTTTTTTTGTAAATATTTTATGTAATTTTGTTCTGGTCTTGTCATATGACACACTTTGACATTTTTTTTTGTTCTTTGAAAAAAAAAATTCCAAGTTTTCGGTTTGTTCCTGGGTGAGTCTGTCCTCCAATGCCAACATTGATGGTCTGCCTCTTCCTGGACGGGGAGGGATTATCTATAACAACAAAAATTGAAGTTGGTCAATTTTTTAAATTATGAGAGTGGAGTCGCTCTGTTACCGGTTTTGATGGTCACGTGACAGGGCGAGAGAAGTATTCCATTAGATGACGGAATGTGGTCTGTGGCTTAAGCCCATATATTTCTATATGGCAATAAACGTTATTAACAACGACTACCTTATGTGTTTGTGATTATGACTTTATTATTCTGATCGGCGACAGACTAATAAATATGTTACGTACACACACAATTTTTATTATATATATATATATATATATATATATATATATGTATATATATATGTGTGTGTGTGTATGTATATATATATATGTATATATATGTATATGTATATATATATATATATATATATATATATATATATATATATATATATATATATATATATATATATATATATATATATATATATATATATATATATATATATATTATATATATATATATATATATATATATATATATATATATATATATATATATATATATATATATATATATATATATATATATATATATATATATATATATATATATATATATATATATATATATATATATATATATATATATATATATATATATATATATATATATATGTATATATATATATATATGTATATATATTATATATATATATATATATATATATATATATATATATATATATATATATATATATACATATGTGCTGTTTTACATAACAGGGAAAAATTACATAATTCCTACAAATTAATTTTACGCATAATGAGAAATAAAAATTTGAGATTTCTAAATTACACTATTTTTGAAAGATTTTTTTATTTAATTAGAGACCATTACTGATATTTTTTTCGGATTTATCCCAGCCATAGAGAAACATTCACTGTAGCTAGCTTAAATTAACGTGCTTATAACACCATTAAAACCGAATAAATGTCAATTTTATTTCCATTTAATCTTAGCCATTAAACCGCTACATGAAGCATAAATAAAGTTAATTACCGAAAACCTGTTTTCATGATTTTATCGAAATTAACATCTAAAACAAATCTCCGAAGTAACATGTAACGACTGTCTCTTCTCTTTTCGAAATCACACTTGTTTAATTATAAATGATTATAATGGCTGAAATACATTACAAATGGTAATAAAAATAAACTCATTAAACTGTCGGAACGATTTAAAAAGTAGGCTGTTCTTGATTAGAAATTTAAATGCTTCAAAGAGCGTTGGGGACTGAATTATCATTTCAATAAAGAAACTCGCATCTGGGATATTATCGTTTTACAAATCACAGTTTGAAGAAATGCAGTAAACATTCAGCCATTCGGAATAATGACTGTCATAATTCCTGATATCTTTAAATAAACAGAGGTAAATTATTCAAGCATTATTAAAGAAGTTTCAAGGTAATACTTTGTATTTGATATTAATCGAGCGTTGTATAAAATTACTGAAAATCAACGAGAATATTGTAAACAATTTTTTAAGTAAAATAAGCAAAATTGCCTAGAAGGTGATGTAATATAATTCTGCAACAACAAAGATCATAATTTCCTTGATTTATCAAGATTCCTTGATTTATCAAGTGTATTTTGCTTTTATTTAGGAAAATATTTGCTTTTAATAATTTGAAATTTCAGCCGAGGTCCTTGGTGAAATGGTATGCATACTTTAATAAATTTTTAACTTTCTTCTAATTATAGTTATTCTGCCTTTATTTTGAGTGAATGTTAAATTATAATATACTCTGTTTACTTTTGCTGAAATAATATCTTGTGAAAAATAGCTAACAAAGTATATACAGATTACAAAATAAAGGTAACATTTTTTGAAAAAGCAGCAAAAGGAAATCTTAAAGAAATATTTAGTGAGATCATTTTTAAGTCATATATTTTATTTGCTTATAACATTTTTATTTCCAATTTAAATAGACAAACTAAATACTCTTGAAACTACGTTCCTGTCAAAGAGGTTGTAAAACATTACCTCTAAAATGTACGCAAGATGTATTTGCATGCCTATTAAATTATACAGATTTTCTAAATTGCAATACAGGATGGGTATTACAAATATCACTCGCAGGGTCCTTAAAAGTTTTAATTTAGTTTCCATTTTCAAAATATTTGTGTCTTCCAGGAGATTACTAGTACTTCCAAGTGGCAGCTAACTACAGCGTTAATATTCATTATATTGAGATATATTTTGTTGTATTACATTTTCAATATATTTCAAATGTTTTCGTGGTTACAAGATTTTCCTTTATCCTACATAATACCAAAAATAAATGAATAATAAATACACAAAATCATTATTTATCATATATATATATATATAATATATATATATATATATATATATATATATATTTGTGTCACGCTTTGAAATTTAGTTAGGTTTTTAGAGAGTTATTTCAGGAGCTTAATGGGGAACGATTTGATAAAGCGTATAGGTGTGTAATGAGGCAAATAATAAAAGTCCTATTGATCGCAGGAATGAGGGAGATGTTTGAAAATACAGAGCTGGTGAACCCACGGCCGGAAGTGTCTACGAGGTAAAACAGTGTGCGGTTGAGCGGAAAAAGAATAACTATCATGTTGGAATAAGAAATTGAAAGAGAAAGGAATAAACTGTGTTTATAATATATATATATACATATATATGTATGTATGTATATGTATGTATGTATATGTATATATATATATATATATTATATATATATATATATATATATATATATATATATATATATATATATATATATATGTGTGTGTATGTATATGTGTATATATATATATATATATATGTATGTATGTATGTATGTATGTATATGTATATATATATATATATATATATATTATATATATATATATATATATATATATATATATATATATATATATATATATATAATAAAATATTTTAAAAGTATTATATAGATAATCTACTCAATATTTTCATTAATTGTATACGATCAATTCTTAATTTCTATTTTATTGAGATTTTTTAGTTTTAAAGAGTACACCTTACAAATCCAATTAACTGTTCTAAGGCTCCTAAATACAAAATTTATTTCAGCATTCTAAGGATAATCATTTTAGAGTTAGGGAAAATGCGTGCTTAAGTACGTACAGGCAACACATACAAACCTTGTAAAAATGGATCTTGAGGTAATTAGAATAGATTTAAAATTTTCATAGTAAAAGCTTTCTACAAAGTTTCTACAATCGTAACATTAAAATTGTCAAACTGTATTTAGGCATGGTAAAAATAGGTTTTCCGTTAAAATTGAAATGCTACCATTTTTTCTTTACACACATACTTATCCCCCCCCACCTCCACCAAGTAAAGCGAATAAAAACTTTGTACAGAAAAGATTTTCCACCACCAATATATCCTGATAATTCTATCTCACAAGTACAATTCAGATATTTATTCTCCTTTAAAAACCATTTCTTTAACACTGATTATTTTCTTCAAATGGTCAAGTTAAATATAACCCAGCATTGAACTACACCTACATATGGTTTCTCAGTCAACCGTAAATTGGCCTCTGAGTGTTCACAAATGTTTTGGCCAAAACTAACTAAATAGTCTTAGAACATGAAATATATAATTTCGTTTTTTCGTTTTCGACTGTTAAAATAAATTTCGAAAAGTTTATAAAATATTTTGTTTATTATTTTTCATTTATAATTTATGGTTATTACTTAGTACATCTATGCTCCTAAGCTTATATATTTAGTATATCACCAAATCAACGTCAGGAATAATTTTTATAAACGGTGTGATGAGTACAACACATAACTTTAATTTTTTTGTTTTTGTTTTTCTAGATAAAATTGGAATTTAAAAGATTTGTTGTAACTGTTTAAAAATATTGTTATAAATGTCTTTGAATACGCTGGTATTATTATAGTTGCAATTGCTGTAGAGTGGTAGTGATAATGGAAGTTATATTGATATTTTTTATATAGCGTGCGAATTCCAGTCAAAATTGCAGGTACAAAACTAAATGTTGTAATACACTTAAGCATTGTTTCAACATTTTTAGTCTTATATATTTTAAATTAAATAATACAGCGGTTATATATTTTCTATTGAAATTTTTCGTTTCATAAAGAGAAGAATTATACAAAAAGATCAAAAGTACAAGTAGACGGTATAAAGTGTTAAAGGACTACTGAAGTCTCGGGTTCCTCTTGGCACATTGGGCTAAAATATTGGCGATATTTACTAAAACACAAAAGTAATCTATCCAAACATTGTATTTCTTGCTTTTTTTGTGACTTTAATTAATGCACAGTGAACCATCGTAATAGAATTATATACTCTTACTTAATTAAAGAAAACGATTTGAAAATTGGACATTTATATCTATGGGCAATTAATCCCTTAACAGTTTACAAACGCAACAGCTCCAAATTATTAAAAATCAGCCACAGTGAACCATTAATGGTTTGTTATATCTAAATTTAAGTATTTCGCACTTTTAATATATAAGAAAAGAGTCATACAAGGAGAGTTGGATGCAAATAACATATACATTATAATATAGATACAGATTCTTTGGACACGGTGAGATCAGGAGAAAATGTTAGTCAACTATACTGAAACCATTATCGCCAAGTTGGCGGGGGAACTCAATTCTTCAGTTAACCCTAGTATTAAACATAAAATTTCAACATTCTACAGTCGATTGTTTTTCGTAATGTCCTACAGCATTAGTATGAATTATATTGAAGTTTTTCACTATAAAGATCAGATATTGCAATCAAAAGATTCGTAAAACTAGATGTTACAATAGTCCTATATAAAAGCGTTTGGCCTTCTACGCCTTTTAGTAACTAAGCAAAATGAGTACATACGTACGAGTAGATGTCAAGAGGAATCTAGTCAAAACTTGTTAAGTAATAGTCAAAATAAAAATTATAAACCACAGTGGTTATATGTTTTATATTGAATTTTTTCGTTTTAGAAAATGAAGAATTAAAACAAAAAGGTTAGGAGTACGAGTAGACGGTGTAATAGTATTAAATGTAAAATTTCAACATTCTAATGTCGATCTTTTTCCCATAATGGCCCGCAGCATTAGCATGTGTTATATTGAAGTTTTTCGCTAAAAAGTTCAGATATTTCAATCAAAATATTAGTAAAACTAGATATTACAATAGTTCTATATAAAAGTGTTCGGCCTCTACGTTTTTTAATAACTAAGCAAAATGAGTTCATACGTACGAGTAGATGTCAATAGGAATCTAGTCAAAACTTGTTAAGGAATAGTCAAAATAAAAATTATACACACAGTGGTTATATGTTTTATATTGAATTTTTTTGTTTCACAAAGTGAAGAATTAAAAAAAAAAGATTAGGAGTACAAGTAGACGGTATAATAGTATTAAATAAAAAATTTCAACATTCTACAGTCGCTCTTTTTTCCGTAATGGCCCACAGCATTAGTATGTGTTGTATTGAAGTTTTTCACTATAAAGATCATATATTACAATCAAAATATTAGTAAAACTAGTTTTTTCAATACTATTATTTTCAATAGTCCTATATAATAGCGTTTGACCTTCTGCGCCTTTTAATTTTTCGTTAACTATGAAAAATAAATAAGTAAGTAACTTACTCTACACTTATTCATATGTAAGTGTAGGTAAGAGTAAATAAATTCTCATAAATTAATTTTTAGATAAAAATGTATACAGAAACGAAAGTATAAAAGAAAAACATTTCATTTTTTGCAGTTACTCTTCCTCTACCTTACGCATGAATGCATACGTAAGTGAAGATGTCAAGAGGAATATAGTCAAAACTTGTTAAGGAATAGTCAAAATAAATATTATAAACCGCAGTGGTTATATATTTTATATCGAAATTTTTCGTTTCATAAAGTGAAGAATTAAAAACAAGATCAGGAGTACAAGTAGAAGGTATAATAGTATTAAATATAAAATTTCAACATTCTAAGGTTGATCTTTTTCCCATAATGGCTCACAGCATTAGTATGTGTTATATTGAAGTTTTTCACTATAAAGTTCATATATTTCAATCAACATATTAGTAAAACTAGATACTACAATAGTTCTATATAAAAATGTTCGGCCCCTACGACGTTTAGTAACTAAGCAAAATGAGTTCATACGTACTAGTAGATGTCAAGAGGAATCTAATCAAAACTTGTTAAGGAATAGTCAAAATAAAAATTATAAAAAACAGGGGTTATATGCTTTATATTTAATTTTTTCGTTTCAGAAAGTGGAGAATTAAAAAAAAATTAGGAGTAAAAATAGACAGTATAACAGTATTAAATATAAAATTTCAACATTTTACAGTCGCTCTTTTTTCCGTAATGGCCCACAGCATTAGTATGTGTTATATTGAAGTTTTTCACTATAAAGATTAGATATTACAATCAAAAGATTAGTAAAACTAGATATTTCAATAGTCCTATATAAAAGTGTTTGAATTTCTAAGCCTTTTAATTTTTCGTTAACTATGCAAAATAAATAAGTAAGTAACTTACTCTACACTTATTCATACGTAAGTGTAGGCAAGAGTAAGTAAATTCTCCTAAATTACTTTTTAGATAAAAATGTATACAGTAACGAAAGTATAAAAGAAAAAAAAATTCATTTTCTGCAGTTACTCTTCCTGTACTTTACGCATGAATACATACGTAAGTGCAGATGTCAAGAGGAATCTAGTCAAAACTTGTTAAGGAATAGTCAAAATAAAAATTATAAACCACAGTGGTTATATGTTTTATATTGAATTTTTTCATTTCATAAAGTGAAGAATTAAATAAAAGATCAGGAGTACAACTAGATGGTGTAATAGTATTAAATATAAAATTTCAACATTTTACAGTCGCTCTTTTTTCCTTAATAGCCCACAGCATTAGTATGTGTTATATTGAAGTTTTTCACTATAAAGGTCTTATATTACAACCAAAAGAGTAGTAAAAGTAGATGTTAAATTGGTCCTATATAAAAGTGTTTGGGCCTTCTACGCCTTATAATTTTTCGTTAACGATGCAAAATAAATAAGTAAGTAACTTACTCTACATTTATTCATATGTAAGTGTAGGTAAGAGTAAGTAAATTCTCATAAATTACATTTTAGATAAAAAATGTATACAGAAACAAAAGTATAAAAAGAAAAATATTTCATTTTCTACATTTACTCTTCTTCTACACTTACGCATGAATACACATACGTACGTGCAGATATCAAGAGGAATCTAGTCAAAACTTGTTAAGGAATAGACAAAAAAAAATATTTAACGAACCAAGCTTATAGATTCATTTTACATACATACTGTCGTAACATTAAAACTTATCAAAATTCATTTAGCCATCGTTTAAATGAGCATTTTAGCGGAAATTTGAAAACAAATGTTTTTGGAAATTTGAATTTTTGTGATTTTAATTTTTTTTACTTTCACAAGGAAGTAAAAATAAAATAAATAAAAAAAGTGAACAGCATTATTAAATGTGGCGTATAACACTTTAAATTCTTCTTTTTAATATTTTCTATGCATAGTTCGAGAATTTAGTGCGGGTCTTGAAGCTACAAATATGCTACAAATAAATAATTATTTTCTTAAAAAAGAAGATAAACATGAAAACTATTTTTATTTTACATGAATAATAATTTCGAATGTTTCAAGAATATAACTTTTTTAAAAGTCAGAGTGAAACACAAAGCTTAATTATTTTCAAAGCACTTCAATAATAATGGAAGTATGGAATGTAAATATATGTTTACTCAATTAAATTTCTTTCTTTTAAAAATTGAAGAAGAAAGCAATAAGTATTATTACATATCCATGATAAAAATTGTTGTTTTGAAAATTACATTCTTGGTAAAAAACATTTAATACCAAAGATCTTTAATTAAAACTCAGTGACTCTTTAAGAAACAAAAAGTGTAGAAAATGAAATGTTTTTTTTTATACTTTCGTTTCTTTACACTTTTTTCTAAAAACTAATTTATGAGATTTTACTTTAAATTATATCCAAAGGAATTCAGCAAAATATTTTTATACATAATCACTTTTCTGCTTGTCGAAACAAATTAGTCATTTTACAAGCATAAAACTTTGTTTAGATTAGTAAAGCAAGAAAAACTTTTTCATTTACTTTTTAGGGGTATGTTTAAACGTGAAATTCATGTTCTTTTAGAAAAAAAAATTTAATTTTAAAAATATAAAAAATATTGTACTTTGGATGTTTATATGTTATAAAATATTATATAATATTATGTACGAGACGCATCCAGAAATTACGTTTCCCTATTTAAAAGAAAAAAAGAATTCGCACTTTCGCTGACATATTTATTGGCAACAAGTACAGCAATGTTTCAGCTATTTTTCAACATAGTAACCACCAGAATTGAGACACACTTGTCGTATTGAAGGATCAACTTTTGTATACCTCTGTCGTAGAACTATGCCGCCTGTAATTGGAACCAGCCTTCCTGTCCCAGAACACTGTGCACATCACTTTCCGTGCCGACAGTGTCTGTTTGAATTAAGTCCTGACTGAAGATCCACGCTGATGCCAATGCATTGACTGATGATTAGTTTCGGATTAACGTGCGAAATCCAAGTCTCATTGCCCGTGATGATCCTGTCGAGGAACTCGTCACCGTCGTCCTGATACCGTAGCAGAAATTCAAGTGCTGCTCCTAAGCGTTGAATTTTGTGTTCGCGTGTTAGTTTCTCCTCATAGATCTGACAGAGCTGACGATGAATTTCAATTGGCGCAAAGCTTTGTGCATTCAAGACCACCGACCGAACCTTGCAGACTGTGGGAGAAAGAATTAGAGTTTCCATTTCGGAGCACTACTACCCCGCTACTGGAACGAATCATGATTTGTCCAGTTGGCATATGATTAATACGTCATAGATGTCTTACATACGAGCAATTGACACGGCTAATGAAGTGTACTTTAAAGGGGAAACCATCGGGAAACCTGCTTTCTGGATGCGCCTCGTATTTATATATCATATATGTATTTATACACACACACACACACACACACACACACACACACACACACACATATATATATATATATATATATATATATATATATATATATATA
>CM063508.1:73478606-73496106 GCA_032207245.1 Pardosa pseudoannulata | reverse complement strand
ATATATATATATATATATATATATATATATATATATATATATATATATATATATATATATATATATATATATATATATATATATATATATATATATATATATATATATATATATATATATATATTATATATATATATATATATATATGTGTGTGTGTGTGTGTGTGTGTGTGTGTATGTGTATAAATTGGTTGAGTTTTATTATTATAAATAATATTATATTGTATATCAAACATTTTAAAAACATTTAAAAAAAGAAAATCATAATGGTACGAGGTATATAATTGTGTAATTATTGTTTTAAAGTATAATAACAATGTAATTTTCAAAATCAAAATGGAGAAACCAATAAAAAATCCTCAAATTTTGTAAAACAACAATTTTGATTTTAAAAAATAGATTGCATTATCATATTTATTATTGCCACTTTGAAGCATTTCTGCTATGAAGAGAACAAAATTTTATTATATCTAGGATAGTATGAATAAAAACGAGAAAAAAATCTTAGAAATTCATATGAGGAAAATGATTTTCAATAGAAAAGGATAAATATACTTTTTGGAGATATATAGTTGAACAATTATTGTTGTTAATATGCATTTGAAAATAAATATCTTAGAGCTTATATAAACATTGGAAGTATTAATAATCGTATTTATTGTCATTTACTTTATAGCATCGTAATTTTTTTATATTCATAACAACAATAGAGCTAAGTGAAAAATAGTCTTATAAAGTTATAAAAAATCAATTTCCCGAAGAAAACAATATATGACTTTAGAAATTATAATTGAGTTACAATTCTTGTTAACACAATCGGACCAGAAAATTAATACGGACTGCTGGTGAAATTAACAATATTATGAAACTGGTTGACCCACGTTTTTATCTTTAAGCAGTAATAAACATTTGATTGTAAAAAATTCAAATAAAATCTGAAAGCTCTGATATATAAAAGTATAACACAAATAATAGAATTAGAAGATTATGAAAATTATACTTCTCTTTCCTATTCCTATTTTATATTATAACACATACGTAGGATAATCTGAACGAATTCAGGAACAGAAGTTCAAAGACGTGAATTTACATCAGTGGTAAACAAGAATAGAGTTCCAAAGGGCATGAATTCACGTCAACGTCAACATGGAATAGAATTTTAAATGAAGGGAAATATCACTCAAATTCGTTTCGAATGCGTAGAGAAAGTATATACCTGCACATACAAAGAATTTTATTGTATGTATAGATTAGAATTTTATTATATATATTTAAATTCTGTAATTGTATCTATTTTTATCCTTTTTTTAAAGTGATAAAATACCTAGTGCACGGTAACATTTTTTATATCTAACAAAAATAGCGAAAGGAAAAAAATCTTCTTGAAACGTTATCAGGGCTCAATTTCCTTGAGAATCGCGAGCGTGTCTTCACCTCTATAGATTAATTTCATGGAGTTCATTAACTTTCTTGGAAGAGCTAATTTTCTCTCCGTTTTCAGCGGCGGGTAATAACTGGTTACTGTTTCATATCCTTCTTGTGCACTGAAATTGCGGTTTCACTTTGTTGGAGCCACAGAAAAAATCGATAATTCTTCTGCTGGTTTTTCAATTACATGCTCTTTTGGTAGGAACGATTTTCAATTTATAAGTTTCATACAAAAGTGAACTAAAAAAAAATTCCGCTTTAAAATTTCCAAGAAGCCGTTTCATAAAGAAATTTTTTTAAGGTTTTGTGATTTACATTTATGATACTTCAATTAATTATCTCTAACTGTAATTAATTAATTTTTTAATTCGTTTATTACGGAATCTAAACTAAAAGCGAATAAAATAGTTTGTTATACCTGATTATTTAAAAAATACATTAGTAATAAAATTAATTACCAAATGAAAATGGGAGATTATTACTTCTTAACCCCTTGCCTGTACAATATATTTGAGAAATCATTGGCAAAAATGGAATTTTTTCATCATCAAATATTATTATCAAAATTTTAGATATAGATTATTTTTGAAGTAATAATTAACGAGATAATTGCTCTATTTAATTAATAATTTCAAAATTTTCCCATATATGGGAAATGGATTACAGTAATATTTTGCTCAAATTACAACAAAATAAATCCAATGACATAATTTTCTGGATAACTATAATAAACTAATAAAACAATATTTTAATCTATACCAATTGCCATGAATTAAATGTCCTCAGGTTGTTTTGAATTTCGCAAATATTTTACATTATCCCAGAAATAACGAAAAATGGCGCTAAACATTTTGCCGGAAACTATCTCTATCTATTAGAAAAATGGCAAATTAAATATTATGCATTAGACGAACCGATTTTAGGTTTCATGGAATTGTAGTACATGTTTTTTCTCTTGCCCGAATTGAGGTCGGTAATTCTAAAATTGGCACATTCGCCTTGCCCAAACTGAGTTCGGTAAACTGAAATGCTGTTTTGGTAAGATATTTCAATCTATAAATCTCAAACAAAAATAAATTTTTTAATTGCTGCAGGGAAGAAAATGAGTTTTTATGTTTTTATTATTAAATTTATGATAATCAACTTTATTGAGTGTTAATTAATATCTTTATTCGCATGCATAAATTATAGAAAATGAATCATAGAAATTATGGAAATGAAATCATTAGAGAATATAATAACTGATCAATATTTTGCTTTCTTATTTAAGGAATATGACGTGAAAAAAGGCTTCTTAATGAAATATAGAAAATTCCAGTTATTGAATATCTGTTCAAATATAATTTAACCTAATAGTTCATCGTGTTATAGGCCTCTTTGTTAAATGCCATTTAATACAGAAGGTGATAGTTTTTTTCTGTTCTCTAAATTAGTCAAGAGAGTACAAAACAAAGAAAGAATTTATCACTGATATTTCAATGACACGCCCTTTTAAATAAATAGATTTTCAATTTACAAGTTTCATCCAAAAATGCAGTTCTGTTGCTTTTAAACATGTAAAGAGCAGTCGTAAAATGAAAAATTAGGATTTTCTGACCTTGTTGTTTAGATTTAAGATAAGCATCAATTTCTCAGTCCTTTCATGGAGTTAATTAATATTTCTATATTTCATGGAAATTAAATAATTACTAAATAAAATAGCCCTAAACAATAATTATATGAGGAAGAGGAGTAAAGAAACATTCTACCACATGAAAAAGCAAAGCTTTTCGTTGCTTTAATACATGAAAATATAATTTAGTAACCAACCGTATAATATGCCTGCTTTTTAAATATATTTACAAAGTAAAAGAAAATTAAAAATTTTGCTTTTTTTGTGACTCTTAAGATAATTTAAAAGAGAGTAATAAAAAATTAGTCTTCCGTTGATTTTTTAATAAAATACTCTTTTGGTAAGAAATATTTTCCATTTATTTGTTTCAGACCAAAGTCCCCAAAATAACTTGCTTTTAAATTTTTACTATCTGCAGAATTATTAGTTCTTATGATTTTGTTTTATAAATCTATGATACTCAATTTCATTATGATCTGACTTTAATTATTATTTCAATGTAATTGATTAAACTTTTTATATAATTTGAAAATCAAGATATTGACGAATATAATAACCTGCATTATGTAGCTATTTAAGAAATATGAAATGGAAAATATGTTGTTAAATACAAAACAGAGGTTTGCAGTTCTTGAATATAGGGATAGCTAAAATATAACTTAAAATCCCACTATGTTGCGTACTTCTAAATATTATTATGCATGATAAAAATGGTTTTCCAAAGTGCAGTGTGTCATATTTTTTTATTTAGGTTTACTACAATTTACTAATCCTTCAATATAATGAATTAATCTTTACATTTATATATTAAGGTAATTAAATTGTTATCAAATAGAATAAATTTCAGTACCTATTTATTTAAGCTATAGCATATACAATATAACGACAAAAAGAAAATTAAAATTTATCTTTGCTTGAATTTTTCTTAGGATATGTTACTTGCTCAACCTCTTGTGCACATATTTGTTACAAATGATTAAGAATAGTCAAGAGTACGAATATAGTTGAAATGTTTCTCCTGTTTTATGACTCTTAAGTTGAGTGAAGAGAGTATAAAAGTTCAGAATATCTTCAAGTGGTTTTTAAAGAATTATAATTTTTCATGGATATTATTTTTAATTTACAAGTTTTATACACACAGCTAATGAAAAATATTTGTTTTTTAATTTTTAAAAGAGGTTTGTCTGAAGTAAAATTTTATAATTTAGATTAATGACTCTAAGAATCATTATATTTCACTGAACTTAATATTTGTTTCAAAATCATATACTAAAAAAATGTCATTAGTGAATAGAATAGTTTGTGATACGTAATTATTTCAGAAACATTACATGAAAAATAGGCTACTCAATTTTAAAAAAATTACTTTGCTTGAATAGATGTCCAGTTAAAATACATTTTAATGCTTTAATTTGTTTTGTGCATATTTTAAACACAAAATTAAACATAGTGCAAAATAAAGATTTTCTTTCCTTTCTCTTAATGTAGAGAACCACGTTTGATATATTATTTAAAGCTAAATGATTGGAATTATTATGTTAAATGTAGTTAAATGAGGGAGGCATTTTTAACTGAAGAGTAATTATGATAATTTTGGTAAATGGCAGTATGTTATGTATAGGTTAATATTTATTTAAGTATAATGCAGGGGTGATATACTGAAAGAGAATTATCCTTCCTCTACCTCTATATAATTACCCAATTTTGTGACCATATGGAACCGAACTAATGATTCTAAAAAAACACATTAAAAAATATTTCATCAGTGAAATATTAAGTACTCTATACTCGTTTATTTAACAATCTGGAGGAAAAAGCAAATAAATCTTAGTAATTATATCTTCTAAAATGCATCATATATTTATATATGACTGGAATACCACTGAAATAATAAAGGGTATGTTCATTTTTGTGAAAAGAATTAAATAGTAGTGCATTTTTCATTCAATTTTAAGTACGAATGTCTCTCATGCATATACAATTATTATTTACAAAATATGTGGATATTCACACATTTAGATTAATTCGTTGGGTTATTTGCTTGATTGGTTTAAGGTTATATTCGGTTATGAGATTGTAATAGGTTGGAAGAACCACATTATGTTTATATCTCATTACTGAATATTTTAAAATAAAATCTCTTTTCTGTTACTACAGGGTTGAAGAAAATCATAATATTATTGTATATAGTATTGTACACTATTATATATTGTACAGATTCCTATTGCAAAAGTTGTATAAAAGCATTCTAAACAAATAAGGGGATTTCAAGGGACAATAGCTATCTGCTCTTTCAGCCTAAAAATATTACTGATTTATAAGAAAAAATATATCTCTAAATAAATATATATCCACATGTCGCAGCTTTCATTGTATATATATACATATACATTAGGGTTTGATAGGTAAAAGGAACGGTTTTCATTCAGCAAGGCTTTTATTTCAATTTGGAATTTTTTTTTCTTTTTTTTGCATATAATTTTTTTTCAACTGTCATTTTTTATTATAACAGCATTTATGCTATAGAGATTACCTAAACTTTATTAGGATAGTTATTTTACATGTACTTTTTATGCTTAATATAAATAAAAAATATTATTAGCTTATAAATATTACTATCTAAAATGTGTTAATATATTCAAAATTTTAAGAAATTTATAAAATTAAATAGAGTAAGAAAGCTCCAACCGTAGTGATCCCCATTTTATAATTCTTACATGCACAATAGTAGTGCATTTGCAGAGAAAATCATCTTCACGTAACTATTTTTATATTTGTATAATAAGCCAGTTTAACAATCTCACTACATCTGCCACTTCTTTATAACTTCAGAAATAAGAAAGAAAACTAATAAACGTCTTGACTCCCCAATATGGTTTGAACGTAATATGGTTTTAACAAGTTTGGATAAAGGAAGAAGATAAGTTTTTCACAGTTCATATTATATCTTCTTTTTCTTCCTTACATAAACCTTCGTTAATTTGATACATTTCTCCTTAATTCAAAGCAAATTCTTTTTTATTTTGAAGCATTTGTACAATAATCTCTAAAGATATTATATTGTACAGCATAAAATATATCAAAATGAATTTCCCTACTTCACTCACCGTATTTACATCTTCAATTGATCTGAGACATCATATTTTCGACCTCGTGCCACAATTGTTATCAAGAACTCAATCATAGATTTTATGGTTATATTAGCATTTCCTAATGTAATAAATGGTATTTTTAACAATTATCAGTAGAAACGAAAGAAACAAATACAATGTCTCTTTTCCGTTCTTACTTCTCTAATAAATCTGAGCCATCGACATCGTGCCATAACTGTTATCAAGAACGCAATCATAGATTTTATTGTTATATTGTTTTTTCTTATGTAATAAATAGTATTTTTAACAACTATCAGGAGAAACGGATATAACAAACCAAATAAAATGTATTTTTTCGTTGTTACTGTTCTAATAAATCTGAGGCGTCACATTTTCGACCATCTGCCTCAACCATTATCAGGAACTGAATGAAATTCAAGCCTCATATAACACCCAGAAATATACAGGCTACTTACTGCAGAGAACCTTTTATTGAAGAATTCATTTAAATTAAATCTTATTAAGTAAATCAACAGCCTTATGTCAGGTTCGTGGTGAGGCGATTTAGATCATTCTAATGAGTGTAATTAATATAAATATAACGGGTAGGGAAATACTTGGGTTCTAAATCTGACCTCATCACATCTTTTGTAAAGGTGAGAGGACCTATAAAAATTAATTGAATGGATTCGTCGTGTGCGGGATTCTCGGGTGGAGTTCGGATTCCAGTCCCAGATTAGAATCATGTCTCCGTTCATGACACTAAATAAGAATGTATCTTTGTGGAGTCATTTATAAGTCCCTAAGGGACGGTACCCAATTTGAAGTGGTAAGGTTTTCCCATGTTTGCGTTTTAAAGGCGGGGAAAGGGAGACCATTGAATGTGTACAGCTCTGCTGATTGGAA
Source organism: Pardosa pseudoannulata (assembly GCA_032207245.1). Classification (NCBI taxonomy): domain Eukaryota; kingdom Metazoa; phylum Arthropoda; class Arachnida; order Araneae; family Lycosidae; genus Pardosa; species Pardosa pseudoannulata. The sequence continues at coordinate 73,489,069 of CM063508.1, read as the reverse complement.
CAAAAGTGGAGAGAAAGGCAGGAGATAAAATAAATATAAAATATAAGTTAAGATTGTCGGAGAGTTGCAGTTTGAGAGTTGATTTGGTTTGGTTTGGTTTCGAGTGCTGCGGTCTACTTTTTGCAACATGAGGGATAATGAGACCGGGACCTACAGCTTAAAGCCTATTCCGAACCTATCACGACTATCCATGCCTCAGTCGTTCCCTCGAATTCCGGATCCGAAGGACAGCACCTTAAGCAATCGGCCATCGTTCGGTATCGTTCAGGAGTTGGAGAGCAGAGTTCGGGAACCAAGCCGCAGCCTTATAGAATCAACCAATTATTTTAGAAGTTCCCACACCAGTGGTGGGACTGAAGTCATCATTGTCATCAAACCAATTGAAAGTACATTCAAAGGGGTCTATACCCTTCCACCAACTCCAATTCTGAAAAGCTCCCGACCAGAATATCGCCCTGACACAGCCCTACGGATGAACATCACTTTGCAGATCCATACAGGTACTTGTTATAAAAATTTGAATTTGGAATAAGGTCCTCTCTCTTCTTTTTTACAAAAATGTTAGTATATGATTAATGTTGAATTCTGGATAAGGTTGCACGTAACACATAATTTGAAAAGACAATTTTTTTTTAAAAATTTGAATCAATTTTCTTTATATAAAGATATAAATAGTATAACAATACATTTTCTTTTGTTTACTTAAAACTATCAACCTTGTTTATTTAAGAGTGTAATATTTGTTTTTAGCAACTTTTAATTATCTTATTAGTTTTTTTAAAAAAAATAGTCTGTAGTCTCTGAGAACTTGTGGTTAAATTTCAAATTTAAATAACCTACGCACCGCAATACAAATAAATTTTAGTCTTAGACTAACTAAATAACAACTATTACATTTGATCAGAGGTAAATACTTAAATTTAATGAGATCTACATGACGAGGTTTAGATAAACGATATTTACAGATTGATAAGTGCAATTTTTCATATGCTTTTTTACGATAGTGAACTCATTCATAAAAGTAAAATATTTCCAATTAATTGTAAAAATACAAAAATATTCCATTACCAACAATTAAGTAATTAGAAGATGCTATATTTTATTTGTTTACCAAAATCCTAATCCCAGTACAATACTAAGCGTAAAGAAATGAATTCCTTTCTACTACATCATATTTTAAATATCTTTAAAGGTATGGACGTTATGAGAGTTTTAGGCATCTAACTCGGGCATAAATAATTCAGCATTCTTATCTGTACGCCGGTAAGGGTCGTTAAAGTGAAATATTACCTTTAATAATGCACTTCACGGAAATTCCTTAAGGCTCAAAATATTAACTTCAAGTTTTCTGAGGTGATTTCAATATATTTAACGTGATGTAAATGATATATGAGAAAGCTAAATACTCAAAGATGAATGAAGAATATATTTGAGTAAAACTAATATATATGAATGGCTTTGCCTTTTTTATACCCACCTTCGTAAGGAAAATAGTGCAATGCAATGAGAGTGTTTAATACTAATGACACTCTAACTGAAATAATTGTAAAATTGCCACAAAGTCATCGATACATTAAATGTAATGTTAATATAAATAAATAAAAAATACATATTTGTAACTCTGAATTTGTTTATTTCAATTATTTAGTGTAAAATGACAGTTAATTAAATCTTCTCAATACAAAGCATAGAAAAATGATTTCGGAATATTATATATATATATATATATATATATATATATATATATATATATATATATATATATATATATATATATATATATATATATATGTACATATGTATGAATATATATATATATGTACATATATATGTATATATATATATATGTATATATATATATATATAATATATATATATGTATATATATATATGTATATATATATGTATATATATATATATATATATATGTATATATATATATATATATATATGTATATATATATATATATATATATATATATATATATATATATATATATATATATACACACACATATATATATATATATATATGTCAAGGAAGAGCAAAAGCAGAACTCAGCTCTGCATGAACTAGCGACTAGACTTTTACAAACTTTGAATGGCAACGCGAAGAAGCACTCACCATAGACGGATACTGAGACAGAGCGTGTGTGCACAAGACAGACGTAATACAACTTGAATGTTTTAGATGATTTTAAACAAGACGAATTAATGTCTATTTTAAGTTTATTCGTTTAATTGTTTATGTTTTTGTGCTTTGAAATTTGATGTTGTTTTATCATATCTGGGGGCTCGGACACACCATTTTCTACTACGAGATTAGGGACTTAAGAACTGTTCAATAAAATCCATGACGTGGACGAACAGTACCATCCGATTTACTATATGAGTAAGAAAACAGTTCCACATCAAGAAAAGTATTCTAGCTATGAATTAGAAATGTTAGCCTGATTGAATCTCTTAAAAAATTCCGCCATTTCTTACAAGGTACTTATTTTAAAATATTTTACTGACCGTTCAGTATTTCAACAAACAATTAATAAAAAAGATATAACTCCTAAGTTTCTAAAAATGGTCTTTTTTCCTGTCAGAAATTTATTATAAAATCGTTCATAGGTCAGGTAACCAAATGAAACACGGGGATGCTTTAAACCGACAACCCTGTGATCGCCATCACATACGACGAAATTATTTAGAAAATTAAAAATGCCCAAACTAAGGGAGAACATACAGCAAGAAAGAGTAAAGATCTTTCAATCACAGTCAGTTTTGTCCGTTTTTACAACAATTTAAAACTCTGATTACTTTAAGAGTACATAATACCTTACGGGCTCAAAAATTTCCATTAAAATTTTCTAAACATTAATTATAAATTTAATTGTATAAAAAATTGTTAATTTTTGTCATGGGAAATAATACAAAACTAGCATGAAAGATATAAAAATGCGTATCAAATAAATAAATTAAATTAAATAAAAAATAATAAATGAATACTAGTAATAATAAATATATAATAATAAATAAATAAAATTTTGAATTTAAAAATATATATACAAAGTAAAAATATATAAATCAAATTACTTGCAATATAAAGAGATAAAACTAATAATATATTTCAAAATAACTTATGAAATATTTATGAAAGTTTAGTATAAAATAGGAAACATTTACCTTACATTATTATTATAATTAATAAATGATGTTATTACGAATAATATATTTCATGTTATAGCATTATAAATGCAATTTCTTAACAGTTTTTAATTTATTTAGACATTAAAGTATCAATCTTTGCAAATTCATTAAACGGAATAAAACAAAATTTACATTTATATGTTATAAAGTTGATGATTACTTTAAATTTTAAGTTGTCAGAAAATGTTACTATTTTCATTTAGCTTTATTTCTTATTTTATTTAAAATATATTCCCCTTGAAATGAACAAGCAGGGTATTTTTAAAGAATGAAGAGAGTTATTGAACAACTTGTAAAATATTTTAATCTTAAAACAGTAGAACTTTATGAGGAATAGATGAAAAGCTGTTATGATTAATTGTTTAAGTCTCGAAAGGTACTACATGTACCCAAAATAGATAAAAATACCTAGCAGTTAACGATAATTTTATCATCCCTAAAAGAATTAAATGGCACTTGTAATTTTCCCCCGTTCTTTTATTGTAGTATCTATTTTTAGTAATAAGCCATAACCGCCTCAACTAAATATAAAAATTAACACCCCATCACGCAAAGTGAACACACAAAAATCGTATTTATATTTAAACAACGCTATTAAAAAAGCCATTAAACGTATTTTTAGAATATTTTAACGAAAATAAATGTATTAAGCCTCAGGAAAGGGGGAATCTTTTTGTAATTCGGTCTAAAAATTACTGATCACGCATCTTAGTTTGTTCGCCGAAATAAATGTATTTACCAACTACAGTTCTTCGAACACATTATTTTCTGTGAAACGAAAGCAAAGATGATAGAATCTAGGTTTAAAAATACAACTGTTTAATATGTAGTTATATATCACTCATTCGTGCTGCATTCCATTAAACACGTATGTTAACGTTCAATTTTGGGAGATTTTAGGCTTTGGTGAATATTTTGTGTGTGAAGGAAAATATTAATTGGAAGCTTTAGAAGAAGAAGTATAATATATGATTTATGGCATAATTATCCTATGAAAAAGGGATAGCCATCATATAAAAATTAAAAAATATGTTACCACACTAGAAATCCATATACCTGTATAAAAAGGTTAATTTACGGTGACGTCACGTTGGAGGAAATGTTGTAGAATTTAATTATCATGAGCTCCTTTTTTAGAAATATTTAGAAAAAATGACAAAAATACAGTTTAATTATACCGCAAGTTCGTTATCCTTATTTCACTGTATTGTTTGTGAGTGCTGCGGACTACTATTTTGCTACATGAGAACTAATGAAACCGGGACCTACTGCTTTGTTACCCATGATACCGGAGAGTAGAGCCTTTCTTTGTTGGCCATAGACTGGCCCATTGTTGAGTTGACATCAACAAATAATCATTGCCTTTATTCAAACCATTGTCACCTTATAGTTTGTATTGGAAGCAAAACGTATATAAGAATTAGATGTGGATACGATACTACAAAGAACAGAGAATAAGGTGAAGTTAAGGTATACGAAAAATGTTCTAACATATCAAGAAGCAAATTATTTGATTTTCCATTGAATCTTTTCGGTTATTAGTATTAGAGCAATAATTCATGATGAATAGTCACCAAAATGAACAAAATTTGGATAATGAAATAATAATATTTTAAGTTTAGATCTAACGCTTTTGTTATAAACGTGTTCACATATATTCTAAACATTAATAAAAATTTTGAAATAAACACGAGTTTTTATATAAGAACCTTATATACTGAGAACAAGAATAGTCAACAAAATGAATAAAATTTTGATAATGAAATAATAATATTTTAAGTTTATATCTAACGCTTTTGTTATAAACATGTTCACATATATTCTAACTATTAATAAAGTTTTTGAAATAAACACAAGCTTTTATATAAGAACCTTATATACTCAGAACAAGAATAGTCACCAAAATGAACAAGAATTGGATAATGAAATAATATTTTACGTGTAGATATAACGCTTTTGTTATAAACGTGTTCACATATATTCTAAACATTAATAAAAATTTCGAAATAAACACAAGTTTTTATATAAGAACCTTATATATTCAGAAAAAGAATAGTCATCAAAATGAACAAGAATTGGATAATGAAATAATATTTTAATTTTAGATCTAACGCTTTTGTTATAAATGTGTTCACATCATATATTCTATACAGTAATAAAAAATTTGAAATAAACACGAGTTTTGATATGAGAACCTTATATACTCAGAACATATTCTTGTTCTGAGTCACCAAAGGTTCGTCACCAAAACGAACAAAATATGAATAATGAAATAATAATATTTTATGTTTAGATCTAATGTTTTTGTTATAAACGTGTTCACATATATCCTAAACATTAATAAAGTTTTTTGAAATAAACACGAGCTTTTATATAAGAACCTTATATACTCAGAACAAGAATAGTCACCAAAATGAACAAGAATTGGATAATTAAATAATAATATTTTACTTTTAGATCTAATGCTTTTATTATAAACGTGTTCACATATATTCTAAACATTAATAAAAATTTGAAATAAACACGAGCTTTGATATAAGAACCTTATATACTCAGAACAAGAATAGTCACCAAAATGAACAAAAAATTAATAATGAAATAATAATATTTTACATGTAGATCTAACACTTTTGTTATAAACGTGCTCCCATTATATATTCTAAACATTAATAAAAATTTTGAATTAAACACAAGTTTTTATATAAGAACCTTATATATTCAGAACAAGAATAGTCACCAAAATGAACAAGAATTGGATAATTAAATAATAATATTTTACTTTTAGATCTAATGCTTTTATTATAAACCTGTTCACATAATATATTCTAAACATTAATAAAAATTTTGAAATAAACATGAGCTTTTATATAAGAACCTTATATACTCAGAATAAGAATAGTCACCAAAATGAACAAAATTTGGATAATGAAATATTAATATTTTAAGTTTAGATCTAACGCTTTTGTTATAAACGTGTTCACATATATTCTAAACATTAATAAAATTTTTGAAATAAACATGCGATTTTATATAAGAACCTTATATACTCAACACAAGAATAGTCATCAAAATGAACAAGAATTTAATGATATAATATTTTACGTTTAGATCTATCGCTTTTATTATAATCGTATTCACATAATAGATTCTAAACATTAATAAATTTTTTGAAATAAACACGAGCTTTTATATAAGAACCTTATATAACTCAAAATAAGAGTTAAGTGAGAAGTGGCTAGTTAAAATAAATTATCTCAAAAGATACTACTACTCAAAACTACTCAAATGATGTTATTATTGCAGCCTTGTTGTAAATACCTTCTTTTCCTTATATTTATAATCAAACTTTTATTTATAAAGTATTGCCGATTGATTGAAAAAGCTCAAACTTGCCTTTAGCCACATAAGGGTCCAATTAAGATATTATTTCTAATATAAAAGATAGACAATAAGAAAACCAAAAAACTATTCAAGTAAACCAAAAATCGAAATAAAAAATTATAGTTATGCTAAAAGTATCTTTTTTTATTAGGTATGTAAATTTTAAAGACTTCTATGTTAAGTATAAAATAAGAAATATATAAAATTGCCTTATGTTCAAATGCATAAGGTAAATAATCCATATGAAAAACAACCATCTTAGTTCTGATTGGAATAGAAATATTTTATGTCAAAATTCATCTAAAATATATGTTATGGAAGATAGACTGGTAATATCTTACTTTTATGATTTTGGTTTAAAACTTAATAATCATCAGTAGATATTTTTTTATGTAGATAGTTTTATATCTTCTACTAGATGTCTTGGAAAATGACAATCATCTATGTCTAATCTTATAAAATGTCTGTAATTGATTCTTTAATTTTTTCATGGTTTTAAATGTATCAAGTAGCAATTTGAATAACACAATTTTAGGTTTTATTTTACAAGCTAAACCTTTAGATACTTTTTATATATTAAAATACCTTTTCACAGGTATGAATTCAAAATATGCTATATTGTAAATTTTGATGGCATTTTAAAGAATCAAGAATCTTATTACAATTTTTTATTTTTAAAAAGAATGTGGTTTCAAAACTACTATATCAGAAATGAAAATACATTTGATATTACATAAAATACTTCTAATACTTATAGACTTAAAATACGTTTCAAAATACCAATAAATAAACAAAAGCTAACATTATTCTTTATTTCATTTCCCTCAAAATTCTCTACTTTACCATTCTTAAATTTTCATTTACTCTTTTATATGTATAAAATTTACTTTGAATTGCTAATAAATGTAAATTTAAACACTGATCGTGTTATAATTGTTGGTTTTAATAGTATCAAGTAGCAATTTAAATAACACAATTTGGGGTTTTACTTTACAAGCTAAATATTTAGATTTTTTTCTATTAAAATACTTTTTTACAGGTATAAATTCAAGTTACGTTATATTGTAAATATTTTGCTGGCATTTTAAATGATCAACAGTCTTATTAATTTTTTTTTAGTTTTAAAAAGAATGTCGTTTCAAAACTACTATATCAAAAATGAAAATACTTTTGATATTACATACGATACTTTTAATACACAGATTTAAAATACTTTTCAAATGATCAATAAATTAACAAAAGCAAACATTATTCTTTATTTCATTTTATTCAAAAATCTTTATCTTACCATCCTTAAATTTTCATTTACTCTTTTACAGGTATAAACATTATTTATAATTGCTAATAAATGTAAAGTTAAACACTGATAGTGTAATAATTGCTGATTTTAATAGTATCAAGTAACAATTTGAATAACGCAATTTGGGGTTTTATTTTACAAGCTAAATACTTTTTTACATGTATAAATTCAAGTTACGTTGTACTGTATAAATTTTGCTCGCATTTTAAAGGATCAACAATCTAATTACACTTTTTATAGTTTTAAAAAGAATGTAGTTTCAAAACTACTATATCAAAAATGAAAATTCTTTTAATATTACATAAAATATTGTTAATACTTAACAGACTTAAAAACCTATCAAAATATCAATAAATAAACAAAAGCTAACATTATTCTTTATCTTATTTCACTCAAATTTCTCTAATTTAAAATCCTTAAATTTTCATTTTTTCTTTTACAGGTATAAAAATTACTTACAATTGCTAATAGATGTAAATTTAAACACTGATCGTGTAATAAATGTTGATTTTAATGTCTCTTTAAAAACGCTAATGTGATATTCATTATTGCATAAATAAAATAGTCAAATAATTTCTTAATATATAATTTTGCTTTAAATACTATTTTTTTACTCATATTACTAGATTGTTCTTGGCTTGACAGTTAAAATCAATATTTTCTACAATTTTTATTTTTCCTTAAATATTTTCATAGAAAAGAAAAGAAAACAAATATTTTTTTTCATCAAAGGTTCGTTAAAAATAATGTTAACATTTAGAAGAAAAAACCTTGCTGTAGATAGTAATCACACAGGAGCTTTAACATTACAAATATAGACTTTAGTAAGAACATCACAACTATTAGACATGTCTATTAAAAATCCGTTACCTATCAACTGTTATCTTCTAATGAAGACTTTTTGATAGTTTTTGAAACAAAACAAAAACGTTTTAGTTGTACGGTCATTAATTTCGCTTTATCCTTTTTATAAGTTCTAGTTAGAAAACGTCTTAGAAAATATTATTTTACTAAAAAAGAACCAAGGAAACAGGTGCAAACATGGACGGAAGAGGGACATGTAAAGAGCAACCAGAACTGGAAAAAATCTTTTTGTTGCATATTATGTACATATGCATATCTATGAGTGCCTGTAAGTGTGCATAAAGATATACAAATTAACAAATCAGGAAATGTTTTTTGAACTCTCTATAATAAACTTTTGACGTCCTATTTTTCAGTACACATAATATACGGTAATTATGTGTGCTGAAGAATAGGCTTATAAGAACTAATTTTATAATATATATTTATATTCTTCTGTGATATGCATAGGATTTTTCTATATTTACATACATTTCATTTATTAATATTTGTACTTCCAGTAGTAACAAATATATATTTACATACTCTAGAAGCTAATTACCGTATTTTACGGGCTATGAAACACATTTTTCTGCAAAAAATTGCATCCAAAATTCAGGCGTATTCGAAAGTAATATAAGAATATCTAGTGTTTAATTTTAAATGCCCGCCAGTCTTAACAATGACAACATAAATCCGATACTAAGGAAAACCTAACTCTATCTGGCAATATAGGATTCTGTGGTGATTACACAATTTTGGCGAAGATTGACGTCATATGTCGTATATCAATGTCTTGTATATTTTTAGTCATTATACAGTGTTTTATAATGTATTGTAATGTATTTTGACATGTTGTAATATAAATTGATCTTTATTCATATTTGTAAAGTTTTATTATTGTAGTTTTATTTGTGGCAGCACACCATTGTAAATATGCAAAATATCTGTATGCTGTCTGACTACATAAGAGTCAGCGTGCCAGTAGCACAGAGGATCGGTTGCATCGAGGGTGCTGATGTTTGTTTGTTTATTGTCTATATCATCTTAAATAAATGCGTACGTTTGGAGTTAGTTGTGTTATTTTAACTGCACCATACAAATCCCTTCTGAGCATGGTTATATGTATGTGGTGATCCCTGCGGATACTTCATTCATCATCGTCGAGTCATACCAGGGGTCCCCATAATTCAACTGGCAGAAGTAGTGTACCGATACGACGAACTTGAGTTGCACAAGTTCACAAGATTTCTAACACTGTCTCCCTCCTGCCCTCCATAACAAACCCAGAACACTGTTTAGAGTATGATATATCATTGCGGTGCTAGTGATGTAGAAGTGAAAGTAATTTGTATTATTAGTAACAGTACAATTATTTTATTAGTATTTAGTTCCTTATTAAAATATATAAAAGATTTTCATCTGATGTGGGCTTTAAAATGAAAGTAAAAAATCAAAGTGAAAACAGGGCTGCTGAGCCGCATTTAGTCCCTCTACCAATAGAAATGCTGGTAAAGAAAAGCTGAAAATAATATGGAAGACTCAATGTGCAAATAGAGGACTGAAATAAATATGACCAATGCTAGAAAATTATATGTTGAAAAGGATTCAAGGGCAGCGGGGGTTAAAGTAGCATTGGTATTAATGCAAAAATTATTCGAATATACACCCATTAGCTAGAGCTATAGTGGGACTTTAAAGGTGGAGCTGGCTGGTGGTACTGGTTTATGAGCCATTATGG
>CM063508.1:73451106-73473606 GCA_032207245.1 Pardosa pseudoannulata | reverse complement strand
ACGAGAAATTTCCCTTAAAATGCATGGTTTAAAATTTAATGGCAGTTTCTACAATTGTATTGAAGGAATTTAATGACTATTTAAACAAGAAAAGATATTAAAGACAATAAATATTTTATCTAAAAGTAAAATTAGAATCGAATGATAGATATCAATTTAATAATATATATCAATTTATGTATCATTGATATGTATCTCTTTAAAACTATTAATGTCAAATTTGTTAGTAATTAAAAAAATGATAAAGCTTTTTGAAAAGAACGTTTTGCTTGTCATGATTCAAAAACCTACCAGATTATTTACTCTTCGAAAAAAAGTAGTCTAAAGTTGTGATAAAATTAATTAGACGTAGATAAAAGTGATTTTGTAAAATACTTACAATAAATTAGGAATTACAGTAATAAAAGTAAAAATCTATACGAAGCTAATGTTTTTTTAACTATTAATACCCTAGCTACCAACATACATAAAATACACTGATGTATCTTTCTGTCACAAACATTCCTAAGATACTTTCATCAAAATACCTCTGATGTTGATTAATAATTACCCCGTTTGAATGCAAAAGAAGTGTGAGACAGTAATTTAAGGTAAAGCAGGTAATTAAGTGACAAATGTTAACTTCTTTTCTTGACACTTTATAAGGCAGAAGACAAGCAACTTAGACAAAACAAAATAAGTATTCACTTTATCAATATAAAAGTGCGTAATTTGATTTACACCTTAAGCAATTTAAGTACAAATGAATTGGATCAGATTCTACTTTTTTTCCGAAACTTATAGAACTTTTATACTCAATAATTTAATTTTCACGATTAGAAAAAATATTTGTTCTGCACAATTTTTTATAAAGAACTGAGGAAATAATGATTATGAGCATTTATATATTTATTTAATTCTATTGATATAATACAGAGGTTCCTAAACATTTTTGTCTCTAAGATTATTTGCATATTTTTTCTATTTTTTGTACATACCCTACTCACAGATGTTCTAAGACCAGCCAAAGAATTCCAAAATAAAGTAAAACCAAGGACAAAACTTCACAAAATATATTAAAAAATACTCAGTTGAAAAAAAATGTTTGTAAATGGTATCTCATAAATGGGAAAAATACCTGGTATGGTTAAAATTTACTTTAGAATGACAGCAGTGAGGGAAATTTTACACTGGCTGACCAAATTAGAAACGTTATCTTAATATTGAATTTTAGATTACAATGTGAATATCATACGTGTTCATTTAAAACCGTCATTCAGTTTATTTTGAATCATGGAAAATAAAATTAGTATCGTACAGCTAAAATTATAAATACAACATAAACAGTATCACAAAAAATTACCCTTAAAATACATCGTTAAAATTTAATGGCAGTTTCTTTAGCTGAATGGAAGGAATTTAATTAATATTTAATCAAGAGGAGATAATAAAGACAATAAATATTTTTATCTAACCGAAAAATTAGAATAAAATGATATGATATCAGTTATATATCTTTAAAACTATTAATAATAAAATTTGATAGTAATTTTTAAAGTAGTAAAGATTTTTAATAAGAGCATTTTGTTTGGCATGATTAAAATCCTACCATGTTAGTCTTAGAAAAAAAAGTAGTCTAAAGTGGTGATAGAATTAATTAGAAGTAGATAAAAGTGATTTTCTGAAATACTTAGAATAAATTAGAAATTCCAGTAAGAAAAATAAAAATCTACTAAGCTAATGTTTTGTTTTTTTTACTCTTAATACCGTTGCAACCAACATACATAAAATACTGCTATGTATCTTCCTCTCACAAACATTCCTAAGATACTTTCATCAACATACTGATGATGTTGATTAATAATTATCCGTTTAAGTGCAAAAGAAATTTGAGATAGAAATTTAAGGTAAAGCAGGTAATTAAGTGGCAAATGTTAACTTCCTTTCTTGAAACTTTATAAGGCAGAAGACAAGTAACTTAGACAAAACATACTAGGTATTCATTTTATCAGTAAGAAAGTGTAATTTGATTTACAGCTTAAGCAATTTGAGTACAAATGAATTGGATTAGTTCCTACTTTGATTTTCTAAAACATATAAAAATTGTATACTCAATAATTTAGTTTTCACTTTTAGGAGAAATGTTTGTTCTGCAACATTTTTCATAAAGAACTGATGACTTAATTTTTATGAAATTTTATAGATTTATTTAATTATATTGCTATAATAGAGATGTTCCTAAACATTTTTGTCTCTAAGATTACTTGCATATTTTTTTCTGTTTTTGTACACACCTTCCTGTAAGGAGTTGTAAGACCAACCAAGCATACCAAACTAAAGTAAAACCAAGGACAAAACTTCACCAAATATATTAAAAAACACTTTGGTGAAAACAAAATTTTTGTAAATAGTAGTTAATAAATGGGAAAAATACCTCGCATGGTTAAAATTTACTTTAGAAAGACAGGAATGAGGGGCATTTTTCACTGGCTGACAGACCTAGGAACTGAATCTTAATATTGAATTTTAAATTTCAATGTGAATCATGATAAGTGTTAATTCAACAGCGTCATTCAATTTAATTTGAATCATAGAAAATAAAATTAGTATCGCACAGCTAATACTGTAAATACAACATAAACAATATCTCGAGAAATTTCCCTTAAAATGCATGGTTTAAAATTTAATGGCAGTTTCTCCAGCTGTATTGAATTAAATTAATGACTATTTAATCAAGGAAAGGTATTAACGACAATAAATGCTTTATCTAAACTTAAAACTAAAATACAATGATGTGTATTATTTTAATGTTCATTTTATGTATCATTGATATGTATCTCTTTGAAATTATTAATGTTAAAATTACATTATAAGTTTACGAAATACTAATAATCTTCTAATAAGTTTATGAAATATACTTACTATTTAATTCATTTATTTATTTACCCATTATATAAGTATTGTGTAATTACATAGGTGTAATGTGTTCAAAGCATTATGACATTTATAGATTGTGTAACATATAGTGACATGAGATCTAGTCTTGTGGAGCCCTATTCATACCTCATGCCTCCCCAATTTTTCCTTTTTCATGCATTCCTTGTAGGTCAAAGTCTACCCTTAGAGGTCCCTACAAACACCTTCGCAAATCTTCGCTTTAACATGTCGGTTTCTACAGATGTATTGAAAAAAATTATAAATATTTACTCAAGGGAAGCTATTAAAGACAATAAATAATTTATCTAAACATAAAATTAGAATAAAATGATATGTATCATTTAAATGATCATTTTATGTATCATTTAAATGTATCTCTTTAAAACTATTAATGATAAAATTACATTATAAGTTCACTAAATACTAATAATCTACTAATCAGTTTATGAAATGTACTTACTATCTAATTATTTTATTTATATACCCATTATATAAGTATTACGTAAGTATAATGTTTAAGGTGTAATGTGTTAGGAGCATTATGACATTACGGAATGTCTAGCATATAGTGACATGAGGTCCAGTCTTGTGGATCCCTATTCATACCTCATACCTCACCATTTTTTCTTTTTTTCATGCATTCCTTTTAAGTCAAAGTCTACCCTTAGAGGTTCTTATAGACACCTTTGCAAATCTTCGCTTTAGCATAATGTTTCAACCATATTCATTATTTTAATATAACAAAATAAACCTTTTCAAATACCCTAAAAATACTGAATGCAAGATAGCTGTAATTTTAAATATTTATTAATCTTAAATACACATAGTTTTGTTTCACTGCGTTTATCTATATTGCAGTGAATTTTAATGAAATATGCAGAAACTATCAAAGACAGATCAAAATTGTTTCAGCATGGCAATATAGATAATTTTTTCTATCCGAAATTTTTAACATTTCCCCCTCTCATATATTTCTGTCCTTGTGCTTTAAAAGTTTCAATGATTTTATAAAAGAATAATGGATTTATCTCCACTAAAATATGCATAATATCTTAAAAATGACTGATGAATATTTTATAGTCTGACTGAAATATCCGCTTTCGTTAATGGCATAATATACTCCACTCAATGTGTAGATAATAAATTAAATATTCTTCCTTTGATATTTGATTCATGGAATGAGGCTGCTTTCAAGCACATACGAAGCGTCATCTGTTTGACTTCATTCTGTACTGGTGTCTCATTTAGATATTCTATTAGAGTGCGAAGATGAATCTTACAACAAACTGATGTAGAAATATTTGGTATAAATCAGATAAAAATTAAAAAAAACGCACACTGATTTGGAAAATATCTGAAAATGATAAGCGAGATTCAAAGGATTTACTTTTGACTCTCAGCAACAGTAAATTATTGTTTTAGTTTATATACATAAATAAATAGATAAATATATCTTCATATATAAAATTCATCTGCCCGTGTGTTTATAAAAGAACACTTCCTAAACGACTGGACTGACTACGATAAAATTTTGTGTAGGTCGTTAAATTGATTCGAGAATGCTTTAGATTCACAATTTCATCCGATAGAAAAAGGTTCTTAATTAAAACTCCAAAACTGCTCGCTTATTGAGATTATTATAATGCCGCTTGACATCTTTTATTGCCAACGTATCCATGGCGCAGAAGCGCAGAGAATCGAGCTCCAGTACGAGAACTCCCATTATCAAACCCCCTTACAGGCGATGTGAGAATTTTATTTGATTCTAATTACGTTTATGATGACTATACGCGTGGACATGTCAAATATTTTTTAAATATTTTTTTTCCTTTTTTTCCTTTAAAACAGTCCAATTTGTAATTTATTTATAAACATTTTACAATTTTTGGATACATATAGTTAAAACAGGACATTGTCTAGTATATATATATATATACTACTATAGTCTAGTATATATATATATATATATATATATATATATATATTGCCTAGTATGTATATATATATATATATATATATATATATATATATATATATATATATATATATATATATATATATATATATATATATATATATATATATATATATATATATATATATATATATATATATATATAGTTTATTAATAAATCTAACTCCCTTTTTTGATATATTGTATATATACATATGTGTGAGTCTGTGAGTGTGTGTGCGTGTACGTGTGTGTGTATTACAGTACACAACATGAGATGCACTTACGAACAGTAGATAAAAAAATTAGATTTTTAAAATATTACATGTACAAATAATTAAATATTTCCCAATTTCTAAAACTTTTAATTGTTTATTGAATTTAATTACTTAAATACGTATATATATATATATATAATATATATATATATATATATATATATATATATATATATATATATATGTATATATATAAATATATATTTACATACATATATATATATATGTATATATATTTGTGTGTATATATATATATATATGTATATATATATATATGTATATATTGTATATATATATATATATATATATATATATATATAATATATATATATATATATATATATATATATATATATATATATATATATATATATATATATATATGTATATATATATATATATATATATATGTATATATATATATATATATATATATATATATATATATATATATGTATATATATATATATATATATATATATATATATATATATATATATGTATATATATATATATATATATATATATATATATATATATATATATATATATATATATATATATATATATTATATATATATATATATATATATATATATATATATATATATATATATATATATATATATATATATATATATATATATATATATATATATATATATATATATATATATATATATATATATATATATATATATATATATATATATATATATATATATATATATATGTTTGTGTTGTGTGTGTATTACAGCGCACAACATGAGATGCATTTACAAACAGTAGATAGAAATAATAGATTTTTAAAATATTACATGTACAAATAATTAAATATTTCCTAATTTCTAAAACTTTTATTTGATTATTGAATTTATCTCTTTAAATACGTATAATTCTATTAATACTTTTAATAATAGTTACAGTGAAACATTATACATATATAAGATAATTTTTATTAAAATAATGGGTAGGCAATGCAATTCTATAGAACAATTTGATATCTGAATTTAGAAAGATAACAGTTATTTTAAAATATTTAGACTAATATACATAATGTAGTTTTAGAATTATATCCCAGTAATGAGGTTTCTAGTTCTTTTAAAATCCTCATTTCGAATGATCAACGTGAAAACAAGTCATTACATCAACTACCGCTTTCTTTATTCATAAGATATGCCATTAGAGAGAAAATTCCCTTTATGCAACTTTAATTTTAGTATGTAGCTTAATATGGAAACAATTTGATGAAAAATTACATAACTACGTTACTATAACCAGTATGAACAAAAGAAAATGATTGATTATCTACATCATACTGGCTATCTATTAAACATAATAAATCTAGTGGCAAAATTCACTTCTCCATTACTAAGCGATTGAGAACAAGATACTAAAGTATATTAAATGAATTCGTTCCCAAGACCTATAATCGGCAGAACAAAAATAGCGAAGTCAGCGAAGTATGAAGGAATATTGATGACTAACCAAAGGTCACTTTTTGACACCGAGGAGATTCTCAATCATTTATACTTTATGTAAAATGAGCGATGGAAATATTAGTAGCAAGGACAAGTTAAAATAAAACTGTAGTTTGAATTCTTATAGGTTATAAACGAGTAACCATGTTATGCCATCACACATGAAATTTTCAGTAAAGATGTTTCAAAATCAAGTTGTCAAAATCAAGTTGTTTATGAAAATTCAAGCTAAGCCCTCTGACTACAAAACAGAGCTTAACAATACGAAAGTTTTACCTCACGACGTTTAGCATTATTAAATTATTAAGAATAATATTTCCAACTATCAGATTTGTATACGAGAAGATGGAACATTTGTTCTGAAATATAACATAAAATGAAAATCCAAATCGTAGAGAATGTACGCATTCAGATACTTCGCTACTTCTAACAGAAAATATTCTCAGTACAAGAGTCTAGTGTCTGGATTGTTTTTCGTTTGGTTCAGCAAGTGTCTGTTTAAGCCGTTGACTATATGTCTTCCCACTCTAATGCATTTGCAAGACTTTAAGTTTCTCTCGCATTGACAATATTACTAAATCGAAACAGAGAAATATCTTTCTGTTTTTTCTCTCTCTATGCCTTTCTTATGTTGAATTTTCACTGTATGCTACAGTCTTATTTTCAGTTCTTGCATTGAAGCAGGGTTTGCAATGCTTCTCCAGTTCTCATCAGGTTTACAGAATGTATCTAAAAATGTTCCAATTCTAAATTGTTATATTCATGGAACGACAAAGATGTCATGAATGAAAATAATTGGGCTGTATGAGATGAATCTAGAATTTTAGTGAATTACTACTAGATGACTCTAGATGGTACCTCTAAAGTGGATTGACTATCCGGATTTCCAAGACACTGCCATATACTCTTGGTTTCATCTTCTGCTCCATTTGATTTTTACTTTGTAGGGATACCTGTACGAAAGTGTTTTTATTGCCCAATAACTTTTAATTATCAAGAAGTTAAAGCATAAAGTGGGAACCTAATTTATTTATTGTCTTCCTAATATTAGTGGGGCTGTAAAAAAGCAAGTATAACACACACACACACACACACACACACACACACACACACACACATATATATATATATATATATATATATATATATATATATATATATATATATATATATATATATATATATATATATATATATATATATATATATAACTTTAGAAATTTGAGAGTTTGGGATACTTTTTCCATTAATTTTGTATGTAAAGTTTCGATTCAAAGTCGGAGAATTTTTTCATACATTCTATATATTATTCCTGTAAGAAATTTGGACCCATGACCTATTTTTCATAGCTATGCAGCCTCCCCTATATCTGCTAGAAGACCCAGTTGACCGCTCCTACCGGCGTTACTTTGTGGAGATAGAATTCTGCCGGCTAAAAAGCTAAGTTTTCGGGTGTGTCTCTTTTTTGTCTAAAAGGAGATTTCCTTTGTCAGAGGAGTAGAATGTCGGCTAAAAGGCTAAGTTTCGGATGTGTCTTTTTTTGTTTAAAAGGAGATTTTTAATATTCAGAGGAGATAAGTAGCGGAAGTTACCTGGAAAGAGAGAGGAGATCATACCTTTCTTTTCTTTTAGCAAGGATTTCATGTGTCTTTGTGAAATTAGTATTTTTATAAACATTAATTGTATTTATATATCTAAAACCTATATATAATTGATTATAATTTTCGTAGTGGTATTTATGTTTAATGATGAATCAAAACATGCTAATTACATGCTTGCTTTTATCTTTAGTGGACTATATGGACGATTTTTATAAATGAAGTATAATTATATAATACCTAGGTATTTTTATAACATAAGTTTTGATATTTAATAGTCTCTCCCAAAAAAATATATTATAATTTATAAATTTTTTTTATAAAAAATTATGAAAAAAAAAAAAATAAAAAAATATATATTTTATATATATTTTATATATATATATATATATATATATATATATATAATATATAAGACGTATATATATATATATATAATAAAATATATATATATATATATATATATATATATATTATATATTTATATTATATATATATAGATATATATATATATATATATAATATATATATATATATATATATATATATATATATATATATATATATATATATATATATATATATATATATATATTCCACATAAATATGTAACTTACAAAGATTTTGGGTTATCAGTTACTTATGTAGATGTTTAGCAGAATGTCTAGGAAAAGAGGTTGAAAGCGTTCTTTTTAAATTTCAAAAACGTTATATATCTCTCCAACTTTCTTCCTTTTTGGGGTGCTAATTTTTAGGAGAATTACTTAAAATATATTATTAATAGTTGACTAACTGCATTTTAACATATTGCTTGAAACAATGTTTAAATAGCATATATATATATATATATATATATATATATATATATATATATATATATATATATATATATATATATATATACATACACTCCTAAAGTGCCAAAACACTATGACTACCTGTCAATAACGAGTTAGCCCACCTTTGGTGAGCAACAGAGCTTCAATCCACCTTGGCATGAATGCCACAAGTCCTAAGTAGATGGCCGGAGACAGATTGTACCAGATCTTTAAGCAACGGTTAAGCAAATCCGAGATATTGCAAATTGGTGGTCTTTGAAATCTGAGCTGCCGTTTCATGACATCACATAAGTGTTCTATCGGATTGAGATCCTGTGAGTTAGGAGGCCAGGACATTAACTGGAATTCAGCATCATGGTCCTGGAAGCACTCCAACACAATTTTAGTCTTGTGACACGTGGAGTTGTCCTGTTGAAACATTCCATTTCCAGATGGAAAAACAGAGGCCATGTAAGGGTGCAACTGGACTGCAATGATGTTCAGATACTCCGTAACATTCATGGTCTGCTCAACCACAACCACGGGTTTCTGAGACGCCCAAGTGGACGTTCCCCAAAGCATATTACCGCTACCACCGGCCTGCATATGACTCACTGTTTATTGAAGGAGCAACTGTTCGCCTGAAAAGCGGCGTATCCTGACACGGCCATAGGCGTGATGAATGACAACCCCACACACACATATATACATACATATATACATACACATATATATATATATATATATATATATATATATATATATATATATATATATATATATATATATATATATATATATATATATATATATCTCCTAATCGCTAATGTTCAACCCAAAAAGTACGAACAGTCCATGACTTTCATGACTTTCCATAAAATATCTATAACCGGTGTTTTATACTGGTTTATTGGTTTGGAGTGCAACAATCTTCTACTTTACAACACGGGGTCTTATCAGACCGGGTGCTACTCTTTAAAGCCGCATCCGAACGTCTACGAAATTCCATGGCAGAAAAATCCGTTTTGAAATAAACTATACCTTGACAACTGTCTGATTTTGTCTGGTTAAGTTATTAAAATCATTATGGAAGATAATCAAACTTTTGCTGAACCATTGAATTTCATGTAACTGAACAATTTCAAAATGATTACATATTTTCTCGTTACTTTCATTAGGTTGATAAAGTGGTTTCGAATTCTTTTGTTTGTTTCTCCATGAGAAATTTGTAATTGTGCAAATTTCTAATGTTTTCTAATGCAAATTTGTAATTTCGCAAAAGCTAGATAAAGTAAATCTAGATAAAGCTAGATATATAGCTAGATAAAGTAAATCTTACGAAAGTAGAAAGCAAAATGATGTGATAAATTTAGATGTCGTAAAATATTAGTAATCGTTTATTTGGCGAATTACGATAAGGTATCTATATCTTTCAGGCCTGATGCTAAATGATTTGTCGTGTAGTATATTTTTTATGAGCCAACGTATGAACGTGTTCAAATTATGAAGCAATACAGTAAGAAGTTTATGATGATGAATTATCTTTCTCAATAGAAATAGAAGAAAAACACTTAAAAAGTAATAAACACATACATGTATAAAGTGAAATTCAAGAATAGTTCAATAAATTAATGTATTACATCAATTTATTTATTTTCAAAATTGTTTTTAATATATTAAAGTGTCGTACACGAAAAGTAAATTATTTTTCAGTTTGGTAATAAAGTTATAAACTTACGGTTCTGAGCAATATTTTCTTTTTCTCTTCTGAAAAAAGGAAACATGTTTTTCGGGAATACTCTTAAAGTAAAAAATATTTCAGAATCGCATTTTTAATAACTTTTGCAGCTTTGGATGTTATTAAAATATTTTATTTTTAGAATCTGAGAATGCCTAAATTCTGTATATCAAATATTTATTTTAATATATTTGCCTAAAGTTACAGAAAACACAATTTAAGAAAATAAATGAATTTTCTGGTTTATTCTCTGATATTTATATTTTTAAGATGGTCTAAATCCAAAAGTGAAAAAAAAATATATTTTTTTCTTTTTAGCGCAATTAATGATTTAGTTATTTTAAGATGGCGTAATGCAAAATGCTTGCTTATAAAGTGATTACCAAATTAACTCTAATTAACAATTAATGATTTCTAAAATTAGCTATGTATAAATTTCTAAAATTAACTATATGTTAATTTCTAAAATTAACTATGCATTGACTTATTGCCAATAACTTAAGATATTTAACTCAAAAGAATTTTTACATGAAGTAATTTGAAAATGAAAACAAATAACGGATTTCTTTACAAACGATCTTAAATATATTATATAAAATATCCCCGGATATTTAAATAAAGGGATATTTTTAAAGATGTATTCGTGCAAGAAAAGCTGACTCATTAACAGCAATTTTTTTGTTTCCATGACTATTAAAATTTTTGCAAACAATATTTTTTAATCTCTTCAAAAATTAATTCATTCATAATTTTTCCTTAACAAAAAATTAAAAGAAAATATTTTAAAAGAAATATTTATTCGATATATATATATATATATATATATATGTTTATATTTTTTAAATCGTTAAATAAGATAAGATTAAAGTATTGATTATGTCCATGCAATATATTCATTATCATTGTTGAAACAAATGTCAATTTTGCATTACTGGAAACATGAGTGACATCGGAAATTTATCATGATAATCGAAGTTTCCTGCGTTATATGATCTATTATTATGTGTCGTGGCAGATCATAAAAACAGAGAACCATTTGAAAGGATCATAAATGTATCGATCAGAGTCTTGTTAGTTTTGATCCTTGTAAGTTCAGAAATAAGTTAGTGCTATTTTGCAAATTAAATATTTGAAATAAAGAACCAAATGGTACTAGTTAAGGACTATACTGAACAATGAAACTATTTCATTGATTTGTTTCATGATCCAGAAAGAAAATCTAGAAGTTTTTTGCAAAAAGTTTTGCCTTCTTTGTGATTAAATTTTGCATTTCTATTGCTAATTAAAATGTGATTAGAAATGAGAAATTTTGAGTATTATTCAGATATGATTTTTTAGTTTTATGAAAATTTCAACACTAAATATCTCTACAAATTCATCAAATTCATCTCTCAGTGAAAGAAAATAATATTTGTGCTTAGTGAAAAAGATGTACGAAAATTTCAAAACTCCTATGTTCTATTACAAATTACCATTTTATCATAATAAGAAACTGACAGACCTGTCAAAATAAATCGATAACTCTTGACTCCTTAATGAAACTTTTAAAAGTTTATTTACTTGTAATAATGTCAGATCAATTAACTGTATGCATAGTGCATATATATCTGATAAAAACTAATAGGACAATAATATTAACACTCTAAGCGGTTCGCACGTACAATTCCACCAAAGTAGTTGTCACGTGCAATTTTCGACCTCCAAAAACGTTCCGAAAATGGATGTTTTGTACATTTCTGCCAGTGTTTTCCCCATGGAGTTTTAAGGTAGGAGTATCGGGTCGATTGTTTAGGAACTGCACCCCTCTTTGACTGATATTTATTGAGAGATGCACTCCACCTTCCTGCACATAGACGCTGATGGCTTTTCATGGCTTTGTAAATCTCTATTTCGAAGTATTTCGTTTGCGGTAACAGATGTATCTCTAATTGCACCACTTAAATAGCTTAGATGACTTTCGTAAAAAGATATAAATCATTCTCTTAAAGAAATATATTTTTTTGTACTTTTAGAATCCATTATTTCTTATGGGATGATCTTCGAGATTTGAAGAGCTTTATGTGTATTAAAATTAACAATCTATATGTCTATTTATATATCTATTTATAACCGAGAGTAAAGGGACAATAACGAGGGTGGGTTTCCGGTATTCCAATCTAGTCGACAAAGGGTGAAGTAAAAAATCATAGAACACTTTGGTCACCGACACAATAAAACTTTAGCTTACTTTTTAAAGACTTTTTTCCCTCGGTGTGTTTCACTCGGAGGGTTAATAAAAACATCATCAATACAATATCAACTCTTTCAGTAAGTCAAACAGTATGTCTTTAATAAGGCCTACGCAGACAAAACTAAAGCTAGTCTGATATCCAAAGCAAAAGATAGGCACTGACAGGTATATGCCAGCTATCTTTGTGATAGAAAAAAATCTTTCTTGATCGAATGAGTACCTAAGCAGTAGATATCTATGGCTACAATTCTATTTTCCAAATTAAAATGTGATTCAAAATGAGAAATTTTGAGTATCATTCAGATATGATTTTTTAGTTTTTTGAAAATTTCAACACCAAAATTCTCTACAAATTTATCAAATTCATCTCCCACTGAAATAAAATAATATGTGTGCTTAGTAAAAAAAAATGTATGAAAATTTCAAAAACTCCTATGTTCTATTACAAATTAAGATTTTATCATTATAAGAAACTGACGGACCTGTCAAAATAAATCGATAGCTCTTGACTCCTCAATAAAACTTTTAGTAGTTTATTTACTTGTAAGAAAGTCAGGTCAATTAACTGTAAATATACGACATATATATCTGATTGTTCAGTCTTCATAAAATACTTACTATTTTAATTTTAGTTTTTAAATAATTCATAATAGTTGTTTCATTTTTTATTCTTTATTGTCTGTGGTTTCTGTTCTAATTGTTTGTATTTCAACAGATGACATCACTCTGCAACGGCTTTTTTTGTTTGGTTTTTAGTATTCAAGGCCAGGAAAAGATGGCTGTTAGTTTGTTATTCGGTGTGTGTTGCATTCTATTCATTTAACCTGTACTTTATTCATATTCATCTGGAAAACACTTATTGAAAACCTAACATAATTCTTAATTTATTTTGTGTGCTGTGAATTCCGCTTGATGGGTTGTATGATTAAAAGAAAGTTGTGTTAGACAATAGACTTCTGTCTGTACCCATAATTTCGGTTTCTATAGAACCTTCATATCAAATCACAATTAAAAAAGAAGGTACGCAATTACTTTATTCATTTGTTGATTATCATTACTGTTGGATATTTCAAGTAATTAACCCTCCGAGTGGAACACACTGATTAAATAAAGTCTCCAAAAATACGCTAAAGGTTTATTGTGTTAATGGCCAAAGCGTTCTATGATTTTTTTCCTTCACCCTTTGTCGACTAGAATGGAATACGGGAAACCCACCCTCGTTACTCTCCCTTTACTTCCGGTTATAAATAGATATATAAATAGATATTATAGATTGTTAATTTTTAATACACATAAAGCTCGTCAAGTCTCGAAGATCATCTCATAAGAAATAATGGATTCTAAAAGTACAAATAAAAATATTCTTTGAGAAAACTATTTATATCTTTTTACGAAAGTTATCCAAGATATTTAAGTGGTACAATGAGAGATACATCTGTTACCGCAAACGAAATACTTAAATAGAGATTTACAAAGCCATGAAAAGCTATCAGCGTCTTTGTGCCTCAGGGGGTAGGGGTGCATCCCTCAATAAATGTCAGTCCAAGAGAGATGCAGTTTCTAAACAATCGACCTGACCCTCCTACCTCAAACACTGGCAGAAATGTACATTACATCCATTTTCGAAACTTTTTTGAGACGTCTAAAATTGTACTTGACAACCGCTTTGAAGACATCATCGGTTTGGCGGAATTGTACGTGCGAACCCCTTAGAGGGTTAATTGACATAAAACCAAAATTCAAGATTCATGTTTATTCAAAGTAAAATTCTTTCTATTCACTACACTGATAAAAACTAAAAAGATAATATTATTAATAAAAACATCCCCAATACGCTCTCAAGTCTTTCAGTAAGTCAAACGGAATGCCTTTAGCCAAGCTTCCGCAGACAAAAATAAAGCTAGTATTATTTCCAAATCAAAAGATAAAGAACTGGTAGGTTGGTGTCAGCTATCTTTGTCATCCAGTAATCTTTCTTGATGGAATAATTAAGCAGCAGTAGATATGTATGGATTTTTAAAATTAATGTAATAAATGACATTATGACAGTTGTTTTTCTTACATAATAATGTAGTAAATAACATGAAACTTTGTAAATAATATAAGTAACTTAAATGAGGGTGCTTATGGAACTTGTGCTATAATATTATGTTTAAACTAATATATCAGATCTCGTATTGTGAATTTCAGTAATTTCTGTATATGTATGTAAAATGAATGTAACATGGAACATTTTTTTCATAATAAAGAAATCGTTCTAAAAAAATAATGTAAATATAAATTTATACTGAGGTTTTCAATCCAGATTTGGAAACTAAAGATTGTATTTATGTTTCAAAGTACTGTAATGTTATTAATGATACGTTTTTTTTTTTTTAATGTTAAACCATATCTAAGAAATTATAAAGCCTTAGTCTGTTAAATGTAATTTTTGTAGCAAAGAGGATTTGTTCTGTCCACCACCAAAACATTATAATGGATAAATGTGGCACAGAATGAATTACCATTATGTGTCCTGTATTTTTTATATTTTCCTATAACTCTTGACATTTTAATGCGCATACACCCCACAGCTAATTAAGTTTTAATATCACTGGTAAAGAAGCGAACGATAATTAAATTAACATCGGGAATGTTAAAAGTTAGTGGAATAATACTATATAAGGTATCAAAATGTACAATACCTTCATGCATATTACCCTTATTAAACAACAGATTCAGTACAAATAGTGAAGGTATATAATACTTAAGTTACTGAAGCTAAAACATTTTACGTTTAAATATGTAATATACATGTCCATACGGTTATAAGGATGGTAGAATTTATAAGCTTATCAATTTTAATAAAATACTTCTGAAAAGATAATTAGATTATTTATTCACACACACACACATTTTGTAATTTATATATTGTTGTCATATGAACTATAAAAGTTGGATTTTTTTCTAATGATTTTTATTAAAATGAAACCGTATTTACACAAAAAAGGGTAAAAATTTAGGTGTGTTTCCTATACTGTAGCAGTTTTGTGTCGAACAAAAAACGAAGTAAATGCAAGCATCCATTTTACAAAATTCAAACTTTGCAGTTTTCATAAATTTCCTATGAATTCCCAATGTAGAAATTTATACATAGCACATTTAATTTAATATTTAATGCTTGCAAATTTCCAATGACGAGGGGAATGTTTACGTTTTTAATGTTTTATATCATTACATATTCAAGTATACATTAAACTAGACCTTTCAAACTTATCGCATTTGTCATATCAAATACAGTGCTTTTCCTTTATGTGGGAATGGTAAGAGTCAGTCGATCGAGGTATTTTGAAGCTATTACCTGTCATGTTATATGCTGCTATCAAACCATCAATCATATTTCTTTGACAAATTGACGTGAATTTGTAACGATATTACAACTGTAAAGCAATTAATTTTGCAATCATTCTTTCTAGTAACAGCTTTTTGATGCTGAAGTAATCATCTGTCATATCAGCTATCGATTTCACACACGCCAGAGTTCACCTTCTTTTGATGAGATTGATTATAGTTGTTGACAAGATTTTGTGGGTTATAGGAAAATCACTTGTGTGTTTCCTATACCGTAGCAGTTTCGTGTCGAACAAAAAACGAAGTAAATGCAAGCATCAATTTTACAAAATTCAAACTTTGCAGCTTCCATAAATTTCCTATGAATTCCCAATGTAGAATTTTATACCTAGTACATTTAATTTAATATTTAATGCTTGCAAACTTCCAATGATGAGTGGAAAGTTTACGTTTTTAATGTTTTATACCATTACATTTTAAAGTATACATTAAACTAGACCTTTCAAATTTATCGCATTTGTCATATCAAATACACAGCGCTTTTCCTTTATGTAGGAATAGTAAGAGGCATTCGATCGAGGTATTTTGAAGCTATTACCTGTCATGTTATAATCTGTTATCAAACCATCAATCATATTTCTTTGACAAATTCACGTGGATTTGTAACGATATTACTACTGTAAAGCAATTAATTTTGCAATCATTCTTTCGAGTAACAGCTTTTTGATGTTGAAGTAATCATCTGTCATATCAGCTATCGATTTCACACACGCCAGAGTTCACCTTCTTTTGATGAGATTGATTATAGTTGTTGACAAGATTTTGTGGTTTATATGAAAATCACTTGTGTGTTTCCTATACCGTAGCAGTTTCGTGTCGAACAAAAAACGAAGTAAATGCAAGCATCAATTTTACAAAATTCAAATTTTGCAGCTTCTATAAATTTCCTATGAATTCCCAATATAGAAATTTATACCTAGTACATTTAATATAATATTTAATGCTTGCAAATTTCAAATGATGAGTGGAATGTTTACATTTTTAATGTTTTATATCATTACATTTTAAAGTATACATTAAACTAGACCTTTCAAGTTTATCGCATTTGTCATATCAAATACACAGCGCTTTTCCTTTATGTGGGAAAAGTAAGAGGCATTCGATCGAGGTATTTTGAAGCTACTACCTGTCACGTTATAATCTGTTATCAAACCATCAATCATATTTCTTTGACAAATTCACGTGAATTTGTAAAGATATTACAACTGTAAAGCAATTAATTTTGCAATCATTCTTTCTAGTAACAGCTTTTTGATGCTGAAGTAATAATCTGTCATATTAGCTATCGATTTCGAACGCCAGAGTTCACCTACTTTTGATGAGATTGATTGCAGTTGTTGACAAGAATTCGTGGTTTATAGGAAAATCACTTGTTAGTTACACAGTTACTTCCTTTCATTAATATTAATTTGTATGAAATTTATTCAAGTTGAATTATATTTAAAGGGAAACGGAATACAAAATTTATATTTAAAATTTTAAATGAATATTTAATGTGAACATCAATAATGCTAATATATAAAATGAATAAAATTGATAAATTAAAGTATTTAAATTGCTCAATTTAGACAAAGAATACTAAACTTTCTAAGAAATATTACTTAAAAGGTATATGATAAAACACTTTCATGACATTATCCTTATAACATTCTCTAAAGGTGCAAAATTTAGCTAAATGTTTGATGAAATAAAATTGAGTCAAGAACATAACGAAAAGGTCCTAAGAGTGAAAAATTTATAAATCGAGGGGAAAGAGAATTTTTCTTGAAGGTACTCCATTTTAAATTGATCAATACCTGGGGAAGATAAAATTTTCCGCTTTTCATTCATTTACTACTGATGGAGATGTATTATTGGAAAACATTAGTGGACCTGGAAGATATTTCCATCTCTGACAACGGTATCATCCGAGAATTTTTGAATAGATTTCAACCCTTCGTAATAAAGTCGATATGAGGAATAATGAAGATTGATCTATTTCTTAGGGGAAATGTAAAAGAAACGAAAACACAAAGATTCGTGTGCGTATGTACGTGTGCGCATATATATATATATATATATATATATATATATATAATTTATTATATTTATATATATATATATATATATATATATATATATATATATATATATATATATAATATTATTTATATATATATGTATATATATATGTATTATATGTAAGTATATATATGTATATATATGTTTATATATTATATGTATATATATATAGATATATATATATATATATATATAATAGTATATATTATATATATATATATATATATTATATATATTATGCTAATGAGACTGACTTCTCGATATATATATACTCGAGAATCATCTCAATTAAACATATATATATATATATATATATATATAATATATATATATAAGATATATATATGTAATGAGACTACTTCTCGAGTATATATACTCGAGAAGTCAGTCTCATTACATATATATATATATATATATATATATATATATATATATGTAATGAGACTGACTTCTCGAGTATATATATACTCGAGAAGTCAATTCTCATTACATATATATATAATATATATATTATATATATATATATATATATATATATATATATATATATATATATATATATATATATATATATATATATATATATATATATATATATATATATATATATATATATATATATATATATATATATATATATATATATATATGTAATGAGACTGACTTCTCGAGTATATATATAACCAAACTAAAGTCTTGAAACTAATGTGGCCATTTTATATAAAGCCCTTAAGACACCCCTGAAAAATTATCAGGGGTTTTCAAAACTTAAGTCAAGGGATAAATATACGAGCGTCCTTTTGAATTCATCTTTTTAACCCCCAACCTAAATTAACCACTGGAACAACAGTCAGAGAAGGGGTCTAAATAATTATAACTGTACATTGCCCTACCGGACAATTAAGAAATTTCCAAACAAAAAAGAAATGCAAGCGGTCGGAGACAGATTTTTCTAGAGATTTTCACACAGATGTTTACCAGGTGTTAAGAGCCTTTTTACTTATAACTTCATGCTTGCTGACCCCTCAGTTTGTCCTGTCTCTATGATAAAGTGGGAACCCATCCTCCAACGTTGTATTAATAAAGGTCTTTAGCTGAAACGATGTTATTTTAATATGCCATAACTGCAACCACCCATCATGAAGTCCGTCTTATATCATATATATATATATATATATATATATATATATATATATATATATATATATATATATATATATATATATTTATATATATATATATATATATATATATATATATATATATATATATATATATATATATATATATATGCATATGTGTGTATACAATATATATAAGTCTTTGTTTACAAACATAAATTTCTAAATTTAAGTTTATTAATAAATCTAACTCCTCTTCGATATATGGCTAAATGATTCGAGTTAAGTTTCCCAAACTTTAGGATTTTTCAATGCAATCTCCTTCAATGTAAATCTACATTTGTAGGCGAATGTTCCAAAGTTTAAAAGCCTGACGCTATCCATTTAATAGTATCTTAAATAAGCTAAATATGCTTTTATAGCCTCATGAATCTCATATATATTTTAAAATAGCGATCATGAAAATTTTTCAATAATTAAGATATATGAATGTATGTATTTACACACACACACACACACACACACACATATATATATATATATATATATATATATATATATATGTGTGTGTGTATGTGTGTGTGTGTGTGTGTGTGTGTGTAATAAAGGGGATTGTTGATTAAAATACTTCTGTTTTGGTTTCAAAAGTCTATATGTCAATTCTTATAAAAAGGCGCTTCTGTTTTTGGGATTTGCACAGGGCACTCTGTCAGTGGGATGGGTTTTTAGAATTTGCGAGAACTTTCTATGGGGCATGATTGTTGTCCCTTGACGTCCATCATGACGTCGATTTCTGTTTTAAAATGATTAAAATTGGTTGGTAGGATTGTTCGTGGATTTTTAACTTCCTGTTCCCTGTTAACAGGGCGCAAGGTCAGATGTGTGCTTTGAAATCGTAACGATGTACGATGGGAAATAAATAATTTTTATAGTGATATCTTGCCTCTGCCTTCTTGCTGCACTCAGCTCCGAAGAAAAAACAGCCTAGTTTCCCATTGTGGAATTGGGTCATTGAACTTAGCTGTTTCCCTAGCGGACTCCCAATGGACACGACTACATTCCACGGGTGATAGATGATGTGACGGCTACGGTTCGCCACACACACACACACACACACACACACACATATATATATATATATATATATATATATATATATATACATTATATATATATATATATATATATATATATATATATATATATGTATGTATGTATGTATACATGCATATATATGTATAATGATAGTCTTAAAAACATGAATGAAGAAGATTACTTTATAAATACAGCAATTTTTAGGGTAAGCCTGTGGATCCGACTGATCTCTTTGTTGGAAGCTAGAAATTCACAAAGAGGTAGGGGTTAAGTATGTTCCATATACCTTAATTATTTCAAGAAGTATAATTATGCTAAAATTAGATGACTTACGCTTAAAAGATTGATATTATTTTCACTCAAATTAATGAAAATAAAATTCAATATCTCTGAAATCTATGACGACGTAATAAAGGCATATCTTAAGAATTTTCTTTGTTCAATTTCTACGCGGAAAAATATTTTCGTCGAAAAATATTTTTATTATGTATGATTTTTTTATTAAAGTAAATAAATCTTTTTTTTGTGTGTGTGTTTGTGTTCGAAATAATATTGGGTGGTATAGGCCTAATATCGTTGTGTACTGTTAGGTTTGCAGTCTCAAGATTTTTCAGAATGTTTTTTTTAATACATGTGCTTAAGGATCACAGTACCTTTTGAAAATAATATTTTTATAATAGCCCTTTTACGATTCTTCTTAATATGTAACATTTCGCTCTGTATAGAATGAAAATTTTTAAACTATCCAATAAATTATCTTTAAAAAATCATTTAGTATTATCATTTTAAAAAATATTTTTAAATAAACATAAAATAGATAAAACTAATGAAAGAGTAAAACGTTTTTTACCTGAAAGATAACTTTTTAAATATACTTGCAAGAAATTTAAATTTTATTTCATATTAAAGCTAAACATGTTTTTTATACTCTAAACCAGAATATCGTTAATGCAATCAGTATATTTTTATTTACCAAATGATAAATACGAATCTTTTTAAATGTTTGGTTTAAAAAATTTATTTAAAAGATTTATTTGTAATGTTATAAATTTTTAACTTTTTAAAGTAAAAAAAATCTTAAATACCATTCAAGTTTGAGTTTTACTAAATAGAAAAAGAAATCTTTAATAAAAATTTTTTTCATATATTGAAGAAATATATTTTTCAAAATTTGTAAGAGTAATAATATTTTATTTTTATGAACATTTTTGTGTTTATTTCAAATATATAGCTCTAAATTTAAAAAAAATAAATATTTAAGTTGTTATTTTATAAGAGCTTAGAAAGGTTTTTATCCTGAAACGAACAAATTTTTTTTTTTTTATTTTATGAAGAATCGAATGTCAGCTATTATAACGAAGAATTTTTAGTTCAAGAAATAATAGGCCCTTTGAAGATAATTAAAGAATTGTGAGTTTACATTCTAGATATCATTTTTCCAAAATAATAAGCTTCACTTCATTATATCTTTTCTGGGATAAATGCATTGCTTTACAAACCTGATTTCTTTGCTTTAATGTATCAACAAAAAGCCACTTGTTGCATTGGGGAAAGTATGGCGGAAAAATGTTTCGGGGAAGACTCACCCTCTTCGGAATTATTATTTTATTGTTACATGCTGAAATTTAAAAAAAAATCAGTGGTTTTCAGTTTTTTCCCATTGTCGTAAAAAGTGAATTTTATTTAATTACTACAGATTAATTTTTTTCGAGTTGCACCTCGCTTTTATCAATCATTTTCCTCTTTCCTTTACTTCCTTAAGGAAACATGTTGTACAGTAGCTTTACCTGTATCAGTCACTTAAAAATGTATTAAAATAT
>CM063508.1:73436106-73446106 GCA_032207245.1 Pardosa pseudoannulata | reverse complement strand
TAAAAAAAAAAAAAAAAAAAAAAAAAAAAAAAAAAAAAAAAACAAAATAAAAAAAAAAAAAAAAAAAAATAAAAAAAAAAAAAAAAAAAAAAAAAAAAAAAAAAAAAAAAAAAAAAAAAAAAAAAAAAAAAAAAAAAAAAAAAAAAAAAAAAAAAAAAAAAAAAAAAAAAAAAAGGCCATTATGGAGTTATATTTTGAATTATATATGTTCTTTCAAGCTTTTCATCGTAAAAGAACTATTTTGAATAAATATAGGAAACATTGTATTCATTATTTAGTAAAAACCACTAAATACTACATATTTTTGTTTTCTAAAAGTTAAAGCTTTTAAATATATAAATATCAGTTGTAATTTGGTACTTTTTAAACAAGTGATAGTGATAAAAATTTTTCAATAAAAAATCTAATAACACAATTTAGTTAGAATTAAAAATATGTATAAAGTATTGAACAAAAAATTTTTAATTTATACCTGACATCTTTTTCAAATTAAAAATTAGATTTTTCCTAATACTATTTTCTCTCCTACATTTTGATTTCCTATAACAGAAATGCAATTAAAAATTTTGGTACAGAACTAAAAAGTAATAGCACATTAAGTTTATATTAGGTAATTTTTTATATTGAAGCCTTTTAACATGCTTTAGAATTTACAATGTACAAGGAATACAGAAATGTATGTAAAATTATGCTTCCAACAAAATAATAAGTTTACATAACTGCTTCAAATTATTTTTTCATAATTATTTTTAGAAACAAAAATGATTAAAACAGTCTTAATTTCCCAAATACTACGCAGCTTTTTTAATTGCGTAACATTTATAATTTTACATTGGCAAAACTATGTATTTCACAGAGTATCATAATTTTATTGTTATAATATAAATATTTTAACTACATTGCGAAAAGAATATGCAACACGTTAGAAATTTGATTCAGTTAAGATGCGATTAAAATTACTTATTATAATTTTCATTTTATTTAATTTTTTATCTTCGAGTAGTATTCAGTCAAGAATCATGAATACTCAACTAAAATAAGAGAAATTAGAAACATATATTTTCCGTTATTCTTTAAGTTCTCATGTCGAAGAATTTAAATTTTAGACATCACCTTTGCAAAACATGGAAAAATACTCAATATTTACACGTGGTCCATATGTTTGCAGAGAGACTTTGTAGGAGTAAAATATTTTGCAGCTACAATTTATGTTTAATATAAAACTTTATAATTGGAGTTAATATTATGAAATATCTACCTTAGAAATGTTTAAAATCTGTGTGATCGGAAGATTAATATCAAAGTTTAAATCATTGCAAATAGTTTATTAAAGCAGATATGAGCAGGAATAATAATGATTTGACAAAAAGAATTTGAAGGCCTTGCTCAATATAATGCTATTATAAGTGTTGTTAAATATGAAGTTCTTGAAACAAGTTGAAATAGATAAATAATTAAGTTCTTAGATTAATAGACCACTGATATTATTCTATATTTCACAATACACAGGATACTATAATTAACTGTTACACAACACAATAAAGAGAATTAGATTAATTTTACAAAGAGAGTTTTTTATTAAAATATTATATCAAAAAACACTTTTAGGATTGAAAAAAAATTATTTACATTCGTATATTTAATGTTAATATTAATAAGATACCCAAATTATTATAAAAAGGAAAATTTGATTCTTTGATACCATAGGTACAAAACAAAATCTATAACGGTTCTTTAATAATATATGTCTCCATAAAATATCACTCTTTTAACGCAATATCTTGGAAAAGATAGAAAGAAAACAAGCAGAAACTCCACATGCTTTAATATTCCTCCATTTTGATTTGTTTTTTATACAGATCTTACACTTAGAGAATAATATATGCATATTAATTTAAAAGCATTTTTTAAAAGTATTGAACAAAGTGAGGCCGTCT
Organism: Pardosa pseudoannulata; assembly: GCA_032207245.1. Taxonomy (NCBI): domain Eukaryota; kingdom Metazoa; phylum Arthropoda; class Arachnida; order Araneae; family Lycosidae; genus Pardosa; species Pardosa pseudoannulata. The sequence goes on along the minus strand of CM063508.1, from coordinate 73,444,169 downwards.
AATGTTGTCATTTAGCTGACTCACGTAATTGAATTTTAATATGTAATTAGTTTTAACTGTCTAATAGAAATATAATAATTATTCATTTATATTCTATACAATTTATTTTATCAAAGTTTACCTTTTAAAATAAATTAATAATTTTTTAATTAATCCCCTATATAATAATAGCCTAAGTTGTCTGTCCGCGAATTTTTGAAGCGGTTGTACCTGGAATGGGTACAGGCATCCATATTGTATTTTTCACGAATTAGGGTTAGCAAAATTTAAAGCGAGTTCGAAATCCACCGATTCCACCTTTTCGAGCGTTTAATACTATTATTTCAAGCCTTATCCTTCCTCTTATTCTATACGAAATTCATTCTTGATAGGATGACAAAGGCGGAGAGTAATATTTAAATTGCTGGACTGTTTCTACTTGAACCTTCATATACTCTAATTAGTTGGCTAACAAAGTGCAGGCGTTGTACGTTTGATAGAATGTCCACCCCCTGAATCGTCGTACTTCTCGGGTTGACGTTTCTGTCCCCGACGCATCCAAATTTTTTTAATGTCTAATAAATTTAATATTTTCTGCTTTTTTTTTTAAATTCTTATTCCGAAAGTTGTTTTATTATTTTTAAAATAAATTTTTACTATTGTTTCAACCTTTTATAATTTTTATAATTTTTATATTTTTAAATTCACGTATTGCTTTACGGATGTCAATGGCCACATAAACATTTCAACTTGTGTATCCTTAAACTTTCTTTTCGTAATGTAATAATAGCCTAAGTTATCTGCCCGTCTGTCCTCGAAGTTATAAAGCTTTGGACCTGTAATGGATAGAGAATCCATATTGGATTTTTGATGAGTTAGGGTTTGCAAAATTCAAAGCGAGTAAAGTTTATCTTTTCCTAAACTACAGATCCGATTCTCAAGTAAATTGGTCTGAATAAGCTTCGTATCACAGCTAAAAATACTGTCCTCTTTAAAACGTTCGAAATCCACCCCGTCCCCTTTTCGAGCTTTTAATGCCATTATATCGAGCCCCATTTTAAGAGCAAGCGATTAAATTTATCAATTTATTACATAATAAATAGGTAAAAATAACAAATTTTTTTCTAGCATTATGACTTTATTCCTTTAACCATCTAATTTAATCATTTTTTATTTTAAATTATTTAAATGTGTTCTGCATTATTTCCATACGTTTTATCACTAAACTTGGATATTACATAAATAATTTTCTTTTTTATTTGACTTAAATAATAGATTAAGTACATATGATAATTTTAATGGATTATTTTTGTTGAAAGGTAATTCTCACCAAAAAAAACAAACCATATTTTTTACCTGCCTCATAGGGTTCTTTACAATTCTGGAAAATAAAAATTTTTACTGATACCGTCATATGACTGGCAATATGCTAGTTAAGTTAAGGTTAATACTTATATGTGTATACTGGTTGAGATTGTATTCAGTAAGTAGTACGATTATGGTATTGCATAAAGGAATAACCAGTTACATTTTAGTTTCTTGACTTTCAATAATTTACATTCTCATGTAATTTATCTGCAAAGCAATCAAATCTGCTCTAGTAATAAATATTGAGTGTAACCCTTTTGCTATTTGCTTACGTTGATCATTCAGGATCCTCTTTCAGATGTACCCCAGGATCTATATTAATTTCCCATAGGAGCCTCTTTAAGTTGCAGGGGGTCACATTCCTGACCTTTTGGCCTTACGTAACACCTGTCCACTACATTTTAATGAACCACTCATACACTTGTCCTTTTTGCAATAGGCCTCCCACAGGAGTCCGTGAATCAAGTCATTCCTTTTGTCTTAACAATTCTTAATAGCCACCATCTGATATATAGATCTTTACTTTTGGCAGGGCTAATACGCCTAAATTAACTTATTGCACTGTTATTACCAATAACTACTTGAAAGAGTTTTAAACAAAACTCCTTTGCAAGGTATTTGAAATTCACGATATGCATTTCTAACTGTTATATTGGAAACTGAATGAGAATTTACCCAGTGTAGTTGAAAAGAATTTAAGTTAATTAGTATATTTTGGTAAGCAAAAATCTGTCATTTATAAAATAAAAAAAATATTTTTAATTTTAAGTTTTATTTTAATGCTAATGGAATCCTATAGATAAAATAACCCTATATAATATTTAATAGGGATGCGCATGAAGCATTTTGAATAACACTTCTTTAAAAAACAATAACTTTTAATATTACAAAGATTTTCTTGAAATTGTAAACACATATAAATATAGGACTATATAAAATAGGAATATATAAAATTTTCAAACATATTTTTTGAAAATAAAATAATTTAATTTTGAATATTCTCTGCGCATGTAAGAGTTTACAGGATTTCATTAGTTTTATTATACTCAGAGACTAATAATGTCAATACTAAAAATGGAACACATTATACTAAAATGTCTCAAGGGAACCAAACACCTAAATTGATTTCAATATTTTCACTCTAAAAATTGTGTTTGACTTATTTTTTAGTTTGAAATTCAGTCTTCCAATGGTGTAAATTTCCAAAATGCCACATTAATATTCTATTCTACACTTTTCTTCGTTTTGACTATACTAGACATATTTATAAGCTTTTAAGTGGTTTTTCTTAGGGAGATACGGTACCTTTCGAACTAAAAATTCTACATGATAATATCCTATTTCAGATTCAATATAAAATGATTAGTTCTCGTCTGTTTCGAATAAAATATTTCCTAAGTTTTTTATCACTAACGTTCTAACATTTTAAAAGTTGTTTAGTCTGGATTATAAAGAAATATACTGCACTAGAAACAAATGTGTACACAATGAAAAAAGTAGAATTCCTCTTACTCGAAATTGTTTTTTAAATTTGAGAATTTGAGACTTTTACGAATTTAATTATTTTTTTATTATTTGAACCTAAATCATATTATTACAAGCAATATTTTTATATGGCAGCTTAATAAAACCATTAATTAAAAAAATAATTTTTTAAATAAATTTTAATTGTTTTTAATTTAAAAATATCAGATATATTTAAGTCTTTATATTTACAAAATAAAAGCTATATTTTATAATCGATAAATAAATCTATATTTTATCTATATTTTATCAAAGTAGGGAGTGAAAATTTTTAATCTAGGTACCTATCCTGATTTGAATTTTTCATATTCTTCGATACGTTTCCGATAAATTTTAAATCAGCAGATTGTCTTGAGGGATACATTTTTTTTAGGAAGAAGTGTACCACACGTATCAGGAATTCCCTCTCAAGTTTAGAGATATATATCACATGTTTAGAGATATATATCAGATTGATCGATATCAGAGATAAATCGATAAATAAATCTATATTTTAAATTTCAATATCAAAGTAGGAATTGAAAATTTTTAATCTAGGTGCCTATCCTGCTTTGAATTTTTCATATTCTTCGATCCATTTCCGATAAATTTTAAAGCAGCAGATTCTCTTAAGAGATCATTTTTGTTAGGAAGAAGTATACCACACGTATCAGGAATTTCCTCTCAAGAAAGTAAAATTCTCATGTTTAGATATATATATCAGATAGATCGATATCAAAGATAAATTGATAAATAAATCTATATTTTATCTATATTTTATCAAAGTATTTAGTGAAAATTTTTAATCTAGGTGCCTATCTTGATTTGAATTTTTCATATTCTTTGATCCGTTTCTGATAGATTTTAAATCAGCAGATTGTCTTGAGGGATACATTTTTTTAGGAAGAAGTGTACCGCACATATCAAGAATTCCTTCTCAAGAAAGTAAAATTCTCATGTTTAAATATATAGATATCAGATAGATTTATATCAAAGATAAATCAATGAATAAATCTATATTTTGTCAAAGTATTTAGTGAAAATTTTTAATCTAGGTGCATATCTTGATTTGAAATTTTCATATTCTTTGATCCGTTTCCGATAAATTTTAAATCAGCAGATTATCTTGAGGGATACATTTTTTAGGAAGAAGTGTACCACACGTATCAAGAATTCCCTCTCAAGAAAGTAAAATTCACATGTTTAGAGATTTATATATATATATATATATATATATATATATATATATATATATATATAAATAAATATATATATATAATAAATATATATATATATATATATATATATATATATATATGTATATATATATATATATATATATATATATATATATATTATATATATATATATATATATATATATATATATCAGATTGATCAATATCAGAGATAAATCGAAAAATAAATCTATATTTTAAATTTCAATATCATAGTAGGATGTAAAAATTTTTAATCTAGGTGCCTATCCTGATTTGAATTTTTCACATTCTCAATTGTTTATAATTTCGAAATACGAGTATAATTGGAAATTGTTTTCCTTTAATTTTAGTTACGAAAAAATGAAAATTACTTATAATTACTGAAAATAAAGAGTTGAATATCACATCCTTCTCTTCATCTGCTATAATTAAAAAAATTTCAGTTAATACAAAATTAGCATATTCATTCAGCATCCCATTTTTTCTTAAGTGTAAATATAAATTCATTTTCAAACCTCAGTTTTTGTGGTAAATATGGATCTTATAAATGAAATATAAAGAAACATTCATAAAAATGCATAAGTAGCTAAATACTATAGTATTTGCAGCGAATTAAAATAATATGCTTCAGATACACAGCTTATAAAATATATCCCGCATAGAAAGAATATAAATAAAATCCTCGTGAAATAACTAGAAATTGATTTGAATTTGGACTGACATTTTCTGACTTTTAAACACAGATTTTTAAAAATATTTGAGGTATCTATAAAAATGGAAATAATAAACCTTTGACTTAAATAGTTAATGCTTTTAGTATTGCAAATATTATTACAGTTAGATTAGCGGTAAAAAAGACCAATGATATTAAAAAGGGAAAAATTGGACATATAAACAGAGGCATTATTAAATTGGTCAAATACTACCGCAACCAATATTGCATTTAATTTTAAATGTTAAAAGTATATTTCCCATGTGTCCCACATTAAATATCGAATATGATAAACCACACAAGCAAATGGCTGCATAAAAACAACTTTGAATGTACTATTATGTACTATTTTATGTATTTTTGAATCGTCATTGTAAATGCAGTTAAATTTCTAAGTTGATAAATTTCTTTGAAATTAATATTTTTTTGCGATAATTGTTAAGTTATTAATTCATTGAAAATAAATTTAACTGTGAATTCGTTCTCATTAACATCAATTCCTATACATGCAATGACTACGCATTACAGTTAAGCATAATGCTCAACTTTACAATTGCTATTTGACAGAACGTCATTACATGGTTGATTCTGACAAGGGAACTGTTTAGACAGGGAAATGAAACATTGTTTAGCTGATTAAGTGTTATAGAGATCAAATGACACGCCAATACTTTACGTATCTTAAATAAATTACTACACGGAAGCTACACGGGATGGTGAAATCATAGTGTATTAGTATAAATTACTATACACCAAAACTTATCCATACTTTCGATTGTACAAAGCAACTGCAAATGCTTAATTTTATAATTATATATATATATATATATTTGCAATTACAGTAACCTTATGATTTCAAAATAAGTCCAAACAATTTTACAGCCTTTTATATTAATGTTAAGCATTAATTTAAATTTAATTAAACACTAAATAAGCATACTATATTATTCTAAATCCCTCTGCAGACAAATTATCTGTGTTTTTGATTATACAAAGAAACTACAAATTCGTATCAGTATAATCTATTGTGTGTGTGTTGAATGCAATCTTATCGTATCAAATAAATTCTTTACAAACTTATAGCAATCTCAAATTAGATTTATTAGCCATTTTCGGATCTAAAATATTTTTATTACTTATAATTTTTATTTGTTACTACATTATTTTATTTATTTATGCATATATGCCTTATTACCCATTAAAATATCTTAAAAACTCTTCATAAAATTTAACATTACAAATTTCCCCCATATAGCTTTATTGTTTATGAAATATTTTACTGTTTGCAAATGAAGCCGTTTTGCAATCCAGCATTCTGTAGGGGTAGATATGATTTTCTAAAATGAAAATTTAATTATAAAAAAATTATTATTAAAAATCTATATAACATTTAGATTACACTGATTCTCAATAGTAAAGGCTATATCAACAGTAACAACATATTTGCGTAGAACTAATAACATTTTGACACTAGTAAAACACTCAAAATGTGTATATTTTAATTCTGAGCTATCATCTCACATGCAGATAATCAAAGTACGAATATAATATAGATTCTAAAATATAGATTCTAAATTTATATGTTATGTAAATTGTGATGGTATTATGTAAAGATAACCTCAATTCGATCTCAGCTGCGAAATTGTTAATCATCTAGCTCCTCCCAAGGAGCACGTGCTGCTTAAGGTCTGCTACGGAAGCAAGTAAGTATCAACCAGACCCCATTAAATTAGTCAGCTAAAAATATGTTTTATCGATAATAAAGGGACACACATCAACCACAATTAGTAAAACGAATAAAAGAAAAGCCATGGAAGGATACCATTCAGAACCTCTCTGACTGTCCCAGGTACAGAGCTGTGCGTTCTTTTCGTTTGAAGACTCAACGACTGTCTCTATGCTTATCTGTATAGACTTCTGCCACAGTGGTGCATTGATTAGTACTGAACACCTGTCCGTATTTCTAGCACTTTCGAAGCCATGCATCTTTTCTCCTTATTGGGAATCAAAAGACTTTCTGACTAATTTCTTTCCTTTATTATTCTGTTATTCTGTTATTATTCTGTTGTTGACATTTCTTCTGGTTTTGTTTAGTGATTTGCACGTTTAAATTTTGTACATCGATTTCTGCATAGCGTTAGAATAATGTCCAAAACTCTAATGCATTAGAAAAACCTAGCGTTAAGAGGAATGAAGTTTTATGTTTGTCCGGGACAACTGAAAAACCTACTGAACCAATCATGATAAAAAAAATTACATAATTTTCTTTAGTATATCGGAGACTGTCAAGAAATATTTTACACCTCGAAAAATCTAAATGTAACTAAAAACATACTCATTTCAAACCACGATGCAAACAATTGCCATCGTTATTCATTAATTGTGTTCATCATGGTAGTAGGTCAGCAGTAAACCACGTGACATAAATTCTATTCCACGTTAAAAGTTTTCGCTTTTTCTTTTCAGATAGATTCCGTGTTTGTTATAAGAGCTTAACAAACTTCTACAACGGTTACCTACGCTTTACTAGTATTTTTTACGTCTGTTGACAAAGAGTGTTTTAATGTCTGTACCGGATAACTGAAAAATATTAGTTAATAATTATAGTGTAACATATAAAACACAGTGATAAAGTTGAGTTATATTCAAAAGCTTGCAATTTACGAAATCTTCATCTATGTTAATATATAAAGAAATGGTATTTATGCGGGATAACTATAAATTAACGGTTTAAATAAGATAACTAAAAATAACTGTTAAATCAATCTGCTAACAAATTTATGTGTGTGTTCCGAGTTAAAATAAGTAATTCATTTTACTAAATTATGTTACGTCCTACTGAAAATTATTTTATTCTTTGGAGCAATAGAATCTAAATCTCATATTGTAACAATAAGTTACATTCGATCACCCCGTGGGTCTTTGGGGACATGCCGGGGCAGGACCGGTTTGAATGCAGAGCGACTTCGGACTTCTCCCAGCCAATAGAGGTGTCCGTGTGGGGAATTTTGACTCCCTCCCCCTGCCGTTCTGAAGTGGACTCTTTTTTTGTCTTCACGGACAGTGGAAAAATTTTTTGGAGCTGACAAGGTTGTTACGGAAGAATGAGAAGTGAAAGGCTGGCATCCGCGTTTTGTGGGAGAACCCTTGGCAAAGAAATCTAATTTAAAATATGTAAAAATAATAATGTTACGTTGGTCTAGTGTTTGACAAAGAAATTACAACTCATTAAGAAACACATGAAAAATAGGTCTTGATTAAATGGTTTTATACAATAATAAA
>CM063508.1:73406106-73431106 GCA_032207245.1 Pardosa pseudoannulata | reverse complement strand
TGCTTCGTAGGAATTATCTTTTCAGATCACTAGACGGCAACTAAATATTTTAAAAAGATAACCATGCAATACTGCATTTACTATTAGTTTTTACTTTTAATGTAAAAACGAAATTGAACAAGGTTTAAGTATATATTATAATACAGCTGTCTTATAATTAATAAATATATTTTACTTTTATCCTAATTTAATATCAGCGGATGTGACATTTTTTTTAATTAGTATTTAATTCCTCATTGTTCTAGAACCACAACCTATTCAAAGGATATTACTTACACAATTTCTTGCATTAGTTGTAATCTAATTACATCTGTTTCTTAGAGAGCTGTTACAGGATTTCAGATTATTTCACCATTTTGCTTTAATTACTTATTGATAAGAGAGTACAACCCCCCAAAAAACATTTTTTTTAAAATTTGTTGACACCTATAGAAACAAAAGTGTATCACCTTCAAAATATTAGTCATAAAAAAGTTAAATTGTATTAAGCAATGCACACATACCATTTAGTTTCTACTACAAAATATATGTACATAGATTAATAAAGAGGAATAGTTTTAAATATAAAGTATATTTTAAGTAAATGACGTCCCAGAACATATACCCTGAGGGCGAGAAAGTTAGTGACGACAAAAATTTAAGCAATATTAAATGTATTTTTATCAACACAATTTTAAACATCATTTTTATTCAAAGTATAAATAAAATAATTTACTTTTATAAATATTTAAAAAATCATAATCTTCCTATAAATAGGCTTTATATGATTTTTAGCAATTTTAACAGAACTTTTGAAGTATCCCTCTGTCAAAAATTAAAATTTAATAAATAATGTATATAAATCAACTAAAGGAAGTTAGATGTGTAATACTACGATCAGAATGAAATGTTTTCCATGGGAATTATCATTCCCATGGAAAATATATCATTCTGGTCACAGCATACTTTCTTAGTAAGGAGTAACTTTGCTATCAGCGAAACAATAAAATATACTTTTTGAAAAACATTTTATTATCAGTTAGAATAAAACTATAATAATTTCCCACAACTTTGCTTATGAAGATCATTGCTGTTTAAATTACCTGATTAAAATCGGAGTTCGTGGGATCAAATCCCACTGTAGCATGGGTGTTCGTAGCCGTTCGGAATCGGCATTAAGCTGTAGGTCCCGGTCTCATTAGCCCTCGTGTTGCAAAAAGTAGACCGTAGCACTCAAACCAACCTGATTAAAATGTCGCAATTGTAGCGTCTTTTTAGAAGCATTTCAGTTATGTTTCCTACTTAATTAGAAATAGGGAAGAAAGGATACTTTGTATCATACAGTAAAAAAATACCTTTCAACTTATAATTACAGATAATAAATAGTAAATAAAACATTTCGCATTTTTAAGTAACTAAAAAGCAGCTCGTAGTAATTTTAAACTTAATATATTAAAATAATTTTCATTTTCATTTTTATTTAAAGTACAAATAATATAAACAACTTTTATAAAGATTTTAGACATCATAAAAGCATCTTAAATGATAAATAAGATTTATAAGGTTTTAAGCAGTTTTAACAAAACTTTTGATGTCTCCCTGTGTCAGAAATATGAGATTGTAAGAATATTATACATAACTCCACTAAATGGAGTTTGACAGAGGTGTATTACTACAATCAAACTGAAATGTTTCCCTTGTGAAAAATAATTTCCGTGGAAATTATTTCATTCTGTTCGCAGTATATTTTTTAGTAGGGAGTAATTTTACTATCAACAAAGCAATAAAATATGCTTTTTTGAAAAATACTTTATTGTTAGTTAGAATAATACTACTTTCTCATTTTGATTACTTTTTATTAGATTATCTGTTTAAAATTTGCCAATTCAGCATCCTTATGAATGCGCGCATTTCATATATTTCTTTCATCGCTAATTACAAACAGAAGCTTATCTTCATTCTGTTTAAAATGTTGCCAATGTAGTTTCTTTTTAGAAGCATTTCAAATATATCTACTATTTAATTAAAAACAGAGGCTTTTTTTAAAGAGGGCATGAAGGTGTACTTAACTTTCCTCATACGTTTTTAAAAATATCTTCCGACTTATAATTCAAAGTTATAAAGCAACAAATCGTACATACAGGTAATTAAAAAGCAGATCGTAGTAATTTTTATACTTATTATACTTAAAAATATGTGATTACTCTAAGTACAAGTAAAATAAACTGCTTTTATAAATATGTTAGACATCATAAAACTTCAAAAAAGAATTTTTATTTTAACATATAAATAAAATAATGTTAAATAGGTTTTACATGATTTTCAGCAATTTTAGCAGAACTTTTGAATCCTTCTCTGTCAGAAATGAAATTTTATTAACAATGTGTATATATCCACTAAATGGAGTTTGCTAGATGTGTAATACTACTACTATATAGAAATGTTTTCGATGGGTATTATAATTTCAGCGGAAAATATTTCACTCTGGTCACAGTACACTTTCTTAGTAAGGAGTAATTGTACTATGAGCAAATCAATAAAATATACTTTTGAAAAACTACTTTATTATCAGTTAGAATAAAACTATTTTCCATCGACTTTGCTCACAACTTTGCTTATAATGCTCATTACTGATAAGTTTAAATTACCTGATTAAAATGTCGCAATTGTAGCGTCTTTTAAGCATTTCAATTATGTTTCCTACTTAATTAGAAATTGGGGTTTGATTTTTTGACGGGGAAAAGAAAGGATACTTTGCATCATACTGTAAAGAAATACCTTATAATTCAAGATAATAAATAATAAATAAAACATTTCGCATTTTTAAGTAACTAAAAAGCAGCTCGTAGTAATTCTAAACTTACTATATTAAAATAATTTTCATTTTCATTTTTATTTAAAGTACAAATAAAATAAACAACTTTTATAAAGATTTGAGACATCATAAAAGCATCTTAAATGATAAATAAGCTTTACAGGGTTTTAAGCAGTTTTAACAGAACTTTTGATGTTTTCCTGAGTCAGAAATAGGAGATTGTATGAATATTATACATAACTCCACTAAATGGAGTTTGACAGAGGTGTATTACTACAACCAGACTGAAATGTTTCCCTTGTGAAAAATAATTTCCATGGAAATTATTTCCTTCTGTTCGCAGTATATTTTCTTAGTAGGGAGTAATTTTACTATCAACAAAGCAATAAAATATTCTTTTTTTATATTTTATTTTTAGTTAGAATAAAATTACTTTCCCATTAACTTTGCTCATAACTTTCCTTATGAAGTTTATTACTGCTTAGATTACCTGTTTAAAATTTGCCAATTCAGCATCTATATGGAAGTATTTCATATATTTCTCTCATCGCTAATTACAAACAGAAGCTTACTTTCTTTCTGTTTAAAATGTTGCCAATGTTTTTTTTTAAAAAGCATTTCAAATATCTCCTATTTAATTAAAAACAGAGGCTTTTTTTAAAAAAGGGACATGAAGGTGTACTTAACTTGGCTCACACATTATATAAAATTACCTTCCGACTTATAATTCGAAGTAATAAAGCAGCAAATCGTACATTCAGGTAATTAAAAAGCAGATCGCAGTAATTTTATACTTATTATACTTAAAAAATTGTAATAGTAATTTTTACTAAGTGCAGGTAAAATAAACAGGTTTTATAAATATTTTAGACAACATAAAACTCTCCTTAAAAATAAATAAGCTGTACTTCGTTTTAACCTGTTTTAATACTTTTGATACCTTCTTATGTCAGAAGTATGAGATTTTATAAATATTATAGTTAACACCACAAAATTCCTAGTTTTTCGAGTTTCCTAGAGGTGTAATACTACACACTGAAATGTTTTCTACGGAAATGATAATTCTGTGTATTTTATTCTGTCCCCCGTATATTTTCTTAATAAGGAGGAATTTTAAAATCAGCGAAGCAATAAAATAAACTTTTTTGAAAAATACTTTATTCTTACTTAGAATAAAACTACTTTCCTATTAACTTAGCTCAGAACTTTCCGTATGCAGTTGATTACTGCTCAGATTACCTGTTAAAAATTTGCCAATACAGCATCGTTATGGAAGCATTTCATATCTTTCTCTCATGGCTAATTACAAGCATGAGCTTAACTTCTTTCTGTTTAAATTGTTGCCAATGTAGTTTCTATGTAGATGCATTTCAAATATATCTCCTATTCAATTAAAAACAGAGGCCTATTTTTTAAAGGGGACATGAAAGCGTATTTCACTTTATGTCCCCACTTCACTTCATGTCAATGCCTCATACATTATAAAAAATACCTTCCGACTTATAATTCGAAGTAATAAAGCATCAAATCGTACATTCATGTAATTAAAAAGCAGATCGTAGTAATTTTATACTTATTATACTAAAAAACTGTAATCGTAAATTTACTCTAAGTACAAATAAAATAAACAGATTTTATAAAAGTTTTAGACAACATAAAACTCTCCTTAAAAATAAATAAGCTTTACTTGGTTTTAACCTGTTTTAATACACCTTTTGATACCTTTGTATGTCAGAAATATAAGATTTTATAAATATTATAGTTAACACCAATAAATGGATTTTCCTATAGGTGTGATACTACGGCCAGACTGAATTGTTTTCTACGGAAATGATAATTTCCGTGTATTTCATTCTCTTCTCAGTGTATTTTCTTAATAAGGAGCAATTTTTAAATCAGCGAAGCAATAAAATATACTTTTTTGAAAAATACTTTATTGTTACTTAGAATAACAATACTTCTCCATTAACTTTGCTCAGAACTTTCCTTATGATGTTGATTACTGCTTAGATTATCTGTTTAAAATTTGCGAATACAGCATCGTTATGGAAGCATTTCATATATTTCTCTCATCGCTAATTACAAACAGCAGTTTGACTTCTTCCGTAAGATTGGTGAAAGATGAAAGGATATTTATTTTTCAGAATGCGTTATAAAGAATCCTCTTCCACTTAATATTCAACTTTGATACAACAGAATACAGTACTTTAAGACAAAAAAAATAAGCGATTTGAAGTAATTATAAATTTATACTTCTTAAACAAAATCTTAAGCATAATCTTTCCTCAAAGCGGGATAAAATAATGCACTGTTTGGCTGAATATTTAAAAAATCTTTCAGAATTTTCTTTAATAATAGGCTTTACTTAATTTTAAGCAGTTACAAACACGCTCGATGCATACCTGTGTCCTCAAATGTGAGATTTTATTAACAGAATGAATTACTCCAATCAGCGGAATTTGATAGGGAAGTATAATATTGCGTCCAGAATTCTATGTTGTCTACATAATAATAATTTTAGTGGAAAATATTTTATTCTGCTCGCAGTATACTTTTTTTAGTATATAGTTACTATAAATATAAGATATGCGTTCTTAAAATTGTACTTTATTAGTTAAAATAAAACTACTTTTCCTTTAACTTTGCTTGCAACTTTTATTCTGAAGTTAATTAATGTTTATATTGCCTGTTTAAATGTTTCCAATGCACATTCCCCATCATTATGGAAGCTTTTGAAACTTTTTGCTCATCGATAATTAGAAACATAAGCTTAATTTCTTTGGAAAGGTTAAAGAATGATAAAAGGATTTTTATCTTCTCGAATGCATTATAAAGCTTCCTTTTGCGCGTACAATTAGAGTTTGATAAAGTATCATATGGTAATTAAAAGTAAAAAATAATTAGAGTAGAGCAATTTTAAATTTACTCTTCTTAAAAATGCTTGTGCTGTATTGTAAATACATGTATTGTATGTATCCATTGTGAGAGTGCAGCTAGGTTTGACATAAGGTTTGCGCAACTGAATTGCCAGCCGCACTAACAGACTGTAGGTTGAAAGCCCAAGTATTTTTCGCGACTCCAGGAAGCGTGTGGTGTGGTCAGTGAAAACGATTGCACTTAAACTTCACCAAGTTTTGGAGAGTTGTGATTGGTCTCTAGGAGGCGAATCAGGACCATCCTTGGGGTCCCGGTCCTTCTGGGCAGAGCTGGGAAAGGACGCATTGTGCAAAGGACAATGGAACAACGAACGCATCAGCACAGGATAATGGAAAAAGTATAGGGTTGCCTGAATAGAAAGAAGGAAAGAAAAGAATACAGCGTTCTCTTGGACATTGGCAAATTTATTTTAGGTGTTGCACGTGGAGTTCTTCTTTTAATTTTTAATTTAAAAAAATATTTTTTTAGCATATTTCCTTGTCTTTTGTTCAATATTTGAATGTTGTAATATAGATCAGTGGCATTTTACTATAATTAAAGACGATATAAAGTAAACTTGGGTTATAAAATGTTTTGAAATAACAACAGAAATGTACTACACTACAGCATCCATAAAGTACAGTCTTTTTATTTCGAAAATATTTGTTTAAGCAAAATGTTTAGAGCTATTAGTTGCAACTAATGTCTGTGGATGACTTTAAAAATGCAATTTATTCTATTCCAATTTTCATAAATTAATTATATAGTTGACCAGTGACTTTTTTAAAAATTGAAGGCAAGCGAGAAAGAAGAAGACCCCTCCTTCCCCTCCCCACACACACACCAGGTGGATAGATTCTGTAGAGAAGGATTTAAGAGAAATAAGAGTCCATCATTGACTATCTATTGTCTTTGATAGAGTCATGTGGAAGAAGCTTATGGAGACGAACTTGGCCTGTCAGAGCCTGTAGTGCTGACAAAGAGGAAGAATTATATATTTGAAATTTATAGATGAAATATAGTAGCACTGGATAATTTTCATTATTTGTTACAGAAATTAACCGGACTCCGGTGTCGAACAATAGTTCCAAACTTCGAATTCATCATTTTGCAGAGTAAAAACATTTGATAAAAAATACATATAATATTATTTTAATACAGGTTTTTATGTAAACATATTCCGTTACTTTAATAAATACATGAATTTTTTAACATAGCTTTCTTTTTCTAGATTTGTAATAATTCTCTACAAGACTAATAAATAAATATTTAAATATACCACAGAAGTGTTTACCGGTATATTAAAAAAATTACCTGTAATTACATGTAATCATAAAATCTTAATTCAAAGTTTTTATATATTATTCTTACCATATTGACCATTTTCTCTCATGAATTTCTAATAGTGTTGTTAATCTGCAACTCATGACTATTATAAAATGTAGATAAATATTACAACAGTAACAATTGTTCATGTGTCATACTGAACAATGACAATTCTTTTTTGCAACAGTATTCATTTCATGGTTATGTATCATATTATAATCAAATTGTACTCAACAAAATTGTTCATATTTCTGAATGCATAAAAGCAACTTTATTGTTACATAAAATTTGTGGCATACACTGTCTACCAATAAGTATTTGAAGAACTGTAATAGAAAACTAAAACTAACTTCAAAATCAATAGTTGGTAGAGCCCCCACAAGAGGCAATTACAGCGGGAACCCTCCGGGACATACTTTCCACAAGCCTTTGTATTACAGCTACTGGTATTGTCTTCCACTCGGCTTGGAGTAGACATACAAGTTCCTTTACCGATGAGGTCCTGAGGCCGTGATGTACCTCAGTACCGCAGATATCGTCATTAACCATAGGTGTCCAAATACTTATTTGTAGACAGTGTATTAATATGCTTACAATAATAATGGTTAAGAAAAGTAAAATTTTGTAAAAATATCTATTGTATTTCTGTTGTTCTTTATAAACTTACATTGACTTTTCAAAATTTTTATTGGCATATTTTAAAAAGTTATTAAATAATGTAAATTTACAATTAAATCTTTTTTCGAGATTTAAAGGTACATAGCATTTATTAATTGTTATTCATTTTACCCCCGAAATATATACACACGAAACAAAGATTGTTATAAGTATTGGCTATCTATTATCCTTATCGTTATGTTTATCAGGAAAACGTTTCTGCTAAAAAGCAGTATTAAAGTCTCCATTCACTGTGTTAATGGTAAATGAAAAAATGAATATAAATACCTAGTTTGCATTGTTATAG
The DNA here is from genome assembly GCA_032207245.1 of Pardosa pseudoannulata. Taxonomy (NCBI): domain Eukaryota; kingdom Metazoa; phylum Arthropoda; class Arachnida; order Araneae; family Lycosidae; genus Pardosa; species Pardosa pseudoannulata. Next base: position 73,423,106 of record CM063508.1, on the reverse strand, counting down.
ATAGAACACGAACTCTAGTCAGCTAAGAAAAACCCAACCTATAACCTGTAGTACATTCTCTCGAAATAAATATGCAAAGATTATATTTTCTGTGTTACATATTGAAGTTTTAGTAAGTCAGAAATATTTATAACCTTATCTCTCAACAGTATTTTCCCTTTTTACGTTGCATTTCATATTTAAAACTGTTGACTGGATGATATATTAATCAAAATAAGTAATACTTATTACCAAATACACTCTCGTAATTTACAAGGGAAGCATTTTTTGTATCTTCAATGAGATTTAGATAGATAATTAAAAATCACTTAAAGTGCTTGACTTCAATAAGTATGGCAGGTTATGTGAAATATCCTTAGATCTTCTTCAATCATGACGTAAGTGGTGCATAACAATTTCACTAATTACTAGGTGAAGGAATCGAAACGCATTTAAAAGGCCTTAAATATTTAAGGGATTTTTTTAAAAATGCAAAAGTTTTGTGGGAATTACTTTCTAGAAAATAGCAAAGAGTTTTTCCCAATTCAACGTCAACACAACGAAAATAAATTTAGTGTTTAGTTATATAATGCCCTATATTTTAATGAGTAAAGAATGATCGAAACAGTGATTTTAGTTCAAATGTGCAATTCGAGTATTTGCGTAGCATTAAAGACATTACTAATCTCTCTATATATTAAAGAGATTGTAATACTTTTAATACTTGTATATTTGTATATTTTATCTTTATTCAAAGCGTCACTAAATGTCTTAAAATCACCAAAACTTGCAAGTTTTTTGATAGAGTTAAAAATTCAATATCTACATTAAACCTTTTCCGTACTCTATAGAATGTAAAATCTCTATTTAACAAATTTTAATATTCCTAATCACCGAAAAATGGCACTGTTTGAACACTCCAAAAAATCAATATAACTCCTCAATCCAGAATTTATAACTTTTATATGAACTTAAAGAACAACTGGAAACGTAAAAAAACTCATTATAGTTTATTAAATGCAAGCAATTTATTTTAAAATAAACATATCTTTTTAATATTTTAATAGAACATCTGATGTGATTCATTTTCAAGAGTACAAGCTGTCAGGATCTAATTATTATTTTAATATTTTAATATTATTGGGTCTATTACCATTTAAAAGCGTTAAAGTTCAATATATGATTTAAAAATTCCACTTAAGAAGTTCAAAAATTATTGATTTTTGAATTTTTATATATGAATATTCTCTTTTTGACTGAATCTACCGGTACTGAAGTTTTCTGGTTGGATCTGTAACTACTGACATCATGAAATCTACCATTTTTGTAAAATATATCCTTTTATTTTTTTCAAATTAATTTTAGTTTTTGAAAAATTTAACAAGAGATAAATTTTTCTATAGCTTCGAAAATTATTCCATGATATCTCTGCATAAGTAAGCTCTTATATAGTTTCTCTGAAATGTACGTAATTTAGTATTATCCCTATATTATTTTATGGTTTAAATTTCCTTTATTTTTATTTTATTTCCTTTTTAATAAGTGTATTCTAAGTTAAGTCTACAACCTGTTTGCACTTAATAACTTGTGAGGCCTACCATTGGACTCCTCCGATTGTATCTGTATAACTGTACATGACGACATTATCATGTACAGATGATTTCGAGTACCCCGTAGAACCGATTGATTTCTTTCGGCTTGCGCCCAACCCTAACACTTTCATTAATTTTAGTTTTTCAGTTATAATTCGCACTTCTAACGTTGCAACTTCTTCAGAGTTATATAATGTTTTAGTACATGCGTTGAACTATTTTATTGCTAATCGCGACATCTACCGGTGGTATAGAAATCTCAATTTGAATTTTCTCCATGTTTTGAAACCACACACTTTATATAATACAAAGAATTATATATATATATATATATATATATATATATATATATATATATATAAACACATATATATATATATATATATATATATATAATATATATATATATATATATATATATATATATATACATATATATACATATATATATATATATATATATATATATATATATATATATATATATATATATATATATATATATATATATATATATATATATGCGTGTATATATGTATATATGCATATATATGTATATGTATATATATATATATATATATATATATATATATATATATATATATATATATATATATATATATATATATATATATATATATACATGTATATATATATATATATATATATATATATATATATATATATATATATATATATATATATATATATATACATATACATATATATATATATATACATATATATATATATATATACATATATATATATATATATATATATATATATATATATACATATATATATATATATGTATATATATATATATATATATATATATATATATATATATATATATATATATACATATATATATATATATAATATATATATATGTATATATATATATATATGTATATATATATATATATATATATATATATATATATATATATATATATATATATATATATATATATATATATATATATATATATATATATATATATATATATGTATATGTATATAGATATATAGATAAATATATATATGCATATGTATACATATATATATGTATATATATATATATATATATATATATATATATATATATATATATATATATATATATATATATATATATATATATATATATACATGTATATATATATATATATATATATATATATATATATATATATATATATATATACATGTATATATATATATATACATATACATATATATATATATATATATATATATGTATATACATATATGTATATATATATATATATATATATATATAACTATATATATATATATATATATATATATATATATATAAATAAGTGTGAGTATCAGAAATTTCCCTCTTCTGTATATATGCGATATTTCTAGTGTTCTCACATTTTTGTGAAAGTTAAAATGTTAAATATTTAAATATCTCTTTGCAAGGTATTTTAATCAGAGTATCTTAACATGCATAATACTCTTTCTTCTTTTAATGCTAACAAATTTAAGCGAGAAATAAGGTTTAATACCTTCATACTTTTATTTAGCTTCGCAGCAAATATTTGCTTTGTTTTCAAGTTCAAGAATAAATGTCTCCTACTTTATCCATATATTTACAGAATCTTGGAATCGTTTCAATTTTCTCTCTAGTGTAATTACCTCTCTCTTTGTTACACGCATTTCGTATATATGACAAAAATTAAAAAGTAATGTATAATGCAAACTTAAATACTGAAACAGTTAAAATAACAATTTTTCAGGGATATAAAGCTCGAAACTAAGCTTTTTATCTTAAGATAAAGAAGGCTGTTGAAATATTTTCCACTTAAATTACTTTAAGACTGCAGTAGACGTTTCACGGGTAAAATTTGCCTCAACATTCGATATTTCTTATCACAATTGTGAAATATATCTATGAATAAGAATTAGAGAGGATATTTTAATATGCATAATCTTATAACGAATATATTATCTCAACAGACAGTTTAATCTTTACTAATAACTACTGCTAACATTTTTTAAAATTAAAATTTTCTAAATTTACAAGTGTTTGTGACACTGTAAGTGCATTTCTAACCAAGTCATACCTTTGAAATTTATTGACCATTTATCTTATGAAATATAAAATGGAAGTTGGCTAGTGTGATTATATCAGCAAACCTTTTTTTTATTTAAAAAATTATTTTACATATTTTGCAAAAGTATTTTTCAACCATATTTTTCTGACTTTATTTCTATCGGATATTAAGAATAGCTAAGTTTTATTCTAAGCTATGTATAAGAATGAACTTAACTATGAATAAGAATTACAGAGGATGTTTTGATATGCATCATCTTATAACGAATATATTAACTCAACAAGTAATTTAATCTTTCCTAATAACTACTATAAACATTTTTTAGAATAAAAAATTTTCTAACTTTACAAATGTTTGTGACACTCTAAGTGTATTTCTAACTACGATATACCTTTGAAATTTTTTATCTTAGAAAGTATAAAATGAAAGTTGGCTAATGTGCTTATATCAGCAAACCTTTTTTTTAATTTAAATAATTATTATCCATATTTTGTATTCTAAAAAAATGTATTTCAACTATATTTTTCTAAATGTATTTCTATCAGATATTAAGAATAGCTTCTAAGTTTTATTCTAAAGCCTAAACAGTATACTATGAATATAAATTAGTCTATAATACGTCAAAGGGTTGATTGCTCAGCATTTTTAGTAATACTTCTTTTAGAACAATAAAATATAATTAACGTAAAAATCACCACGCTGTTACTTTGAAATTATAAATATTTTGCCATAAATATATTGTTAATATTATATTAAATTACCAAGAATATTGGTTTAAAACAAACCAATTTAATTTTGTTAGAAATATACATTTTTCTTTTTCTTTTTTATGTGTACCGGTATTGTCAGAAATATATATCATATAAAGAAGAGAAAAATTGCATCCTCAAAATCGAATTCTCCTTAATATGCTCGTTATACCCACCATGTTATTTTTGTATTCAAAGAGATAAAATATATTAGGTACTGCTTTAAACAATGTGAAATCGGACTTAATACTACGCTGTATCACACTGTTGTAAAAGTTTCACATGTGGGGTAATTTATATTAAAACCCTATTCAATATATTTTTCATATTTATAACCAAGACTTTTTTGACAAATCTTGCAAAAATTAAGTATAAAATAAAGAATCTCAGTGCAGTTTATACGCCTAGATTAGTATTTTACTGGAACCTTTTTTTAGGAGAAATATGTGTATTCACGAGGACATGGATCCTGCAAGCTTCTGAAGTGCACTTACGTCCAGAGAATTCTACGCAGACCTAAAGATCCTATTAATTGCACGAAAAAGGAGAATGCTGTTACCTTTCCAATTTGTTCCTAAAAGTCAATCCACACTATGGTCCACTGCAAACCATTACCACCGTCCGGAGTGGGTATGCGACGAGGACACACGATAAAATGGCCTTGGGGGAGGATGGCTTCAGAAGGAGATTTCTCCAAAGATCAAAGGCAGACAGATGCGAAACTAAAGTGAGCTGTAGACCCTAAGGACGAATCCATGCGCGCTCGGCTCATTTAGTGGCCCAGTGTGTGGATGAAACCCATAAACATCATCCAAGGTCACCGTCAGGAAGTGATGAACAATTGACCATATTGTGGAGGCTATATAACATTTTCAAATTGGATTGAGGTACTGATTATCCAATGTTTAGTAAAGAAAAAAGTCTTATTTATGTTCATTGCTCTTCACGGTTACATCTTTAGTTTTTACCACGAGTTTCATGCTACCGAGGTAGACGAGTGGTCTATGTCCTTCATTGTAGTTCTCAAGCTTACTTCTTTAGTGTTATGTAGCTGTCTCAGGTTGCTTTAGCAGTTTCAGTTCACCTACCTCAAACAGGTCATCCTGACGCTGGGGTGAGTCAGTAGCTATCTTATTATGTTCCACGAAAACGTCTTAAATGGTCCTGGTATTATATATAGTTGCATTTTGTAGCATCAGTTATTTGCAGAGAAAACATAAAACACGGATGCACATGATTGTCTACGATGTGCTAGTATTGCACAACAGTATGGTTACTCGCCAAACGAGCTAGGGGCTCACTTCCACACCATGCGTACATACCCCACATCATGATACTGACAACACACCCATCCACAGTGAAAAATATCAATGAAAAAGGTGTCCATACCGATAAAGCCACAATAAAAACATAACTGCTCAAGGAAACGGCTTTACAAAGTTTAAAGGACCAACATTTAATATTTATAACATTTAAACATTTCTTTTGAAAATATAAGCTGCATAATATATTTGCTGGAAGCAAATGCATCATACATATATATATAGGAAAGCACAACAATCTTTCTCACTGTAACAGTACTCAAAATAATGTTTTTCGGTCAATAGTTCAGTAAAAACTGAAATTTTTCAAATTTATTCATATTTATCTCTAACATTTAATTCTTTGATATACTTGTAGAGGAATTTCTAAAGCATAATACAAATGCTTACTACTAAATGATTACTAATGAGTATCTACTAAAAAATTTAGATAAAGAAAAATAATTTTAAATAATTTTAACTATTCATTACTTTTTTCGTGACCAAAACATGAAAATCTCTGAACTATTTCAGTTTCCCATAAATTTGCTTAAATCTATATAAAATAGTAGATAACACGTACAGAATTCGGTTAAGAAAATTTCCATATTTATTTCACCCTTCTCATCTATATTTATTCGGTATATTCAGATAAAAGTGAAATATTTTATTAACGCGCATTAAAATTTTAACTTGGATTTTAAACTGTTTTTTAAAGCAGGCGTATCTCTAAATCATTATCAAATTAAACTGTTCAGAAGAGAAAAAGAGAAGAAAAGCATTGTCTCAAAATAAATATTTGAAATCAGTAATAATTTATGCATGAAAAATAAGAATGAAAGATTTATTTTCCTTAGCAATCTATTACTTGTCTTTATTTAATAAAGAGTGAAATTTTCAAAGCTTTAAACGAGGGCCTTCTTTAAATATTTTGACATTAAAATTTAAATATTTTGGTAATTAAGTACTCTCGGGGTTTCAGGCAAATTTAATGAGTCTCGTCCAATATTCTTACTTACATCACATTAACATTTTAAATTTTTAAATAAATATTTTACAGCAATTTGTAATATTTCTTATGTATTTTTCTCAATGGAAAATAGGTTTTAACATTATACTTTAAACTTTATTTTGTGGTTTAAATCATCTATTTTTTTGTTAGAAAACTGTAGCTTCTGATAAAAATGGTACATATTCTAATTCATCATTATCTTCTGTATCTACTCAAGATTAATTTATATCTCTATTCTTAACTTCAGGAGAAATATTTAAATGTTGAATAACATTTATATTTGATTCAAAAGTCCTATGACACACTACTGTACTCTAGTGTTCTGACCAAAATAATAGCACAAATATAACCAATTGTATATATTGATTGAAAGGAATAAAAATCACAATACCCTACGTTATAGTCATTTCTTAGTCTCCGCCGTCGATTTTTTAAATTACTTTCATAAATTGTCATCATCTATTACCAATGAATTAGGTAAAGGGGAAAATCTAACTAAAATTCTGGTATTCTAGGGAAAAATCTGATGAAAATCTCACCTTACTTCCTTGCGTGTCTGTTCCATAATACGCATTTTATTTTATGGTGTGACGCATCATCAGCTCTTGAAGATTCAATGTTAGCTTCCCTTTCCCAAGTAACAGTGTTGACTCACAACTCAAGCCCTGACTTATGACAGCAACCCACAATGTTAATTTCAGTTCTATTAAACTTTCTTTTCATTCTAAATATATTTCATTTTAAACCGAAACTTCTGACAAGTACAATCCTTCCTGTTCAATTTATTACATTCCAGGGAGAAACAAACACTAAAAAAATGAAAAGCATTGGCTGTGAATACCTGATTTATATTTTCATTTCTACAAATGAACACCAAAACTTTCAACTGTTTAAACATCAGTGTTATCACTGCACATAAATGTGTCGATGTATTTGTATTGTATTCTTGAAGATCGGTAGCATTTATGTTAGTTGTGATTTTTCTTTGTACAGAAAGTGGATTGTAACCAAAAATCAAGGTGCACAACTACATGCCACAGCACTCAAAATTACCAAATTTGATACTGGATAACTGCTTATCATTTATCCTCGAGAGTATTAAGATTTGTTATATTAAAATACCTCATTCTATAAAATCTTAATTGCAATAAAGAGTCAGTCTCCATAATTAAATGTTATAAAGTCCTAAATAGAGCATTTGAATTTTTACGTCTAATCATTTTTAAGTTTCTATATGCATGTGCGTACAAACGTTACAACGTAACTGGTCAAATTGAATTCTCTCAGGGATGGTTTAAATTAATATTTATATTTTAAAAATTAAAGTTCCCATGCACGAATATACGTTTTTGAACTTTTAATCTTTCCCAAAGTTGAATTAACCAAACATTCTTAAATTTCTTTTGAATTATTTTTTAATTTAGCATAATATTTTATAGTAAATTCAACATGAATTTGTTCAATTAGAATTAACCTAAATTGTACCTATGAAAGTTCAAATTAACCATATGTTCTTGTTGAATCTTGATGAATCTTCTCATTTTCTAGAGTTAGCTTTTATGTGCATAACAGCATCAAAACATTTTATGATAAACTATCGCCATCATGAATGGACTAAGATAAAATGATGCCCTGGTTTTACTTCTCTTTAACCTTTCACTGGTGAAAATAATTAGAGATGCAAATTTAAATTGTAGAGGAAATATTTTGAATAAATCTTGATAGATATTTACATTTGCCGATGATATTGATATAATATCAAGAAAGCTTGAAATACGTGAACAAACATTTATTTTCTGGAAGCTAAAGCTACTGAAAGGAAACTCCATATTAACTAAACTTAAACTTAACATTGTTTAAAGTTCAAATATTACCATCCTTACCTCGAAATATGAAGTTTTAGATTGAGAATCGTGGAAACATTTGCATATCTAGGATCGGAAATCACCAATTAAACTATACCATTTAAAATTCATAGCAGAATTACAGCTGCTAACCATTGTTTTACTTTTTTCTTAGGAGCGGTGACGTTTAAAGAAATCTAATTTCACTAAACGAAAAAACAAGTTAACAATAATAAATGTTTTAAATGACCTGCTTTTCCCTACTCAGCAGAAACTTGAGCACTGACAAGAAAAGATTTTAAAAAATCTTAATGGTTTTTGAAAGAAAATTTTTAAGAAGTATTTTAGGTGGTAGTCAGGTAAATGGTAAAATGGGATCACAAATATTGAATTATACAGAATTTATAAATATAAAATCCAGATAGAGTTAATTTCAACAGCATTCAAAGATTCAGATGTCCTCGACTCTTAATCTGATTGAATCTACAGATCTACAAAAAATATTTAATAACTACTGCAATATTCATCCGGAAAAGAGGACGGTCAAAAATCAAATGGTTGGAGAAGGACTTTATAGATTTTACAAATAATCAATCAGTCCAACATCAATGATAGAGGTTCCATACAAAACAAGATGGAATCTGAAATGGTTATGTATGGAACTATGTATGGAATTCTGAGCAGATTAGGGGCCATTCAGGTCTTTCAGGCCACTAAAGTTGAAGAAGCTGTTTTTGTAAGCAAATATAGACTTTTTATTTTCACCCCAAAAACTGTATGTTCTGTGTACTATCACACGAAATAACCGAAATGTCATTTATCAATGTAAGTCACATTGATATAAAACATATTCAAGATATATGAGATTATATGGAAATAGCTTCAAAATTAATCATAAACATAACATTAATTATACGTCTCTGCATATTTAGATTGGATAGAAATTGAGTAATTTTTACGACGTTGTAAATAAATAAAGTCATCACTTTCTGATTAAGAATCTAAAAAAAATTCACATTGGTATGCTCATTCTGCTTGTCATAAGACTGTCAATAAATAGGAGTTATTCACTAAATAAAAAATGTGCAATGCATAAAAAAACTCGTTAATCATCGTTTTATGTCAAGAAATGATATTTATATCTTGATTAATTATAGTTTATTAGATTCTCCTTTCATGTTTACTTACTTGTTATAAGTTTTTATTGAAAATGTAAACTGCTGATGATGTGTTTATCAACCTACTTAAATGATTTCTTGTATATTTTGTTATAGATTAAAGAGTTCCTAAAAGAAAACATATTTATGTAAAGCAAAATCCCTAAGACTATCTATAAATAATGAAAGAAGTTTCTTTACCCAAATCTTGCATATGCACTTAGTTATAAGACTATTACAAAAATTATAGGGATTTAAATTTTTATATCCTTTTGTACAGAGTTTTAAAACATAAAAATGTTATATACTAAATATATATACTTTACTTCAAAAGTTTTAATATTTGCTACGATTAAAATTATCATACATAACTTTCTAGTATGATTTCAACATCCATTGATTTACTATAAAAAACATTAAAATGACATAAAATATATGAAATTATTTTACATAATATCAGCTTAAACGAAGCACAATAGCTTTTAAATTATCAAGCTCTATTTTCGTAAATTTTTTATTTACAATTAATATTAAAATAAAAATATTTTAGATAGTCAATCAACCTTACAGTATATGGAAATCTTGAAAATTTATCAAATTGTTATGAAGGTTTTATTTTTTATTAAACAAGTTTTATTTATTTTTATCTCACTGTACGGTTTGTATTAAATAAAAACAAATTTCAATATTTCACCCACCTAATTTGTCTATTCAATATTAGAATATATCACGAAATATTTTCATAATTTCATTCGTTTTCTATCAAAGACTGCCATTAAGTTTGCGATTTCCATAACATACAGAATTAAAAGAATTAGATGCAAATGAAGTGTAGTATATTTAGGCTTTAATATCCTCATAATATCCATCAAAACCTTTTAACAAACAAAATATTATTAAAAACTTCAATAAAGCAACAATATCTAGTTAAAATTATTTTTAATGCAATATTTACTTCCAAGGTCTTCTTGAAATATCCAAAATGAAATTACTCTGAAAAAATACTTTATACTACGTATCAAAGAATCTATTTCTCTTTCAAATAAGTGCATATAAGTGTGAGTAACTTATTTTAAGTAGAGTATATCCTTTTAAGAACAAGTTATGGTACTAAAACTCTCTTTAAAAGGTTTGGCTAAACACTCACTAATAGCTATCAAACTTGACATTCTGTTAATTCAATAAATACGTACCTCATCTAAAATGGGTAATGGAAGATTGGTTAAAATTAACAAATACTACAAAAATTGCTAGTAAAATATCAGTTTCTATTGCAGCCTTAATTATGAATTAATATAGCATTAATCATTAAGCTAGTTATAGTTCAGTAATAAGACTTTTTTACTGTATAGCTATGTAGAGCAACTTTAACTGATATAGTGTGATGAGTGCATTTTTGTATAATGAATTAATGTATGTCTTAACTAAATAAGCATATGCTGTCATATGTATATGTATATGTGGGTGTGTGCGTGGGGGTGTCTGTGTCTGTGTGGTCGCAATATGGTGAAAACCTATATCTACGAAAAATCTACCAAATTATAAACATTTTACAATTTTAGGAAACAAAATAAATGTTTAAATTTCTCTTTTCTGTATTTTCCCCACCACTCATTTCACTGTAAAATGATTTCACTCTAATCAATTCACTGTAAAATGATTTTCTGAAGACTACTAGTATACTTTCGATACTAATATACTTTAATATTAAAGTGTTATCTAGTTTAAATTATCTTCAATTGAAGCTCTCATTTTCAGTATTGTTCAATTCCTCTTGAATTTATAGAAATAGGTTAATGAGGTACTGTAATATTAATGTGTGGTACCGCTCTTTTAAAACAATACCTTAAGTGCTTAAAATATATTTCAAGTGAAGGATTTCATTTTAATAGGTTGTTATGATTCTAAACTGCCCACAGAAAGCTCTAGTTAAACTCTTAGCAATAGCTCTGATCTATTGAATTCTTCTAAGTTAATGCAACCATGATTATTTTAAATCAATTACGAAAGTTTAGTAGAAAATAACAAATAATAATACATAAATATGCTTCAAAAATATTTAGGAATACACAATCAATTTGAGGAGACAAACTATATTTAAAACTATCCTAATAAAACCCTAAATCATTTACTCCAGTTTGATTTCTACATCTTAATGGAAATGAGTCTTAATACAGAGGACAAAAATGTTTTCGTCTTTCAGGTAAAAAATTGTTAAAGTGCAACTCTTGCCCTATTTGCCGAACACGGCGCCGGTGAAGTCTTTTTTTTTGTATCGAACTTCATAGGTTCAAATCCTACTGTTAGCATGGATGTTCGTAGCCGTTCCTAATAGACTTTAAGCATCTCATTAGTCACGTGAGCCAAAAAAGTAGACAGCATCTCACCCAACCAACAAATCAGCCTTTCCATATTTCAATATGGTTTTCCTGAGATCTGGGTGACTTACTTCGACTTTATAAGATTCAGGACTACTTTTACCGTCTATCTCGCATTTTAGTAGCCCAAAACGTTAAACTCGAATAATTTCCCTTTAGCCGAGGTTCGATATCGGATGACAAAATTTGACGCACTTTAGTACAATTATTTTTGGTGTAAAGTCATGCGAACGATTCTGCCTGATTAAAACTGATCTTAAGTGAGCTCTAAGCTCTACCAGGTAGTCATGAGCTTACCTGTGTAGTTTTTCCTCCTTACCAAGTTGGGTAAATTAACAAGGACCATTATGGGCCTGTTATAAGTCAGCAATGGTACTGTGTCATTTCGGTTTACTATTGTGATGGCGGATACTTCAGTAGAACCATATAACATCGTCTATATCAAGCCGTAATTTACGGACATTTGGCCACGACTGACAGATCTTGACTTTTGTGTGCGAGTTTTATAAAGACATGCAACTGTATTAAATTGCCGAGTATAACCTTAAAGATTTGGTCTAAATGAATACACATCATGACGGAATTATTTTAAGTCAGTGGTGGTCTTGTGCCTTTTCTGTGTTTTTTGTGTGTGATTATAATGAGGCTGGATCAAATTATCGAATCGAAACTTACGGAGTCAATTTACATTTAGACACATCAATAGGCTCATCCCAATTGTAGGACAGTGGCGGTCCGGTGCCGTTTCGGGTTGTTTTTGTGATGACTGGTCTTTTTGAACAAAGGTATGTTTTCGGCTGGATAAAGACTTAATTAATTCCCTTAGGGACATTTAGGTATGACTAAACAATCTTGTCTGGTATGTATGACTTTAATTAAGGCAAGATACTGCATTAAATTTCAAAGTCTAAAATTACAAATTTAGGTAAATTAACATGGAGCATGACAGGCCTCTTGGAGATCAGCTGCAGTGTTTCGGGTTGCTAATGTGATGGCTGGTCTTTCAAAAGAAAGTTATGGTTTCGGTTGGATAAAGAACGTACTCATTCCCTTACGGATTTTTTGTTATGATTGAGAAATCTTGACTTTTGTGTGTAGATTTAACAAATGCTTGTGACTGAACTAAATTGCCGACTCTAACCTTACATAATTGGGCTATATTAACACGCAACATGAAAAGCCTCTTGTAGATCAGTGGAGTTCCTGTGCCGCTTTGTAACTTTTGCGTGTGAATTGTATAAAGGATTGAAACTGGAATAAATTGTCAAGTTTAACTCCAGTAAACCCTATAAATGGCTAGTTTCTTCTCCATAAATTACGTGTCTAATTTTAAGGTATACTATATATATCTAAAGCGCCAACATTCCTCAAAAGAGAAGCATTCTTCATCTCCCAGATCCATTTTTTGTACTCTGTATAAAAAATGGAAATTTTTATCGGACATATCATTTTAAACAATAACAATGCTAAAACCATAATGATAAAACTTTGTTTATATATTTTAGAGCCTACAAAGGACACAGCAGTATATGAAATTATCGAGAATCTCTTCATTTCTCCCTTATCTAGATAAAGAGTTAACTAAGATTGATAATTATTATGAATACAGTTTAACAATTGAATATGAATTTGTAACTTTGCATTATGTATGTTACTTTTGCGTTGTTCCTTATGAGTCTGTTACTCCCCATTGCATTTTGCCTCTTGTTATATTTTTATAACATGTGAATATATCTTTTAAACTTTTGTATTGATGACTTGTTAAATGTATTTCATCTGACTTTTTACTCATGTACTCCTGAGTCAAAGAAAAAAATAGAACCTCATATATGGACCATAAACAACCAGTGACATGATGTTTCGAAATGACTGGGGGGAGTTGAGACCCCCCACTCTAGTTAAAACTAGTTTTTATGATGCATCAACTCTCCCAGAAGTCGGAAACATCATACAAACTCAATAAAAATAAACCAAATATAGATGAGTAAAAATATTGGAAGAACATCTAACAAAAACAATTAATGATAGAGCTCAAAAGTCAGAATCAGCATACGAAACACTGCTACACATCGTTAAATACCACTTAGCTGTACAGAAAAAATCTATTGTAGCATTCGGTTATAGTTAAATTGAAATAATTGCTTAAAATGTTGATCAAGAAACGAGGAGGAAATCCACATTTAAGTGCTCTTTGTATGTGCGTGTGTTCATGCATGAATACTGTTTGGAGATCTACGGTCTACCATTTTGCTCCACGCGCTAAAGCAAATAGGATGAATACATACTGCTTAAAGCCGATTGCGATCTGCTACAAACATCTATACGTGAGTTTCGAATCTTCGAAGTCCAATACCATACTTATATACAAAATTTTATAAATTGTAAATAAAGTTACAATTATTAGTTAATATATTTAGCAGAGATTTTAGTCATTTATCAGTATGATGTAGGTCCATTAAAAGTGTAACAATTGCAAAAGATACAGTAGTTGTACAGTCGTGGCCAAAGAATCTTAAAACTAGACATTATATAAATAAAAATAGTCATAAATTAAGCATATTACTTTTAAATTCTCTAGGTTCTAGAAGTGTCGTTTAAACTATAAATATGTATAAGTCTGAAGAGGGTTTTCTGACAGTCTTAGACTCTAATATAGATATTTTAAAAACTATTCCCTGACATTTACACCTCTACTCTGTTGCACGTGCATAAACTCACAAGAGAAGGTTATAGTCATTCGTGTTGTCTGTTTTCAACTATGAATAATTTTCTACGTTCAATTAAGATTAAAAAATGAACATTAATATTGTGATCATATCCCTTAGGAATTTAATCAAATCTCTAATTTTATCATTTTTGCAGCGACGTATTCATTACATGATTATTTAACTCATACACATTCATGTGAGATTTGATTTCTGTACACAAGTGGGGTATGTGTAACTTTTAAAATCTTTCTATATCCTTGTTCTCTTCACCATGTATCGTGTACAACAGAATGACTACATGGTGATATATAAAAAAGGCATCAGTGGACGTGTTTACTGAATTAAAAAATTCTATGAAATCAGCCGTGTATTTTTTTCGCAAGGAAAACGCTCTTACAATACATACGTTATTCCAAACTTTAAATATTACATACGATTTTTATTAAGTGTTGAATTCAATTAGTAGTGTGTTCTTCTTTTGCTGTCACAGTTATTAAATATTTCAACATTCTGAGTAATAATCTTATCATTGCGAGTATTAGCCATATTATCTCTCTTATACAATGATTTTCAAATAAAGCTAATACTGTCATTAGAATCTCTTAAATAAATTTATGGCTATACAAAAATTTACGCTACGGACTTTAAGAAAATTCTCTAGATATCTAGTAAGCTAGGAATAGCTTCAGTATTTCACACTATAGTTTTGCTATTCGAGGTCTTGTTATACGAATACATATTGTTTGAAATCAGTTCCTAACAACTACGAACATCCAAGCCAGAAGTAATTTTCAAACTTCCGAATTCCGTTACTGAAAAGCAGCTCCTTACTCAAAACGGCTATCGTTTGACAGTTTCAGCATTTGCGTATGTAAATGCTGGAACTTCAAAAAATATCTTAGGAATACAATTTCTTTAAAATTCAAATGTATTTACACTTTCTCTAACATAACATATTAATAGTAATTTACTTTAATGACTGATGTTAAGTTTTGTGTTCTAGTCTTAACAAGATGATAATCTTTACCGAAAGGTTTATCGGAATACATTGTTACGCTTTTCAATATTTCCGTGTCATCTAGTTTAAATTAATCTAATGTAGGCCTCCTTTCTAATATTTTCTCGCGGGCTCGTCTTGAAACTAAATCGATAGCACTAGACTAATGAGGTACTGCCGTATGAATGCATGGTAACGCTCCTTAAAAACGATGACTCTAAGTAGGTGCAATGCATTTCAAGTGTGGAATTTCCTTTAAGTAGAAATCATGTTTCTAAATTTCTCCTCAAAGCTTCAGATAAACCGTCATTAATATCGTTATTTGTGTGCGTGTATAACACACACTTTTTTTTTAATTTTGGGCAAAACTCTACAAGTGCTTTTTACACAGAATACATCTTAGTATTTGAGGTAATTAATCGCACGATATACGTATGAATTAAGACGTATGAGGCAAAACTCTACATGTGTTTTGGACACAGAATCCTGCTTAGTATTTCAGGTAATTAATCGCACGATATACGTATGAATTGAGACGTATGAGGCAAAACTCTACATATGTTTTGTACACAGAATCCTGCTTAGTATTTCAGGTAATTAATCGCACGATATGCGTATGAATTAAGACGTGTGAGGCAAAACTTTACATGTGTTTTGTACACAGAATCCTGCTTAGTATTTCAGGTAATTAATCGCACGATATACGTATGAATTAAGACGTATGAGAAAAACTCTACATGTGCTTTGTACACAGAATCCTGCTTAGTATTTCAGGTAATTAATCGCACGATATACGTATGAATTAAGACGTATGAGAAAAACTCTACATGTGTTTTGGACACAGAATCCTGCTTAGTATTTCAGGTAATTAATCGCACGATATACGTATGAATTAAGACGTATGAGGCAAAACTCTACATATGTTTTGTACACAGAATCCTGCTTAGTATTTCAGGTAATTAATCGCACGATATGCGTATGAATTAAGACGTGTGAGGCAAAACATTACATGTGTTTTGTACACAGAATCCTGCTTAGTATTTCAGGTAATTAATCGCACGATATACGTATGAATTAAGACGTATGAGAAAAACTCTACATGTGCTTTGTACACAGAATCCTGCTTAGTATTTCAGGTAAATAATCGCACGATATGCGTACGAATTAAGACAGGAAAAAATTCAACAATA
>CM063508.1:73383606-73401106 GCA_032207245.1 Pardosa pseudoannulata | reverse complement strand
CAATTTTGATATATTTTTCTTTTAATTATGTACTAAAATAATTATAGTATTTTTTGTAACTCTATTGTTCTAACAGATTTTTAAAAATATTTCAAATAACACAATTTTCTTTCTTTTTTGACTATCGTAATATAACTTATTTCATTTTATTAACTTTATATCAATGCATTTTTTTTATTTGAATTCAAGTTTCTCAATCTTTGTATTCAAATTGTACACATCTGTTTGTACTACATTACAAACAACGCCATCGTTTGTTAACATTTATGTTACATAAATAGAATTATTATGTGTAGTACATATTTTCTATCTCTAAATTGCCTGACAAAATAATTTTTCTGTTCGTCCATGTAAGAATAAATTCTCAAATTCGCCTTAGTTATAGGTATAAATTGCGAAATTCATTTAATAAAGTTAAAATTGTATTTTTAGATGAACGTGTTTTAATATTTTACTATATATATTTGATTTTATACATTTTATCAATTTTAATTTAGTACATCTTCTTTTCTACAGTTCTTTTCTACATCTTCTTTAGTACAGTTCTTTTAAATACAGTTTTGACATGTTTTATACACATTACTTTATTCCAATTTTTATGCAAAATTATTTATTCGCTGATGGTATTGTTATTTGTAAAGTATTTAACATTGATGACACAGGAGTAATACTTCTTTTTATCTATAAATTTGTTGTCTTTGATTAATCTGGAATACAACATGGGGATTTTCCGTTAGCCCATTGATAAATATCCCCAAATTAAATTTAAAATTCAAATATTTAAAATGTCTCATTTTTTAAAATAGGAATATTAAAGTGGATCTTTAGGACCAAACATTTGATATATCTTTTGCAATATGTTGCACATTTTTATGTCAAAACGTTAAGTAATAAGTACATAGCTCAAAAAATGTTTATACCTATTAACATTATGCCAAGCGACTTGCTTTATGCTTATCAACATAAAATAAGCAAATGAAAAATTTAATCTGATTCTTGAGTCTAGTGGTTCTAGCATTTTATTCCAAATCTTTAGTATTCCCGAATAAGGAAGAACGAAGATAACCGTAAAAAGCGGAGAGCAGGTGATACAGGTTTAGTAGGAATAAAGTTGATGGGGCCTCGCTATTTTACATTTTCGAATTGATAAGAATATCCGGACGTAAAAGAAAACATTATCATCTTACTACAAGTGGGAAAAAATTTAATTCATTTGGGTGCAGGCTCTATTTTTCGAGATTAATTTTCTGTTTCCGAAACACATATCTGTTTCTGTACCTACCGGAAATTTCTTACATGAAATTTACTTTTAGGGATCGTAAAAGTATATAATATAAGACCATAAAAAGTCGGATAAATTTGGGAAATGGTTGCATGTATATCTAAAAATTTCCTTTTGCTAGTATTTATTTAATTACTTTATACAAGATAAGTTATAATTAGATGAATATATCTTCCAATAAACTGAACATATTGTTTGTATTTTGGAAAGATGCTTATATTTTACATATACTGTTATGTATCTATTAACTGCTTCACGCCTAGATTTCGGGTTGGATACGCAAAATTTAGTTTTAAAAATACCGTTGTGAGCTATTTTAAAATAAAATAAATTATGATGCTTTAAAAGGTCATATTTTAAAACAATTGTAGACATTTTTTACGTTGCAAACGGAAATATTCTCGTTTTATTGTATATTACACTAGTATTCAATGTCCATGATACTTTACAAAAAAAACGAAAACAGAGGCTAGTAATCCCCAAGAAAATATTACATCATTCCAGAATTAAGATAACACATTTTGGCAACAGTTACCATGAACTTAGTGTGTCGACTAATTTCCATTCAGGACACTTTTTAGCATGAATGTTTACAGTCTTTAACAATGCTCTAATTTAGGGAAAATATTTAGTTTTGTCATCTCGATTAATTTATTGTTTCAAGTAATTTATTCTTAATTTATTTTACATCCAATAAATAAAGAAATATAAATTTCCTTAGAATTCAATTTATGAACTTTTGGTCTGATTAATGGAGACGTTAAGCTTAGTATTTATCTCAAGACTTTAATATTATCACATGTGCTTTAAATCCTACAAATTTCATTTCATAGGCAGATCATGGATTAATTTATGCAATTTTAAAAAATAAATGTCATTTTTCAGACGATATAACTCCCTTTGTGGAATTCCTCCGTTTTTATTAATCCAAATCTGGTATTTCATTATTGTGTCCCCATTGTTTTAACATATTTAAATACATATTTACATATGTAAATATTTAATTAGGAACTACATAATCTTCTTACTTTCAAAATACTTTTCCAAAATTATAGATAATTACGTAATTGGAATGTAATGTTTTTGTTTATACATATTTATGTAATTAAGAAACAAATTTGAAAATAAAAATGAAAATAAAGGTATTTATTATATATATATATATATATATATATATATATATATATATATATATGTATATATGTATATATATATATACACATATATATATATATATATATATATATATATATATATATATATATATGTATCTATCTATCTATCTATATATATATATATATAAATGTATATATATATAGATAGATAGATACATATATATATATATGTATGTATGCATATATATATATGTATGTATATATATATATTTATATATATCTGTATATATGTATATGTATACGTATACGTATACGTATATATATGTGTATATATATATATATATATATATATATATATATAGAGAGAGAGAGAGAGAGAGAGAGAGAGAGAGAGAGAGAGAGAGAGAGAGAGAGAGGGAGAGAGAGAAATAATTTTTTTTTCAAATTCAAGTAAATGTGAGTTGTTCTTTAAACCAAAGCATAAAAGTATCTAATATTTTAAATTTTATGAAAGAATTTGAACTTGGGAAATTAATTTTTTTTTTATAAAATTACCATTTATTATGCTATAACATAAAATATTTTACCCTTATGAATATATGAACTATACAGAGTACAAACTGAAAATTGATCCCTATTTTACATAAAAAAAATCAGCTTCTAATTTTTAAATTTGAATTTTTATTTTGAGGTTAAGTCTAAGCATATTTCTTTCACTTGGTGTACAGACTTTATGAATTAAAAAAATAACTGTTTTATTTGACAAAACTAAATAATATTGAAAATTTAGACTCTTCATAATATAGGAAACCTTTCTGTCTAAATCGGACAGCGCTGTTTCATTTATATTTAAAAAAAATTGTATTATTTAATAAGAGCAATTTAACTCGAAAAGTAATATGTACATTTAAGCAGTTTCGCGCAATATTTATTATCTAACTTGACAGCCCCTTAAATCTTACAAGCACTAGGAAAAAGATTTCTAAACCTGCGGGATTAAGTTGAGAGACATCGGCTAATCAAGTCCTACAGCAGAGAGTTAAGAGGTATGAAATGAAGACAGTATTTTCTGTCATCTAGTTTGGCTTAGTTTGGAGCGCTACTGTCTACTTTTTGCAACACTTAGGGTAACGAGACCGGGACCTACTGCTTAAAGCTGATACCGAACGATTACGAACATCCATGCCAAATTGGATTTTGAACCCACGAACTTCGGTTCCGAAGGCCAGCACTTTAACCATTCGGCCACCGTTCGACTTCTGTCTCTTGGAAGATTAAAAATGAAAGTAAACAGAACATGTGGAGAGCACACCAGGTTCTATAGTAATATAGTTAACATCTCTGAAGTGCATTGTTGTAAAGTACATACAACCTATACACCAGTGTTCGTTACAAGGGGGAAACACAGAATGAATATAATACCTTATATAGATTCAGACATTTATTCTATACATTTATTTACAAAAATACATGGTTAACATAATCAATCATTTATATTTTCTATTTACAGACTAATTATCCCACATCACTTTATAAGGAATTATTATTATTAACAGAGGCCTAAGTCAAAGGACTGTAAATATTATTTATAAATCACCTCCATTGAAGTCGCCGGGGAGCAGGCAGGGCTTTTCTCACGGGCATACGGGACGAGTTGGTGATGTTGAGCGGGGCGGTGTCAGTCCGGGCGCACGGGACGAGCTCGTGCTAGTGGAATCTTGTTCCACTTCTCTCGACTGCCCACTTCTAACTCTCAGCTCTCAGCCTCCAGCTCTCACTCCGTTTCCAAAAACTTCACCTAGGTCCCAACGCCCCTCCTTTTCTTGTCATCCAATCCCTTCTCTTTGGGAAATTTTCCCACATCACATGCCCTTCGGGAGTGCAGTTGGGCTCATTAAAGTAGCCCCTTTTTGTTCAAGCTGACATTACATTTTAGCCCCTGCTCCCATAATTCATGCTTACAGTTCTATGCGAGCTTGACCATTATGCTGCCATTACGTGAAGTATCCTCTCTGCAGGGGTCCCTAAACTTGACGTAAATAATTAGGGTCTTAAATTCGTCAAGGAAAATCCTCCCACGGCTATGCATGCACGTGCAACTCACCGTGAGAAAGTACCTCGGTACATGCATAATGCACGAATGCAGGAAGTCCTGCTGAATTATCATCAGTTATTTGTCATGTACGTAACTTGTGCCTCTACAATTCCCATTAATTGAATTTCAATGAATTTATTTTACTTAAATCATAATAACTGTTTTTTTATATAAAAGAGTTTTTACTTTGTACTCTGATTTAAATCGCATACACTTAATCAAAAGATTTATTTCCGAGAAAATAAAAGAGAAGTAAATTAAATCATAATTTAGATTTAAATTCATAATAATACCAAACACAATAGGAGAACTGATTATAACAATGCATATGACTTTTCTATTGTAGCAAGCAATGCATTTTCTTCTTTTGTACATTACAAGTGCATAATAAAATATACTGTGTTTTCTAGAAAGTTCTGAACAGTACATTAATATACATCCGAGAGATTTTCTACTTTGAGTGTATAATATGCTGTTAAAAAGAATAAATGATGTAAGAGATATCTTAAAACTGATTCTATTTAATTTATTTAAATTAAAGATAAAGAGGGAAAAGTATAATGGATAAATGTGTGACTGAAACTTTATTTTAATAAGCTACTTTTTATTAGTCTTTCCACGAAAACTAAATTAATAAATAATACTTAAAATATTTTATTAGGATTGCTAAAAAATCTTATTTTATAACTGTATAAAAAACAACAAATTTCTTCAAAATTCTGCTATATTTGCGTTCCTTTTTTCTAAATTTTATTTTTCTCAGGCATACATATTAAATTTTGGGCATGGTAGTTTGAAACTGCATTCTTTCCACAATTTCACAAACCAAAAACTAAATTAATAATTGCCACATGAAGCTGTCTTACACTTTTTATAAACCAGATGTCAATTTTTTCAATTAAAGCTGCATATTTATAATGTTTTCATACATTTATATGCATTGTCTCTCCCTTGCTAGCTTTTATACACCACAGCAGAAAAGCTGATTTAATCTCTCTTTCATGAGAAGTTAATCTACGTGATTACCTAATTCTCAAGGAAGGGATTTCACAAAGCAACGGATGGACGTAGATTTTTGACTAAGTTGTACTCTCTGTATTTAATATTAAATAAAAAATGCATACAGTTTCTGAAATTAAGTTTACATTTTTTTAATCACTATTAAGTATTTTAAATCTAAAAACTTAATTTAATTCTTAAGTATTTTAAATTTGATGAAAAGAAATTTAAATCTTTATAAGGCTTTCCTTAATTATTTATACTTTTTTAAATAGCAATACACTTTTATTGCCTTTAATATTAATGATAAATTAAAAAATGTATAAAGTTTCTGAAATTAAATTTAATTTTTAAAGTAATATCATAATTAAGTATTTTAAAAATATTATATTTCTTTCAAATTAGTCATCAATTTAACCGAAAAATATCACTGTGAATTGATACACTTAAGAAAGTATGCATATCTGAAAAAATATTTATAATACCTTGAAAATACATAACCTTCCCCTACCACGATTTATTTAATAGATAATTATATGCTTTAGATATTTATATGCTTTACGATATGTATATGCTTTATCAAACATTTATTGTACTTGAACACTTTCCGAGTTTTTGAGGAATGTAAAGTATTTTTAAGAAGTATTTAAAGCAGGCTACTTTTTCGTCATGACTGTTGCCTCTAAATTACATTTTCAAAGTTACCCTGAGAATAAAAATGTATTAATTATTTTCTGTGTAATCGATAAAAAGATATCTGGGTATATATTTGTACTTATGTATTTTTGTTTATATATGAGTTTAAGTTTCTATGTATGTGTAGGTGTGTTTATAGATGTAATAATGCCAAAAGAAACGTTCTTGTATACATGTGCAACTAAATTCCTTGTTTCTTTCAGTGATGCATGTAGCATCACATCGTAAGAATTAGAATAAATTAAAATGTACTTACATAAACAGAAAATATATTCTTTCTTAAACCTTCTCCAAAATATAATTCAAATATAATATATTTGTATTCAAAGCAGGTTACGTTTTTGTCATGACTGTTGCATCTAAATTACATTTTCAAAGTTGCCCAGACAATAAAAATATATTGGTTATTTTCTGTGTAATCAATAAAAAGATATCTTGGTATATATTTGTACTTATGTATATTTGTTTATATATGAGTTTAAGTTTGTATGTATGTGTAGGTGTGTTTATAGATGTAATAATGCCAAAAGAAACGTTCTTGTATACATGTGCAACTAAATTCCTTGTTTCTTTCAGTGATGCATGTAACATCACATCGTAAGAATTAGAATAAATTAAAATGTACTTACATAAACAGAAAATATATTCTTTCTTAAACCTTCTCGAAAATATAATTCAAATATAATATATTTGTATTCAAAGCAGGTTACGTTTTTGTCATGACTGTTGCATCTAAATTACATTTTCAAAGTTACCCAGACAATAAAAATATATTGGTTATTTTCTGTGTAATCGATAAAAAGATATCTGATTATATATATTTGTACTTATGTATATTTGTTTATATATGAGTATAAGTGTGTATATATGTGCGCGTTTAGAGATTTAATTATGAAAAAAGAAGCATTCTTGTATACATGTGCAACTAAAGTTCTTGATTATTTCAGTAATGTATGTAACATCACATCGGAAGAATTAGAACAAATTAAAATATACATACATACACAGAAAATATATTCTTTCTTAAACCTTCTCGAAAATATAATTCAAATATAATATATTTGTATTATTTGAAATTTAAATCCAGTGAGATAAATTGCCGGAATTTATAAAATGAAATCAGTATATGAATATAAACTAGAAATTATTTTAGGAATTCATGCGATAGTTAGGAACATGATTCATAAGATATTTAGTAATAGGATGATCTGTTTTAAACATGCCATCATTCATATATGCAAACTGGATGGGGATTTCCTATGCATATACATTTGCAGATTGCTGGGTTAAAATTGTATTAGAATAATATTACTTTCCCTTGAAATTACGAAACTCCCAGAGGATCTTATAAATGTCAGTTCCTCGACTTAAATTCGATACCAAGAGAATATGAGCTGACAAAATTGTGCAGTCCTGAAACGTAAAATTTCCATTTAAAAGACGTTTTCGACAAGTGATATCAAAGGATTAAGGCTCCTATAGAGGAAGAGTAATCTGAATTGTATTTCTTTACTTATTCTTTTATAATTTCTTAAATAATCTTCACACGAAAAATGCAAATAGTTGCAATAATTTCTTTTCATTTAATTCCTGTGCTAAGAACTGGAGCATATATGGGAAGACTAATCAGAATTGTCTTTCTTTACTTATTCCTTTATAATTTCTTAAATAATCTTAGCACTAGAAATGCAATTAGTTGTAATAATTTCTTTATTTAATACCTGTGTTAAGAACTAGAGCCAGTATGGGAAGACTAATCTAAATTAATTTTCTTTACTTATTCCCTTACTGATCTGGATTATAATTTCTTAAATAATCTTAGCACTAGAAATGCAATTAGTTGTAATAATTTCTTTATTTAATACCTGTGTTAAGAACTAGAGCCAGTATGGGAAGACTAATCAGAATTGTCTTTCTTGATTTATTCTTTTATAATTTCTTAAATAATCTTAGCATAAGAAATATAATTAGGCGTAATAATTTCTTTGTATTTAATACCTGTTAAGAAGCTGACCTATATGGCTGAAAGCTTATGGTGTAAACTTCAGTAATTTTCATACTTATTCCCTTACTGATCTGGATGGCTTAGGCCGGGGGAGAGTTCCAACTCATTTAATTCTATTCCTTCTTTTAATGTGTTACAAAAAAATAGACCATACCTTGCTCGAATCAAACTGTGTTAAGAAGTAGAGCCTATAGAATAAGGTAACCAGTATTGTTTTTTTCTTGCCTTATTCAATTATAATTCCTTACATAAGAAATACAGCTAGTCATAATAATTTCCTTGTAATCAATAGCTCTGCTAGCAACGCTGACCCATGGCTGAAAGCTTATGGTGTTGAACTTCAGTACCGGAGTTCATGGGATCAAATCCCACTAGTGATGAATCTTTTCATAACGCTCTTTTTTCCATAGTGTGTTACAAAAATAATGTCTACTCAATTGAACGATATTACTTACAATAAACCAGTATAAGACGATGGTTTTCTTACGAATTATCGGTTTTTCTTGTCCCCCTGGAGCGATATTTCGGATATTTCAAATACCAGGAAAAGGCGTGGAAGAAGTTTTAACAGTGGATAATGAAGTTATGGTTTTCAGGAGTTAGTAACGACGATATTTTGTTCGAAATCTTGAATCAAGTATCTCAAGCCTTTCAACCTCAAATTATGATTGATTTTATATCTAAGGCTTTGTTCATTCTTTGTTCGTGGATTAAGCAGTGAAAACACGAATAAGCAAACAAAACTAACCGATTTCTTTTAATAGATAAGGATTTGGAATACGCGAATTTTATTTCATGTCTGTATTTTTAAAGCTTTCTATAAATTGACAACATATAACAATTTGATACTTTTAAAAAATATTATTTTGTAATGATAATAGCAAACCACACATAATTAAAGTGTTTTTTTAACCTCATATCGCATATCGATATAACGATATATAATCTCTCTAAACGATAGTTTTATTGAAACCTCGTTATATTTTTGTATCGAGATTTTATTGTGTATATGTTCGTGTATCTGTATTAGATGAAAAAAAAATAGATTCTTATGTTACTACTTACTCCTGTATGCGATATCATACAAATAAAATACATATGTGGTGAGAGAGAGAATGGTGGTGGAGAATCCTCTATATAATAATAGCTTAATTTATCTGTCCATCTATCCTCGAATTTATGAAGCGGTTGGGACTGGAATGGATAGAGGCATCCATATTGGATTCTTGATGAGTTAGGGTTAGTGAAATTAAAAACGAGTTCAAAAATGTTTGAAATTCACAACTTCCCTCCCATTTTCGATATTTTAATGCCATTATTTCAATCCTACTTTCCCCGGTTAAGAGCAGGCGATGATTAAATTCATCAGTTTATCACATTATAAGTAGATGAAAAAACGTTTTTTTTTCTAGCATTATAACGTCATTGCTTAAACCCTCTCATTAGATCATTTTTATTTTAAATTATTTGAATATCGTCCTCATTATTTTTATACATTTCATCACGGTACTTAGATATCACGTAAATAATTTTCTTTTATATTTGGCTTAAATAATAGATTAGGTACATATGTGATAATTTTAAATTTAATCATCGACTATTTTTTGTTGAAATGAAACTTTCATCACCCGTATTAACAACAAATTCCTTTCGTGAAAGTCTGGGAGTTTATTTCAAGGACTAATAAATATCCAGCGTTTCAGTTATATATCTTTGAAGATTGTTCATTTGGGTGTTTGTTTTTTTATACATAACCACATGGTTTGCAATCGGTTCGCTAAATTTTGGACATCATTCATATATACCGCCAAATAATAACTTTCAATATTAAAAACTCTGCTATCCATCTTATTACGTAATATGACAAGATAAATTAAAGTTGGCAACTAACACGTGGTCAGTAAAGATAAACAAATTATTGAGCGTGTACTAGATAATTCTCATCCAAAATATAAACCATTTTTTTACCTGCCTCATAGGGTAATTTATAATTTTCGAAAATTAAGAATTTTAATGCTCCCGTCATATGACGGGCTATATCCTAGTTTATAATATTTACAAAATGGAAGGAGACAATAATTGATTTAGCAATTTAGAGCATAAAACAACTGTACCTCTTACCTCTAACGGTTTAAGAGTTAGAGGGAAAAGAAGATAAAAGAACTAAATCTGCTTCTGCCTCATATAATAAAACATTTTAAAGTTTCCAAAAATATTGTAGAAAGATATTTACTAATAAGGAAATGGCAGAAAATTACTCAGAGGGGACATAATTATAGAAAGAACCTAAGTTTAACAAATGATTTGACAAAATTAGGAAGAAGGAAAACGTAAATTTTTTATTTTTATTTTTATTTCTGTAATATTTGTCATTTTTGACAAGTGCCACATAACTAGTTTTCTTCCCTTATTCCCTTATAATTTAAATAATCTTAGCTTTCGAAATCCCTCTAGTCGTAATAATTTGTTTGTAATTAATACCTATGTTAAGTATTAGGGCAAGCACAAATTTCCTATTTGTAGTGTAAATGTATACATTTAAAGGGAAAAATAAATTTTTTTAAAGTGACATAGTAAGTTTCGAACTGTAAATTCTTATATTTGATTCAATCAGTCTATATTTGATTCAATATAAAATAAAATAATCTGCTTTGGTTATAATAAAATTTTTTCTAGTTCCTTAATAAAGTTGTAATTTTTTTTTGCCTGATACAACACATTATTTTAAAAATATGTAATAACATGTAGAACAAGCTAAAAAAAGGTAGAAATTGACTTTCCCAGAAAAGAAATTTGTAAATTTTTAAATTAGAATTAAATTTTCGTATCAGATATAAACTAACTATCATTTTTATTCTGTAAACATCAGCTTAATATGAACAATATATTTTACACAGTATTTCAAAGAATTATTTTTTAATTTGCAAGTTTTTAATAGGTTTTGTTTTTATTTTTTTAATTACATTTCAAGATTTATATTTGCCGAACTAAGCAGATACTTTTCTTCGATAAAAAATAAAAGATTAGTTTCTAATGTGCATAATTCAATATTTATTTAGCGGGGTGGGTTAATTTTAATTTTATTTCGATTTATGCAGATATTTAATGTTACTTTTAAAGTATATTACTTGAAAAGATAAAACTAAAACACATTCAAAGCTAGAGTGTTATAAAAAACTTGTAAAAAGTTCATTCCAAAAGTAAAAAATTCTTTTTTATGATTAATCGAAAAAAGGCTGTTTTAATGGAGAATTAAAAAGTCGAAATATCTATACCCTCTCAAATAATTTCAATATACATAGTCATCCATACATTATCTTACTAATATATCTACATGTGTGTATTGAGAGAGAGATGGAAATATTTACATAATCATCCAAACAGAATTAATTGATACACGAGCCAATTTAGATCATGGAACTATTGTAAGACGATATCTTATCTCTAACCATTTAAAAGTTATAGGGAAAAGAAGGTAAAAATATTCAATCTGCTTCTACCTCATAAAACTCAATTTATTAAATAAAGAGATTTTACTTGCATGGTTCGGGTAGAAAATTTGTTTAAAGGAGATAATTTTCAAAGCAATTTGGATTTAACAACTAAGTAAAGGTTTTCAAACTTTGATGATGTGCAGAGTTTAAATGTCGAAAAACATATTATACCGACTTATTAACGAAACACCTTTCTAACTATAATAAGTAGTATTTATACATATGTATGCTATAAATTTTAAACATATATAGAATATTTCAATGTCATGTGATATACATGTACTCCTTACTTTACAGCCTATCCGTTTAATGAAAACGAACAATTGAATTTCAACCTGGAATTCGAAAACCTCGGGAAACTGTAAAATGTAAAATGGTGTCATGGTCATAGACTTGTTATGTACGTTCCAACAAACATTCACTGATTTATTTAAGAGCTACGATCCGTTTATTTGCTACACTAGGACGAATGAATAAAGATTCCGATAGGCTAAGAACATCCATGACTGGAATAGAACTTATGAACTCCGTTACTGAAAAGAAATTCACAAACGTTCAGTCATTGTCCAACACATGATATTATGAGAAACTTGTTAATATTCCAAGGGAAATCGCCATTACCCAGATCATCAACAATTCTAAATAAATAAATTATTGTATTGCCTGTGTAGATTATGAAAGTTTTCAGTTTATAGTATACTTTTCATACTTCTGTAACTTTTTTATATTCCAGTATTAAGCTTATTGAAAAATTCGCTTGACAAAATAGTCATCCATATAGATCTCGGTCCTACTGAGGTCGTACAGGTACTGAGTAGTACCAGTATTGTAAAAAATCAAATGATTAATGTTGTTATGCACTTAATATAATTAATATCTTAATCAGTTAAATGGTTTTTCATTTTAAACCGAGTAGTAAGCTACGTAAAAGGAATGAATTCCTTTGGAAATAAAGCAAATAAATGCACTCAATATATGAGTTTCATACCTAGCAAAATAAGATTTTTTAGCCTGTAACTTAATAAATTATTGTACTCTAAATTTCGGTTTTAAACTTTTATACTTTAAGTTTGAATTTAGATCTCTGACTAAAAGAATGCTCTCCTACATTCCATTTATTAATGGAAGAGAAAAATATCATTTACTTGGATGAAAAGAACAAATAGTATTTGCTTTCATTCTTTTTAAATTATAGAGTAACTAACGTTAAAATTTAAAACCAAAAGCGAAAGAAATATAAGCAGTCTGATTCAGATTAATTCGGATTTTTTAATTTTTTTTATTTGGTTTTATTTCAAAGTGTTGGTTCTGAATAATCTCGAAACATAAATTTATTAAAATTATTCCTATGAAATTTTTAATTTACTCTTTAATTCAAAAAATACAAAAAACGTATGAAAAAGTAACTTTTAAAGTGATGCTTGCGTTTTTAATATTTATCAACTTATTACAGAAAAATATTTTACTGGAGAAACCAAAATTTGTTGCTTGAATAGATTTAGAAAATTTCTGAGTTATATTTCTATGCATGTACAGTTTTTTTATATTTTTGAAACTTTAATTTAACGGCTCTCATAAAAATTAATTTCACTCTTTATTCACTAAAAAAAGCTAATTTTTACAACATAAATAAATTGAAAATTTTATTGCAGTTTTAATTAGAGTAACTGTTAAAGGAACAGAAAATATCCTAAAAATTTGTAAATAAAGGTATGAATGTTTGTACACATATAATCAAGGTATAACTTCACAAATCGCATTAAAAATAGTTTTATATCAGAACTTATTTTAATTCAATTTTTTATTCAAATTTTGAATATAATTCAATTTTTAAAGTGTTTTTATTACAAATCTTTAATCATTTCATATTTTTCATTGTTATATAATCATCCTTTGAATGAATTGTTGTATTATTTTGTTTATATATTTAATAGTTATTTCATAGTAGATATGTTTATGATGCAGTTTTATCATCAAAAATTCAGACCTGCTTAACATAACTTCAGCTTAAAAAATCTTAACAAAGTCGAAATTTTAAAAGGAATATTCATTTCTATATTAATATGTAGCATGAGTATTCGTAAATATTTTGTAATAATCTATGAAAGCTTAAATCCCAAAAGGTATTTCAAAAATAAACAACAAATAATAAATTTTATATAAAACTAGCATATAGCCTGTCATATAACGGGATTAGAAAATTTTTTAATTTTCAAGAATTGTAAAGTACCCTTGAGGCAGGTAAAAAATGGTATGTATTTTGGTAAGAATTATCTGGTATACGCTCAATAACTTGTTTATATTCATACTCCTCTAAAGTCTCATGATACTGTGAATGCAGTTTATAATTAAGTTGAATTCATTTATTCAAACCGTGTGGTTATGAATAAAAAACAAACACACAAACGAACGAACTTCTTAATTTTCAAAGATATATAACTTAAACGATAGATATTTATTATTTAGTTAAATGCATTCTTGGACTTTTATGAAAATAATTTATTTTTAATACCGGTGATAAAATTTTCATTGCAACAAAAAATAATCGATGATTAAATTTAAATGATCACATATGTACCTAATCTATTATTTAAGCACGAATATAAAAGAAAATTATTTAAGTAATATCTAAGTTAAGTAATAAAACGTATGAAAACAATGCAGACGATATTTAAATAATTTAAAATAAGAAATGATTAAAGGAGATGGTTAAAGGAATGACGTCATAGTGATAGAAATATGTTATTTTTGCCTATTTATTATGTGATAAATTGATAAATTTAATCGCCTGATCTTAACTAGGGAAAATAGGGCTTGAAATAATGTCATTAAATGCTCGATATATATATATATATATATATATATATATATATATAATATATATATATATATATATATATATATATATATATATATATATATATATATATATATATATATATATATATATATATATATATATATATATATATATATATATATATATATATATATATATATATATATATATATATATATATATAATATATATATATATATATATATATATATATATATATATATATATATATATATATATATATATATACATATATATTTATATATATATATATATATATATATATATATATATATATATATATATATACATATATATATATATATATAAATATATATATACATATACATATATATATATATATATATATATATATATATATATATATATATATATATATATATATATATATATATATATATATATATATATATATATATATATATATATATATATATATATATATATATATATATATATACATATATATATATATATATATATATGCATATACACACACATATATATACAGATATATATATATATATATATATACATATATATATATATATATATATATATATATATATATATATATACATGTATATATATATATATATATATATATATATATATAAATATATATATACATATATTATGTGTTAGAGTTAATAAAGTGTTATTATGTGTTTTTTGTTCATTCTTATTTTTTAATTAACTACCTTGAAAAATTTGCTTAATTTATATTTTAAAGCCCTACATGTATTTTGCACCAAAATTTTCAGGTTTAAATGTTTAAAATTCCATTGCATTCTATGTAGTTTAATTTGGAAGGAATGCTGAAATTTTTCACCAACTAATTTTGACGGTATCTAGGTACAATAGGAGCAAAATGTAACGTCTTTTCTACCTTCCATTTCATTAAGATTTCTACGTGTTCCTCATTTTAAAACTTAAGACATCACACATTTTCCACGTTAGAAAATGAACGCCCATTCTAACGAAGTTTTCTCCTTATTAATGTTTGAGTCTACGTTGATTAAAGTTCAGCAAAAATTACATTGGGGTTATTTCTTGATTACGTAAACATTATAACACAGACAAGTCTCATCAACGATGTTAATTTGCTTCTCAACGACATTCTAAACTGTTGAACAATTCAACACTTTCAACGAGTATTTCCACTATCTGGAGGATTTGACTCAGTAATTAATCTATGCTCTGGTGAAATAGTACCGTGTAATAACAAGTGTCCTCCGCTTTTCTTGAATAATTAAGGTTGTGAAAACCCAAAGATACGAACTGCGAAATAAGTTCGTTTGGATAATAATTTCTGATTGGATAATAAAATACTCAAAGAAAATTTTTTCAACCATTCAAAGTTTGTACAGATAATCAGATTTTGAAACTATAGGTGTACAATATTAGGATTACTTAAAACAAATCGTCAATTTCAGTGTTAGTGGAGGTAATGTAGAATTAAGAATATTCAGTTACAATTATTAAAAGGCCATAAAATGCTAACTATAAAATAATATATGTTCATTTATGATATCGTATTCTTTTATTGCGATGGATGCCCGAACGCTTAGGGCACTAATCTACGGTACAGAAGCTCATACCTATGATTCTCACTGTGGCATGGATGTTCATATTCATTCGAAATCGACTTTAAGCAGTAGGTCTCGGTCTCATTATCCCTCATGTTGTTAAAAATTTAACCGTAGTGCAAAAAAAAAGGAAATGTTCTTTTATGTACATTCAGCTTATTTACTAGAGATAATGATAATTATATTGGCAAAGAATAAATTTATTATGTGTTCTGTTGTCACAGCTAAAAACTATTGTAAAAGACAGTTTCCTTCAATAATCAGAATATAAAAAGCAAAAAACAAAATAAAGTAAAATAAAATTCTATTACATTTCGTTCTGTTTCCCAGATAAAAAAATGAATGTTTTTTCTGCTCAATATTCATCTAACTAAATAACTAAATAACTCATGACTAAAAACTATTGTAAAAGACATTTTCCTTCAATAATCAGAATATAAAAAACAAAAAACAAAATAAAGTAAAATAAAATTCTATTACATTTTGTTCTGATTCCCATGTAAAGAATATTAATGTTTTTCTGCTCAATATTCATCTAACTAAATAACTAAATAACTCATGACTAAAAACTATTGTAAAAGACAGTTTCCTTCAATAATCAGAATATAAAAAGCAAAAAACAAAATAAAGTAAAATAAAATTCTATTACATTTCGTTCTGTTTCCCAGATAAAAAAATGAATGTTTTTTCTGCTAAATATTAAGCAGAAAACAGACCTATTGGGCAATATGTTGAGAAGGAATTAATTTTATCTTGTTTGTTTTGTTTTGATAAAAATTCTGAAAAAGAAATTTTTCTTCACTAATCAGAATATAAAAAGCAAAAAACAAAATAAAGTAAAATAAAATTCTATTACATTTTGTTCTGTTTCCCATGTAAAAAAAATTAATGATTTTTCTGCTCAATATTCAGTAGAAAACAGAGATATTGGGCAATATATTGACAAGGAATTAATTTTATCTTATTTGTTTTGTTTTGATAAAAATACTTAAAAAGACATTTTTCTTAAATAATCAGAATATAAAAAGCAAAAAACAAAATAAAGTAAAATAAAATTCTATTATATTTTGTTCTGTTTCCCAGATAAAAAAATGAATGTTTTTTCTGCTAAATATTAAGCAGAAAACAGACCTATTGGGCAATATATTGACAAGGAATTAATTTTAACTTATTTGTTTTGTTTTCATAAAAATACTGAAAAAGACATTTTCCTTCAATAATCAGAATATAAAAAACAAAAAACAAAATAAAGTAAAATAAAATTCTATTACATTTGTTCTGATTCCCATGTAAAAAATATTAATGTTTTTCTGCTCAATATTCAGTAGAAAACAGAGATATTGGGCAATATATTGACAAGGAATT
>CM063508.1:73371106-73378606 GCA_032207245.1 Pardosa pseudoannulata | reverse complement strand
TTATTTGATGTATAAAATTCTATTTAGAGTTAACAATACTCAAACATAAATATTTCTGTCTGCATGAGCAAAAGAAATTTAATGAATTTCATATTATGGCTAAAACCCCAGTGTGTTACGTAACCAAACAGAGGATTGCACTGCAGCGTCTAGCATCTCTGCTCAGCTGTGCTCGAAGCAGATCTATTCGATTAAATTTTATGTTCGTAAAACTTCTCCTTGTACACATTTAACGGGATTTCATCGTTCATCCCATATCACACAAATAAGAATCAACAAATCAGTGAGAGCTGTTGAATTACAAGTAAAGCAATGAGAAACGTCCATTTCTGAAGAATGACTTCTTACTCTATCTCCATGATGCAAAGTGACATATTACTGGTTATATACTAAGTGTTTTATGGAAGAACAATAAAGAGATCCTATAACATCCTCCAAATAGACCGGAACTCGCCTCGTGTAATTTCTGCCCATTGCCTTAGCTCATAGAACTGTGAAAAGCTAGCGAAAAAAGTGAAGAAAGAAATCTTATGTTAAAAACTGTGGAGGTAATTTGGGGACAACTATGAAAAAACGAACTTTCTCATCTGTTTCAGTGAACAACGTTGGAATGAACGCATTGCGTGTCATGGTAGTTGATAAGGAAATAACAAGTAAATTAAAGGTAATTTAAACTTAACTGGATTTTTGAATAAATTGCGTTTGATGATTCATTGAATAAACCCCTAATAAATTTATAAAATAAATTTATTTTGTAGTTTAAATTAAAATAGCTCCAAAAGCACAAGCACTCAAGATATGACATCCCTAAATTCACTGCACTTTAAATTTCGAAAATAGAACTTCGAGAAACTTTGAACGGTGGTACGAATAAATACATCAAATTTCCTTGCGAATTTTGCCCAATAATTTAATTAATGTGGGAACTACCTAATTAAAATATGTGAGTATTTTTGTTATTTACTCTAATTTATGATTCTATGTAAATACATTACAACCATATTGACATACAATTACAGTAAGGGCTTTATGTATAAGGTGCTGTATAGAAATCTACCATTATTTCCCTTTACAAATAACTTAAAACTCTTGTGCTGTAAAAAAAAATAACAATTATTGAAAGTCTGTAAAAAATTTAAATACATATCGTTCTCTTTCAATATCCTTTCTTCTTAACACAGCCTGTTTATACTTATAGTTAACGAAACACTCGACCGATATTAGATTTTACGTATAAAAGAAAGCAGAAAGAGCTGATAGCTAAAATTTGAATTAATTGCCTAAACTACTTCAAATTCTACTTATCAGTTAGGTATCGAAAACAATGCATTCAACATCACTGTTTTGATCTACATATCAATTTTTTATATATATTGTATTTCAAACCAATATTGATATATTTTGTTAATATTTTCAAAGTAATTTCTGTGAGAGATTAGAATTTAATATATTATCGAAATAGCGTTTAATCATAAATATCAACATAGAGTTTAATTATAAATAAAAATAAGATTAGCGATAAGTGTTATTTCAAGGATTTGTTTTAATACGCATTCACCAAGAAATAACTTCGGTTATAATATTCTGTTCCACTGCGAATTTCGATCGTGGTATGTGATTCTTTTCTGTTCGCTACAAATCTTATGGAACAAACTATTAAACTACGCCTAAGGGATCTCATGCTTGCTAAAGGAGCTGCGATGAATGCGTTCTGTTTATCTTTTTGATAAATCTTAAGTCTTAAGATCTTAAAATTTAAAAAAAAAATGTTTAAGAGGAACATAATAATGTTTAAATCGTGTCTCAGTCACTAAGTAAACACGCAATAACTCGTCTTAATTTATTATCATGAACAATGCAGAACAATACAAGAAGAATTTTGAAAATATTTAATATATTACATTTCCGTCTACATGTTGACTTAGCCCTTTCGAAGGCCGTGGGAAAACTACTTCCCACCTATATGATATTACGAAATTTATCTGCGCGAAGCAAAACCAGACTTAAAACGAGCTAACGTACCTTATAGTATTTCCTGGTCAGTTAATAGAAAAACTTTCTTCAAGAGAAAGAAAATGACGTTCAATCAAAGAAGTTTTCAGTTCTGGATGATGTACACTAAGTAAGTGAGAAACTCATATGATAAAAATGATTCCTACTGCAGACCACATAGGAAGCGCAGCATAGAGGCTCAAGTGAAGAGTATTCTTTAATTAATTATAGAATATCATGTACCCTTGGGTATTGCAATATTATTTTCATTAAATGGAATGTAATTTCCTGTATGCCCGTATATTCTTCTAGGGGAAGTATATATTCTACACGTTAAATTAAAAATAAACATAGAAATCACAAAACAGAATTTCTTTACTAAAATTCATTTCTTTAATTGATAATAAAACAAAACAAAACTGGTAGGAATTGTAAAGAGAAAGAAATGGCCAGTGAAAGGCCTAACAGGTATAATCATTCAGATTATACTAAAGTGTCCTTAAATTTGCATTTTATTGAATTAATTAACACATTGTTGACCGGCAATTTTACTAAAAATTTATCTCATATCACCGGCTACTATTACAATTTGATTCATAATCACTCGGACAATAACTTAAAGCATCCGCGTATAATTCATTGAAAGATTCTTCATTACGTTCCGTCATCGTTTTTTTTATTTTTTTTAATTATTAAATATTTTTTACAACAAAAGATTTAGCGAGTTTTATAAGCGAGAGAAACAGTTTGTGCTATACTGACCAAAACTTGCATTGTATGTTCGCCAACAGAAAAAATAGCAGCGATGAAAAAAAAAATAAAAAATACATTACGAGTTTACTCGTGGTCGGTAAGCAACGTTCGGCCATAAAAACACAACTTAACTCTTGACTGGTCAACAATGTGTTATTAATACCGAAACCATTTTGATATAGTTTTACAGTTTTTCTTTTTTCATAAATTTTAAGTCTCATCTTAAAATAAAAAAATTATGTTTAAGAGTAGCATAATGGGACATCAAATGACACTAAATGCAAAATAATAAGAAGTAGATGAATTTAATATAAACTAGCCATTTATAACCGAAATGTTTCATTATCTGAATGATATTAATTCATTATATAGATAGTAGATCTATACACACAGAGAAAAAAATCTTTAGGCTTAACTATCGAGCACAGTGTTTTAATCTTACAGATCGTAATATAATATATTACTGCATGTAACCTAAACTGTTTATTGTACAGTTTAACTGTAATAAATTGAGAAACGGTTTTGAGGATTTTATGAGAGTTAAAAGAGGTCTTTAAGGTCTCTCAATTTTTTTGTGTAATCTTTTTAAGCATTCAAAAGCTTATGACATCTCAAAAATAAATGATATACCTGGAGCATGCATCAAAACTTCTTTAAAAGGTATGAGACTCCTTAAAAGCTTATGTATATCAAAAGCAATGTTTCATAATGCTATTTTAATCAACTAGTATATACAATGTAAGTTCATTTTACTTACGCAATCAACAAAAATTTTGTGACACTTTAAATTGTAAATATAATTGATCCTAACACTTCACATTAACTACTTATAAAGCTCTAATTAAGACTTAAAAGACAGATTAAAGTAATTTTCCAACACTTTTTTATGTTAAAAGTCACTTTATGTATCTACACCTTATATGAGGCTCAAACAGGAATACTTTCTTGATAACTGCTTATAAAATGACATTGAAAAGTTGATGTTCTAGATTTATTGAAAAAGTAAATGCAGAAATAAAACTAATTTATTCTACATATGCTAGAATACTACCTTAAGTATATCGATTTAGACTACATTTTTTCCATTTTCTTATAATAAATGAGCAAGTAGGATAATAAGTTATTTTTAAGCCAAATTACCATCGATGAGTATTCCATCTATAATAAGCAATATTTCAATGATGTATTTGAATATGTATTAAGAAATATATAGCTTCAAGCACAATTTTCTTTTCAAATTTAATTAGCTTCTTTCGTAGTACATAACATTTCTTCGAAACAGAACTCAATACTCATATATTAAACTGCATTCAAATACTTATATTGGAATGATTTATGCTGCAAATATTATATTATTTGAAATATTAGTTTTTAATTTTAAAACATTCTGATAACTATCCCCTATATAACAATAGCGTAAGTTGTCTGTCCTCAAATTTATGAAGAGGTTGGACCTGGAATGGATAGAGGCAACCATATTGGTTTCTTGATGAGTTAGGGTTAGCAAAATTCAAAGCAAGTAAGGTTTATTTTCTCCTAAACAAACGATCAGATTCTAAAATAAATTGGTATAAATATTCGATTAAATTTATTAATTTATCACAATAAATAGGTAAAAATAACATTTTTCTAGCATTATGATGTCCTCCCTTTAACCATCTCATTTAACCATTTCTTAATTTAAATTATTTAAATATCATCTGCATTATTTTCATACGTTTTATCACTCATAGATATTAAGCAAATAATTTTTTTTTTCACATTTGCTTAATAATATATTAGGTACATGTGTGATAATTTCAAATTTAAATATAAATTATTTTTTGTTGCAATGAAAATTTTATCGCCGGTATTAAAAACTAATTCTATATACCTCCAGACTGTATTGATTACTTAGATTAACTACTAAGGCAAAATAATTGGGAAGAACTTAACGATAATTTTGACGTACTTAAGAAAACTAGTACTTAAGAATTATCTTTTTAAATTGATTCAACGTGATTCTAAACTGCATTCACAGTATCGGGAGACTTTAGAGGAGTATGAAGATAAACAAATTATTGAGCGTGTACCAGATAATTCTTAGCCGAAAAACAAACCATTTTTTTTAACTGCCTCATAGTGTACTTTACAATTCTGGAAAAATGAAAATTTTACTGATCCCGTCATATGATGGGCTATAAGCTAGTAGATACTATATTTTCCTAATACATTAAGAGAATAAATTTGGGTATCGACTTAAATCCAAGTTAAAACCAAACTACTCTATATCAGAATAGATATGATTTCAATCAGTGGAAAATATAATTTATACACTGTATTTCAATATATTTTGGGTTGGCAACTAAGTAATTGCGGATTTTTTTAGAAAATCAAAGACAATTTTTTCATGGAACTAAATAACTTTATTCTGTAATGTATTGCCCATTTTGATCAATGACCTTTTGCCATCTCTCAGGCAGCATCATAATCCCACGTCCATAAAACGTCTGGTTTTTATGAGCAAAAAAAAAAACTGAATCAGGTACGATTTGACATCATCATTATTGAAATTTTTAGCATTCAAGGAGTTTTGTAAAGATCGAAACAAAAAGTAATCACATGGTGCAAGATCAGGACTATATCGTGGATGTGGCAAAACATCCCAACCAATCTCCAATAATTTTTTGCCGAGTGACCCAAGATGCGTATAGCCTTGCATTGTCATGATGGAATACAACACCTTTTCGATTTGACAATTCGGGCCGTTTTTTTTTCAACTGCATTGTTTAATTTCGTTAGTTGTTTAATGTAGACATCAGAATTGATCGTTCGGTTGGGTGGTAAGAGTTCAAAGTAGACAAATCCTTTGTAATCCCACCAAACTGATAACGAAACCTTCTTTTGATGAATATCAGCTTTTGATGTTGTTTGAGTGTGTTCACCTGGCCGATCTTTTCCGCTTGGTACTGTTGTAAACAACCCATTTTTCATCGCCAGTTATCAGTCGTTTTAAAAATGGATCATTTTCATTACGTTTCTTTAGCAAATCGCAGCTGTTAATGAGTTGCGTTAAATGACTTTCTTTTAGTTCATGAGGAACCCATATATCGAGTTTTTGAACATAGCCAAGTTGTTTTAAGTGAATTTTAATGCATGTATGGGATACATAAAGCTTCTCTGCAATCTCACGTGTTGTACTGTGACGATCCGAATCGATTATTGCTTTGATTTGGGAGTCATCATCTTCAACTGGGCGACCGGAGCGTTTTTCATCTTTGAGTAAAAAATCACCAGAACGAAATTCGGCAAACCAATTTTAGACACTGTCGTTCTTTTAAGGCTTCGTCAACATAAACATCACATAACTTTTTTTGAGCTTGTGATGCGTTTTTCCCTTTGCGGAATTAAAAAATCAAAATATGACGAAAATGTTCTTTTTGATTTTCAATTTTTCAACGAAGGCCAAGCGAAAACTACGCACCCGATCAAAAAACTTTTTTTTTTACTGATTGACAGCTGAATTGCCAACTATCAAATAACAAAATGTGTTTTACATTCGTACTACGTCTGCAAACCTAAAAATTCAACTGACTTCATCTATGAGTGAAATCCGAAATTACTTAGTTGCCAACCCAATATGTTTACTAAAATATCGTCTATAACAAGTTTCAATCCTAATTTAATTAGATTCATTCTTGTTTCACTGAACTTTTCATTGAAACAGGAGAAGCATTTATTTAAATCTCTTCGGTACAGGAACGTCTTTACCAATGAAATTTTACTGTCTGCGAATAGAAGTCGCAATAGAGACAAAGAGAAGGAATATCTTCGAGGATTCAAGTTTAGTTTCGGTTTTCTTTAGATTGTCCAGGCAATTATATGAACTATTAATTAGCCTGAAATTAATTCAACTCTAGTAAGATTGGGATATAAAATTCCTGGCTCGATTAAATATTTCCTCACCTTAAATAACTGGTTGAACCACCAACCAGTTTCAGATTTTCATTATACACCCCGTACTCAGCATTAGAAACACAAAATATTGGTGGATGGTGATTAGGTTAAGAGAAATATTATTGCACATTTTGAAGCATTAATATACCATTCTAATCCTAAGTGACTGATCATCAAGTTTAACATCATTAATTGGTAATATAACATGAAAGTATATGAGATTTTAGTGTCGGTATTGTTGATATTATCAAAGAAATCAAAGAATGCTTATGCAAAATGATTTACAGTGTTCACAAAAATCACGATTTATTTAGTCAACACAGTTTGCAACAAATTGTTGAATTGTATGAAGAAAAAATACACAAACGAGCATAATATACAAATTTACGTAATTATATGTGTAACATATATATATATATATATATATATATATATATATATATAATATTAAATATATTATATATATATATAATATATATATATATATATATATATATATATATATATATATATATATATATATATATATATATTGGAAAGTTATTTATGTTCTTGTAAGAAACATACAAGAGAATCCTCTTAATTTCTGATATTTATTCTATAGTGAATATATATATATATATATGTGTGTGTGTGTTTGAGTGTGTGTGTGTGTGTGTGTGTGAAAGGAAAAGTAAATAAGATTGGGAAACTAATATAGGCATTTTGTTCAAAATCCCTAAGACACCCCGACAAAATTCTCAGGAGTTTTCAAATTTTAAGTCAAGGGCAAAAATTCCCGCGTCCTTTTGCTTTCCAATTTTTAACCCTAATCTAAAT
>CM063508.1:73298606-73361106 GCA_032207245.1 Pardosa pseudoannulata | reverse complement strand
TGTGTCTACACTGAATATCTTTTCAAAATATAAAATTCTATGATTTTTTACAGCTATTTGATTGCACACAACATTATTCCCTTTTTATTATAAATATACGCAATTGTTGCTGATTCTGATGCAATGTGTTTTTAAAATGCTAGAATATGAATAAATATATGTTCTTTATGGGAAAGATTACTTAGATTTTGTTTAGATATTTTGAAAATTTATCTGACTTATTTTCCTGTAAAGGTATTTGACTACTGAAAGATGAATATTATTTGCATATATTTAAAGATGTATATTAGTTTAATTTAAAGTCAAGACGTATGTATACTAATGTGAATAAATATGAAACGAAGAATGCAATAACTGAAAAAATCATGAATTTTTGTATATTTAATTTTCTTTTAATCTTTCTTACCACAGTAAACAGAAATATACAGAAGGTATTAGTAAGTTTAAGGTTTTATCAAGTTTTGCAAGAAAT
The DNA here is from genome assembly GCA_032207245.1 of Pardosa pseudoannulata. Lineage (NCBI taxonomy): Eukaryota > Metazoa > Arthropoda > Arachnida > Araneae > Lycosidae > Pardosa > Pardosa pseudoannulata. The sequence continues at coordinate 73,360,634 of CM063508.1, read as the reverse complement.
CAGACTTCATTGAAAGGGATCAGACTCTATTTGAAAAGTATTTCATTTTCACTTAAATAAATGACTTTAGTTAATTAGTATTGCTTTATTATTTCTTTTACATACTTATTTATTTTGATCTGCAAGGGGGAGAAGGCTATTGAATTTTTTCTCTTGCAGTTAAGCACACTATTTAGGTTTCGAAGCAGCGTTTCTGTGTATATAATCATATATAATCAAACGTATGAACTATTACCAGTCCTATCTTAATAGGCATTGTCATTTTCACAGATACATTAAAGCATATGTTAGTCATTTATATAAAGTCGTGAAAGATTATCTTTATGTTAATACAATAATACTAACCACCGAGAATAAAATTTCTCAAAAACAAAGGCCGTATAACAGATCAACCTGTAAGCATTCAGAAACTTCAAATTTTTCTTACGCTTTCATTTTGCAATGAAGAATGCAAGGATTTTTTGCGTGATAGATAAAATTTTGGAACCAATTAAAGGCCTAATTATACATCAACCTGAATAAAAATAAATCTTTTCACAATTATTAGCTATCACAAGAAAAGTCCGCGCATCCTTTATCTGGAAATGGAATTATAAACTGAATTTATTACTTTTAAACGTGTATAGGTTGACGGGTGGTAAGACCTCTACACGTACTTACTAAACATGTAGTAAGAAAGTTAACCCAAATAAAGTGAAAATATGCCCGTTTTATAAATATTTTTAGGAGAAAATTATGTATTTTATTTTCATTAAATTCATGATTTAAGTCTCAAATCCTTCTGGAATTGAAAATATTTATGTAAAAATGTTGTTTTTTATAATCAGCCTATATTATTTTAATTATAGGTTATGTAATATGGTAAAACACACTCGCGTCTGTTGAATAAAAATGGTTTTGCATTGCTAGAGTGATAAGAGTTGCATAAAATTTTTAAATCTTGATCTAAATTAGCAGCTGTCTAAAAATAATATGTATTTAATTAATAAACACCAAAACAAAATTTTCAATGTCTCTTTTTGCGAAAGTTATCATAAAAATAAAATATAAACAATTTCTTTTTTATATAAATTTATATATCTGTTTACTAATTTACAACTTTAAGCAGAATTTTCAAATTTTATCTACATTTTTATATTTATTTTAGTTTGATTATGGAATTCCATTGATTAGTTTTCTGTTTTTATATTTACTTTATAGATTTCAAATTCGTCTACCTGCATTTCCCTACGCACATGATCTTTGATAATTAAACTTTTATAATTAAATATCACCTAAACAGTTAAAAAATCCTACTTTTATGGGTTTTATAAAACACATACGGGAGTTTCACAGGTAGAGAAAAATTGTCTTATCTTATTTGAGTGGTAACCATTGAACAGAATTTTTAAACACTGCACAAATTTATAGATTTCTCAAAAATAATCTATACTTTGAGACAATAAACTAAATTATATTAAATTATGTTTATTTACGCAAATGACATGTGTCTTATAAACTGACTTTAGTAAGAATTGCAGTTGTATGGCACCAAGAAATTTCTGCCATGTTTGGTACTCCAGAATTCTTCCTGGCATCTCCAAAAAAATATCAAAAATAAGTCATTTATAAGGTATTTATATAATTTTCATTTCTATTTACTTTGGTTTTTGTTCATTCATTTAATCCTATTCCTCATGCCTGGTCTATAAAATATGTATATAATTTAAATTAGTCTTTAAATATTACTTAATTATATACTTTAACGAGAAGTTCTTTTAAATTTATTTGTTTGCATTTTTAATTCGATTTTTGTTGTAGTCCTGATGTTGGAAGGGTTGAATATTTTGTATTATTCAGTTTCATTTATTTTACAACTAAACTTATGTATTTTTTTACTTGTATCCAGAATAATTATTATAATTTTTCTAGAGTTTTAACCAAACCCAAATTTCAAAGTTCTACCTTAAATAACATTTCGAAAAATAGCGTAATTTGTAAAAGCAAAAAATAAAATTGTTTAAATGTTATCCAATTATTATAAAGCATTTATTCTAAAACCTGTTTAATCAATCGAAAAAAATAAAATTTAAGCTCTCTAAAATAAAATTTAATATGTCTACAGGATAAGCATATGCTTGAGTTACTCTACCAAACGCGCAATTAGATAGAACTTTGGAAAAAATTGTATGTTACTAATTAAAAATCCTGCATCATTTTTCAGGGGAATTTGTATTCGAATTTTCATAATTTATTAGAGATAAACGCAACAAAAATATTTATATTAAAATAAAGAATTGTAAAAAAAAAAAGAAAATATTTTGTCAATTATTGAAATCAAAATTTTGATACAGAAGCGGTGGTATCATAAATAAGAAATCAACACGATTATTGCAGGATTTAATTTTTCCTGTCAGTGTCCATGTATAATATAGAGCATTCATGTTGAAATAATGGTATGCGTATAAGAGCAAAATTTTTATGTGATATCTTTTATTCAAAGAAATCACTGCAATTTTAACTGTACTGTTATAAATATGTTTGAAATATCAGTATTAAATAGTTCCAATTCCTTTATTAATGATTCATTAATTAAATTGAGTTTAAGGAACAGTTTACTTTAACGCTATATTTATCTTATAATGAGCAAAATTGGGATTTCAGAGACTGACACAACATCTTGTACTGTTTTGTATACTTAAAAATTTATTTATATTTATAGAATCTAAAGCTGGAGGTTTTGCAATTTTTGCAATTTTCATACATGCAGAAAAATATTGTTTATCATCACTTTCTTTATCTGCTATGCAACACACAAGTTCATCTAAGAACATAAATATAAATGTATAATGCATTAATCAAATAAGATTATAGAAAAAGTAAATTGCGGCTTTTCATCATTTTTACTTTACGATTTTCAAAATCCATTAAATTATTTTTTTTACTTTATTAATATTTCTTAATTAAAGATTAATGCTAAGTTTTACACGAAGTAACTAATAAATATTTATTTTTTGGAATTTTTTGAAATTCAAAAAGATATTGTAGTGTATTCCCACTATGATAGTCGATCAAAAATATTTAACTAGCTATTCCCTAACATCCTGCAAAATACTGCTATTTAATGTTATAGAATTAATCCTAAATAATTTACTTCAGTTTTTACGTACGATGTGAGTTTTATTTCAAAATAAATAAAAAATAACAGACAATTAAAATGCTTACATTAATAAATTTCAATGTAAAGAAAATGTGTATTAAATATAATTGCTAAATAAAAGAAGATAGTTCGTTAAAATGTAAACATATAACGATTTTTAGTTTGCATTTTTATATATGCTAATGACAATTAGCATATAAAAAATACTCCAGATAAATATATACCGTTTTATAAAATTCGTTTGCGTCCTAAATATATCAGAAAAAATGTTTGAAAATTAAAATTAAATATAATTAAATGGTAAAATTTACTTAGAAATCATAAATGGCAATAAAAACCGATTTTGTCAGTAAAGGTAATTTTAGAATCTACTTAAAATTACCTCTACTATACCGTTTCTATACAGTTTTATAAATCTATACCGTTTTATAAAACTCATTTGCGTCCTAAATATATAAGAAAAAATGTTTGAAAATAAAAATTAAATATAATTAAATGGTAAAATTTACTTAGAAATCATAAATGGCAATAAAACTGATTTTGTCAGAGAGGTAATTTTAAAATCTATTTATCAGTTTGCAGCAAGGATTTTAATAGAAAGAAGGAGTAAAAAGGAGTAAAAATCAGCGGTTAAAATTTCATGCAAGCAGAAGCAAGTGCAGTTAGTAAAATTCTATGAATAAGAAGCAAAATATTGTATAAATTATCAAGAAAAATCAATAAAAACTCTGGGAATCAGGAGCGTGCAAGATTTGAGAAAAGTGCATTCATATTCTACAAATTTTACCTATTAGTGCCTTTTCCGAGATTCTTTTGTGTCGTAAGAAAACTCCAAAATATTTATTAATGTAGGTAGTCTCTTATTACTTGATCCTTTGTTAATCCTTCACTGCTATTATCTATCCTAAATTTTTACGTCTCAAAGAAGAAAAATAGGCCATTCCAAAACGATAACTTCAAAGATTTCATGACATGGTATGTATAATACGACACTATATCACAGACTGGTATCACTGGTATTTTCGCAAAATTTTGTGTTCTCAAGATTCCATGGATCTGAATTTTTTTGTTAGGAGGACCTCTTTTGTTTTGCTCGCTGCTGACATGCAACAGAAATGAGTAAAATACTGCAATTGTTTTTTAAAATAAATTTTAGACGATTAGAATTTTACATAAATTAAGACGATTTGTACATGCACTCGTGAATTTTTCCGTGTAATCAAAAGCCTCTGCTAATCTGCACGAACACAATCACGTGAAAAATCTGCTGCCTCTAGTGTCACAAACAACCACATGTTTCAAGAACAGAACCTATGTTTGAACGAAGTACAGAAAAGGTTGATAAACCAGCGTCCGAAAACAAATTTTTTTTAGGAAAGAAAACCTGGCTACGCTTTTGAGATTTGTACGACAATTTTTGCGGCTAAATATCGATGCGCATGTTTGACAACAGTTGCGCTGCTCGCAAATTTTTTTTTAACTCGAATGTTCGCCGCCGCCGGTTCGAAATCAGGAGACTCCTACATTGCACTATCTAACATCAAGTGTATAAGTGAGAGAGAGGTCCGCGGGTCTCACCTGAGGGGCCGATGACGTCAGAGGAGGAAGCGCATGCGCGGTAACGGGATTAGACGATTGGGAGGATTCGAAAGTGCGCTCTTCGCTTCTATTGTGTTGGGTTAAAACTGCAGACGTTTTGGGATTCGATTCCTAATAGAAAAATTATTTATTTACATAAATTTTAATGGAGAAATATATGAAGTGTTCTTCAAATTAAAATTTTATTTTTACCTATTTTTATTTCTCTTCTACATATTACTAGGGTAATTCTAATTAAAAGAAGGAGAAAACGGGTAACACATTACGGGTACACATAAGTACATACGGTTGTATGCACATATAAGTAACATATATAACGTATAACATATAAGTAAAGCTGAATAATTTTATTATTAACCACCTTCACGGGAAAAAAGTATAGAAGCTGAAAAAGAATGCAAATGAAATGCTTCATAGTGTAGTTTTACTGCCTGCATTTCTCCATACCTGTTTAACGTCTACTCAAATGTATGCCCAAAAAAGAATTTAAGTTTGAGGACTCAGTTTTATCAATAAACACTCGTAAAAATCTTCAATTTCTTATATTACAGGAAAGAACTACCTTTATATTCAGTTGGGAAGCATCTTAGGGCCTTTTAATTAGTTTCTTCCGTATGCTTGAAGATTGCAATAGCTGCTGCTTAATTTTTGCTGTTACACACACGTATATATGTATATATATGTATATATGTATATATGTATATATATATATATATATATATATATATATATATATATATATATATATATATATATATATATATATATAATATATATATATATATATATATATATATATATATATATATATATATATATATATAATATGATATATATATATATACAGATTCAAATGATATAGCTTAATTTAAATAATTAAAAAAATATAATGATACATTATTGAATGTTCTAATGCGCTATGCAGCAATCGAAAACATTCAAAGGTATAAATGACAGTAAATAGATAAAATAGAAAAATAGAACCTCATATATGGACCATAAACAACCAGTGATATGATGTTTCGAAATGACTGGGGGTAGTTGAGACCCCTCACTCTGGTTAAAACTAGTTTTTACAATGAATCAACTCTCCCAGACGTCGGAAACATCACACAAACTCCATAAAAGTAAGTCAATTATAGATGTGAAAAATATTAGAAGAACATCAAGAAAAAACAATGATAGAGCAAAAAAGCCGGAAGCAGCATACGAAACACTGCTACTCATCGTTAAATAGCACTCAGATGTACAGAAAAAAAATCTATTGTAGCATCTATCTTATCTATCTTAATAGTGGATTTCCTCCTCGTTTTTTGATCAACATTTTAAAAAATTATTTCAATTTAACTATAACCGAATGCTTCACCTTGTCCAGCATTTGTATAATTGTAAGTCTGACAACGGCGAATTCTTCCGCTATTAGTATATAGTCCAATTAATTAGGAAATACTAATGAAATTATCATTAAAATGTATTGTGTTTAATAATATTTCATAGTATAGTCAGTTTTACTCAAAAGGAGTAACTCCCATGGAACTGAGTTTCATAATTTATGTACTATTTATATAGATGAAATACTTATCAATAATTTTATATTAAATAATATAATACATCTCACTAACTGAAAGACATATTTCATTATGAGTTCTTGTATAGTGAATATTAAATAAAAAAAATTGAAACAAAATATTTTGATTTCAACAAACATAATTAAATTTTTTGTAATGTAATAAAATTCAATAAAGAATTTATCTTTTTTGTTGAGAGAACCTTAAGTTGGTTTGATTTATTTTATACTTCAGTATTGATAAGTATTTATGTCAAAATGACAAAGTTTTGGTCCATCCTTAATCTTAATGTTCATTAAAAATCAATTTCAAACGAAATAACCTATCCGAAATTAAATTTACTCAAAATTAATATAATTATTTTATAAATTCTTTTTTTCCAATATTATCTCTTACAAACTTAATGTCCTTTTAAATAATCTAACTGATACTGTATAATTTGTAGACTAAATACAAAAGAATTTCTATATTTTTTTTTATTTTAGAAACGTGTATGTTTTTTATGCATGTATAAACGTTTTACCTAAATTAAAATTTTTAATGTCCGCATCAATAATATGTTGTTTTAAATTCCAAACGTTTGTCAAATATATTTGCGTTTAGCATTTGGTAAAGGTGAAATATTTCCTAAATTAATGGTTTGATCCGATTGAAAATTTATGATTATGCAACGTGCACATTTTCATAAAGTTCCCATAGCTTAAATTCGAGTATATATTATTAATAATATTAGGTTTAATAAATTTCGTGTACTATCTAAGTAGTTAAATGCACTTCATCGGCGAAAACAGTACTGTTTACACCAAATAAATTTATGTGATGACGATTAATACATAAAAATTAATTGCGTTGAAATTTCTTTACATAATTATCAAAACATAAAATTTAGAAAAGGTGTTGTTTAATCTAGTTTGGAACCTTATAGTTAATGTTTTGCAACACGAAGGCTCATGACATTCGACCCTATATCTTAAGGGGTTTCACTATTCCTAAACATCAATTTGGAGACAGTTTTTGATTTACCATAACCCAAAAATATGAAATGGAAGCTTATGTTTTTTATTTAAGATTATGTTTTTTATGAAAAACAAAATCCCTCAGCCTCAAAATGATATGATATTGAATGCGTATCTATTAATAAAATTAGTGAAGTGGGGTGAAATTTACCTCTATTTAAAGTTAAATTTAAAATATACACTAGCAAGAGTGGGTGGAACTTAGAAAGAGTGGGTGGAATAAGAAAAGATAAATAATACATGGAAGGATTCGTTCGATTAGTGTCAGAATAAACTGTAAATATACCATTTTAATAAATAATAATATATAAATCCTAAAATATATTACTGTAATTGCCATAGAAACCAGATAAGTAGCAGATTTTTAAGTACTTACACAGGTATAAAAATTGCTCTTTGGAACCTATATTTTTAAATAAAAGTTCAATCCGAATAATGGACGAATGGAAGAGCGCTGCTCTTTGGTACCGAAGTTCACGGATTCGAATTTCACTGATAGCATGGATGTTGGAAATCTGCTTTAAATAGTATGTCATGGCTTCACTTGTCCTTATGTAAAAAACAGTGGACCGTCATGTTCCAAACGAAATTGAGGTTCAAATTGAAAGTATTAAAAGATTTTTAAAAATGAATCTTTGTTTATAAGAGCAACTGTCTGCTCAGAAATGAAACCATTTTGGTTTTTTAACTGATTACCTGGCCATACGATTTTGCACACGGTTAATGTTTAAATTTATATATTGTAAGATTTTGTTTTCATGGAAATATAAAAGAAGTATTTCATCAATATAAAGGAAAATGTTTTAGTATGGTACTTTAATTTCGGTGATGTATTATATTTATAGACATAATTAGCTGAAAAACAATTTTGACTTGTTAGAAAAAAAAAGAAACGAATTTTAACAGAACAGTCCAAATTTTACCATTCATTGTGTCTTACAGACAGTATATAACTTATACCTGTAACACTATATCCCTGGTTTTTATTTTAAAAATTATCAAGATGTTTTATCGCAGAATATATTATTTCCAAATGTTAAAAACAATTAATAAATATAATTTAATCCACTGACGAACGAGAAACAGTTCGTTCTATTGCGCCAGCGTGCAGAGAAATCCTCTGAACGTGGACTAGGCTTTCGGTTTGTTAGCACCAATCAGCATCCTGATGAGGCACCGCTGCGGATCCCGCCGCTGCGGTGCATCATCAGGAAATATAAGCTTTTCGTTCTTAAGTTTAAAAAAAATGTATCTTGCAATCTATTTTACAAGCATAATTCTTTTACTTTTATACATCAGCAATTTTAAGACCATATATTTATTATCTGCTTCATTCTGAATAAAAATAGATTTCCCCTTATTAATAAAATACTTCATCTAAATTCTTCCATCATAATAGCCACGCTTTTGCGACACTCTCATAACTCTTTCATGTAATCGTAATTGAATTTACAATAGTCCAACCGCATTAAGTAAACGTATGATATAATTTGGTACTAATGAAAAATAGGGTACCCTTTGGCAAATTTGGTAAAATTATTGGCGATGTTTACTAAAACACAAAGATATTTCATCCGAACAACATTGTATCCCTTGCTATTTGAGCGACTTTAATGGATGTAGATTGCATCAGTGTAAACGAATTATATACATTTCTGAATTAACCAAAACTACTGAGAAAGAGGGCATTTATATTTATGGGCAATTAATCCCTCAACAGTTTACAAAGCCGACATCTCCAAATTATTAAAAATTAGCCATAGTGAACCTATAATGGTTCATTATAACTAATATTTTTAAGTATTGCATTTAATATATAAGAAATGGGTTCCACAAGAAAAACTGGATGCAAATATAATATAAAATAAAATATAGACAAAGATTTTTGGATCAGGAGACAATATTACGCTATGATGCTCAGAGCTTTATAGCCAAGTTGGTTAGGGCACACTGTTCTTCAGTCAAGCCAATAAATTATTTTGAAAGCATAAATGCTGTTTTACTACACACGAGTGTTTTTGTGTCTATATGCTTATTGTCTGCTTCTTTATGAATAAAAATATATTTCACCTTATTAATCAAGTACTTTTTCCCTAAATTCTTCAATACATAAGACATAATTTCATGACACTCACTTACCATTTATAACATTCTACCTGATTTCGCAAACATCCAACCGAATCAAGTAAATGCATTTCGCAATTTATTTTAAAAGGATAAATGTTTCATCTCAACACACCAGCAGATTTGGGTCTATATGGTTACTATCAATAAATTTCACCTTATTAATCAAGTAATTTTTAATCTAAATTCTTCAATATATAAGCCATACTATTTTGACACTTGCATACCGTTTATAACATACTACCTGGTTTCACAATCTTCCAACCGAATTAAGTAAATCGATGTGGAGATGCATCTATCTAGTCATCGGATCTATCTAGTATCAGATTCAAATGCATCCAATTATAGCTGCAAGGATAAACTCAAATACAGAACAGTCTGCGCAATTAGATGTAAATATATAAAGCAAACTATGAACCATCGAACTATAAAGCCCCAATGAGAGTCATTAGACTGAATCATCGTCTCTCTCTCTCTCTCTCTCTCTCTCTCTCTATATATATATATATATATATATATATATATATAGAGAGAGAGAGAGAGAGAAAGAGAGGAGAGAGGGAGAGATAGATATACATAGATAGATATATAGATAAATAAATATATATATATATATATATAATATATATATATATATATATATATATATATATATATATATATATATATATATATTATATATATATACATATATATATATACATATTCTCATATGTACATATATACACATATACACATATGTACATATATATACATATATATATATATATATATATATATATATATATATATATATATATATATATATATATATATATATATATATATATATATATATATATATATTTTCTACACAGTTTTTTTTATTTCTACAACAGTTTTTTTACATTTTCAGGAAAATTAATAATAGTGTTGAAATTAATTTGTTTTACTGCATTTACATGTAATGAGAATATAATATGTCACATGTTATGCATCTTTATTTTTTAGATGCATTTAGAGTTTTAAAGAATCTAATACTTGCTAAACGAAATCGGTGCATGTTAAACTATCAGTTTTGATCTATTTTATGTTTTTAATTTTCAGAACGTTTTTGAAGGTCCAAAATTGTACGTGACAACCGCTTTGAAGTTATCATCGGTTTGGCGGAATTGTACGTGCAAACCGCTTAGAGGGTTAAGTAAGAGTTTTATTTTTTAGTAATTTTTTAAAATAAAGTCTATTCTACGAGATTTGTTTTCATAGCTATCAACTTTTTGGTGCTTCAAGGATTAGTTTAAAACACTGCAGTTAGTCACTAGATACATCACAAATGAATGAATATCTTGCTAATTTGGCGAAGTATCATTAAAAAATTATGTAAATAGCAAGGCTATAAAAAAATTTTTAATGGAGGTATTTTCGGTCACTAAAGTATGTAACAATAGCATGTTTAAAAGGCATTTTTAACTGACACTAATTTCCATTGAAACTATTCCTAAACTTATGTTAAAAATTTAAAAATATAATTTTCATCACAAAAAGTTTCTTATTTTGCTTTTACTATTAAATAGAATAAAGTATTTTTATGAAGGTCTCAGAATGTTTTCTTCCCTTTTTACTGTTTATGAATATTAAAAATTCTCTTTCATACCTGCTTTACTTTATGTACCGCACTAAAGTATCCTTATGAGTAAACATCTATTCAAAGCGATGAAAAGACTAGAAAGATCAAGTGATCAAGTGCGAATAAACACCTCGAGGCACCTGATCGTTCTATAACCAGCACTTTCTCGAGGAGCTGATAAAAAGACAAAAAACTGCATAAGAGCGTATAATAAAGCTGGGCGAGTTTAGTGTGAAACGCAGTTAAAATCCCTTACTTTATGAAAGTAAGAGTAAACTGTAGGGAAATGTGTTACTAATTACATGATGCAAAAAAATATGAATTCAAAGTTTGCCAAACACTTTTAGAAATTCACAGTAAAATTAAATATTTATAATAACATAAACGCTAAAAAATAATAAATAAAGGTTTAACGTTCAAAAGTTATTAAAAGGGTTATAAAATATCAAGTTTGATAATTATTAATTTTTAAGTGTACTAAAGAAACGTTTTAATGTGCGGTGTCAAAGCTGACTCAGTCTTTCATCCCTTCGGTGGGTAGACAAACTAAGAACTAAGCATGCTTGGGAAATTTAACCCTAGGGATTCTGCGTAAGGTTAACAACCTAACCGGGACATGTGATTTGCACATTAGAGCCCTTGGTTTAAGATATAGAGATTAGCTCCTTAAGCCATGGCCTTTATTTTTGTCTGTAGTGCTGAGAAGTTTAGTTTAGAGAAAAATTTAAGCTGCTACACAAAATATACAATAAAACCTTTAAAAAATTTTGATTAACTGTCTCTCTCATAATACAAACCTCATGCATTTCCTAATTTAAAAATCAAAAATAATTTAAAATACATTTTTTACATACTTATCTTCAGTATATATATATATATATATATATATATATATATATATATATATATATATATATATATATATATATATATATATATATATATATATACATATATACATATATATATATATGGGGGGCTGTGGGGGGGGGGGTTGTGTGTACATGTAATATATCAAAATTATTATATATATAAAAATATATAAAAAATATTAAAAAAATATTAGATCAAAATATATAAAATAAAAAATACAAAATATATAAAAAAATTATTATATCAAAATATCAAAATTATATATATATATATATATATATATATATATATATATATATATATATATATATATATATATATATATATATATATATATATATATATATATATATATATATATATATATATATATATATATATATGTATATATGTATATATATGTATATATGTATATATATGTATATATATGTATATATATGTATATATATATATATATATTTATATGTATGTATGTATGTATGTGGGTGAGTGGGTGGGTGTACATGTAATACATTAAAATTATTATCCTTAAACTATCTCTTAAAAATTCTCTTTTTTCCCCTTCTTAGACGCTTCAAATCTAATTTTTCACCCACAGACACTTTCAAGGATACTCGTTTTCATATAAAATTAGAATTCGTGAGTGAATTTCTCCAACCAATTTCCCAAAGGTTTCTCTAAAAATAAATGCGAATTTCCTGTCCAGTCGCCACATTTTTTAGTTGTTACCAGCTCACTCTTTCCACTGATCTAAGTTCCTTTTTACTGTTAATATCACTAACTAAGCTACTTTCTCTGTTAAGGAAGTCGTATGTCTCGTTGTGGGAATTAAATGTACCACGACTGTTTCCTTCAAGAGCTTAGTTGCTTAGGCATCTCCTTTCCCAGTAGCCCGAGGAAGTAAATACAATAAGGATTAAAATTTGTACTGTGACCGGTGGTTTATATTGAGCTGGATTCCTTATATATATAATATATATATATATATATATATATATATATATATATATATATATATATATATATATATATATATATATATATATATATATATATATATACAGGCATTATTTTCGGATTAAATTATGGTTTGTTTTCTGTACCCGTTGGTAACAAAAGATTAAAATGGTTATTTCTTAGAATTATTGAATACATAAACAATACTAATTATGTTTGTCTAGACGGAAGACCTTTGTGCCTGTTTGGTTAATTTCGTTTGCATTAGAGGGCGCTCGTCTTCTGTTTAGCAACGCTAAGACTAATGAAACTAGAGACAACTGCTTAAGGAAGATGCTGAACGGCTACAAATATGCATGCCAGCATTGGAATTCAAAACCACCAAAAATGCAAAAATACAAAGCCAATGCAAGTAAAGCATAAATAGAAAAACTATTAAGAAGACTATTAAGCTGTGTCATTACTCTAGTGATCAAGAATTTTCGTTCAACAGCATTCAGGGCCTTTTAAAAACAGACTGTTTCAAATAACAATTTCAAAAGTCTTGTAAAAGCAGCTCAGACTATTTTAGATATGCTGAAAATCTGCTGCAATTTAATCTAATCTGCTGTTAACCACATACTGAATTACTGATGTTACCAAATGTTACGTTAATACTGACAATAACAATCAAGGACAAGACTTTTCTTACTCCTTAAATACAAATTTCCACGAGTAAAAGGTTAATTTATTCTGTTATCTTGTTCTCACATTACTTAGTTATTTATGATTTATTTTTACTTTTGTAAACTGTAATCCTCTAAATGGCCCATACTTCTATAAAAATTGAAGATTTTATATTTGAGAGCTAACTTAACCTAAGGCCTTCTTAATATAGCCCGTATTAGTACTCATTTTGATATGTTGGCCGTAGAGCATAACACTTGATGTAAAAATACAAAGTATTTAAAATTCAAACACGAAAAATATTTTTTTAAATAATTTCCGAGAAAAATCTATAAATAGTTCTGCCTGCAGAGAATTTAATTCCGATAAAATGCTTCAAGAAATTCATCGAATATCATTTTGCATGTCAGTACTTAAATTCTATTGATTATTCAATTATTAGTATCATTTTGAAGAGATGCTATTAGTGTTATATTCTCTCAAATGTATCGTAAAAGTTAGCAATTTTATCTAAAAGATAAGGATGGAAAAGGATGCTGTATAGCTAAATAAAAGCTTATCTTATCTGAAAGCTTTGAGAAATGTTTAGTAAAATTAATCGAAGTTCTCGTTTATTATAAAGTAAATTAACATGAGGTAATTAAATTATTTAAGCTTATGGTAACTGACCCCGTTTTGGAACTATGGTTTTCGTAACATCATGTTATAGAAAGTATATCAATTAATTAACAAAAAAATTAGTTGTAAAATAAATGAAAATTGTTAGTTGAGAATAAATGAAAATTACAATACATACATGTTTTTTTATTTCTTAAAATCTGGGTTGTAATCGAAAATTATCTAACATTAAGAAAGATTAATAAATATTAAGTAAATAAATGTGTTAAAAATATATTTTTAAATAAATATAGAGATGTATCCATTATTTCATTTAATGATCTATATTAACCCTAATATTTTAAAGTACGGTTGACTAAAGGCCAATCGAATTACTCAAAGCTAAAATACAAGAAAATTGTAAAGTATCTATAAAATATCAACTGAATTTAAATTTATTACAAGATGCATAAGAAACAAATCACTAACAATTAGAACATTCCGTTCTCACACATGATATACATAAAGTTCTAAACTGTTTTAAACTATTATACAATAATGTAAAACAAATTAATGATCACATTTACAACCCTAGGAGAAAATTCAAATGGAGAGGTGACAGGGCACAGCTCTCAGAGACATAGTGTCGAATAATATCCGAATGGGTAGGAAGCTGCTCTTCGGTACCGGAAATTGGGGTTTTGAACCCCATTGTGGTATGGTTGTTAGTAGACGTTCGAACTCAGTTTTAAACAGTATGTCCAGGTCTCATTAGACATCATATACCAATAAGGTAGATTGCAACGCTCCAAACCAAACCCAGTGACATATTAATAGTGGACTCACCCATGCCCATCTCTTGCTGGGTGAAGATCCTCCACAATGTGCTTATTGTAAAACACAACACCTTACACAGTCGCACACATTTTGTCATCGTGTTGTTGTCTCAAATCAATGTATATAAAATTCTTTAAAAATTTATCGCCGATTCTTGACACAATCATCGGTGAAACACCACATCCAGGCTTGTTTCCCTTTCTTCGCTGAACAGGCTTTTATTATGAAATCTGAAATCTGCGATTTTTTTGTACGTTAATCTTTATTTTCAATTTTTAATTTTCCATTTAACAATTTTTTGACTTTCAATTTCTCAATCTTCAATTTTATTTTTTTACTTTTCTTATACTGTAATTATGTATCTTATATATATTTGCGATTTCCCTATCTCCGTTTGTTCCATTTTTATGTGCTTTTAACGTTTAATTCATTGTTTCTTTTTTTTCATCCTCAAAATTTCTTTTTCCTGTGTTTATTTCTTTTTTATCTGTTACTATTTATTTGTCTTGTTTGGCTCAGTTTGTCCTTTCAAAAATTAGCGCCACTAAATTCCAACCAACCAACCATATTAATAATGGGAGTACCCTGTAGTTCTTCAGAAGCACTTAGACGAATAAAGAGCTAAGACAACGTTATAAGACGAAAAATTGTAAATAACAAAAGGGGACACACCTTTCCATGAAAAGATATGGAAGGCAGAGAGGAGAGAGTGCAAACAGTCTCAATTCAAGATATGGGATCGAGAGATCCAAGCCATAACAAAGTTCAACAGAGACTTCCAGACTTCAACTTTTCAGTTATGTGCCTCATTTCATCTTCAATGACTTTGTTACTTCTGGAATATAGTAATTCACAAACGGTGGCTCTTTAATTATTTATGCTTACATATTTGCAAATTTTAGCATTTTCGGCTCTAATTCAGCTAGAAAAAGTACAGACTAAAGATCCTTATTAGAAACACAATGTTGAAGTTATGATGAAGACAAATGAACACGATGAATATCTACAAATGAAAATGATGATCGTTACGGGAATCAACTTGGAGAGAAAAATCATTTTCTAATCGTTTGGAGAGAAAAAGGGGAGGACACTCTCAGTCACTCGCCTCGACTCTCTCGGCCGATGAGTTCACAGGAGACTCGATTGGTCTATAAATTCTTTTCTGGGCCATGAACCTGGTCTGACCTGATAATGTCCATCTAAGCTGATCGGACATGTGGTTGATGACGTGGTGAGGATACCGCTTGTAGAACTCTAGCCTAACAGGTGCAAGCCCAGTTCCAAGAGAAGTTTGAAGTAATCGAGAGCAATCTCTCAGATCATTAATGGATGTCTCTGGATAAACCTTTGGAGAACAAGTTAGGAAAGTATTGCTGGTTCCATTACAATGTAGAGGATTTCTGTCGTGTGAGACTCTTTCTTCGGGATGCCATTGAAACTAACACTGGGAACACTTCGCCAGCATCCTAATAAATTTCTGAGACAGAATGATTGAGATGGTCCTCGGTGTTAACAATCCTCTATTCAGCATCCTATTCTGCTCGAAACAACGTCCTTTCACTAGGTAAAGATTAGCTCAGTTCAAGTGCTCACAAAAGTCACGTTTGCTATTTCTACGCTATGCCTGTTTTTCTCACGATCGTAGATAAGTCTGTATCTGGAAATTTAATGTAATGAGAATTCGTTACAAAATATAATACTCCCCTCCACTTTTCTCCGTCAAAAAAGTTTATGTTCTCCTCTATATAACTTCTTTATATGGTGTTGAATGGATTATGTGCATGAATATGTACAATATTTATTGGATATAACTTGATTCCGAATTATAACAAATCTAATTCCCGTATAAGATATTTAAAAATGTGGACAATGGCCTCCTAATTCACATGAACATGCTCTGATACAATGGAACCTCTATCAGTCGTTTTACAAGAAAACGGAAATGGAAAAAAATGAATTGGAAAAAACATTAAATAAGGGAAATTTATGAAGAAATAAATTCTCCCAAATGTCTGTATATGAATAAATTAGATATTTATAACAATAATTGGAGGTGTGTGAAATTTTATAAAATAAAAATAATTTATAGATTGTTACTTAACGTTTAGAAAGTGATTGTAATTTCTGCCTAATTTGTACAGGATAATTCGTTAGACTGCAAATAATGAGTGTTCTAACTTTGCAAATACTATTCGAGTATGTGGAAGATCTTAAATTTGACAAATATTTCTCCGCTGTGTGGAAAACTGTGTACTTATTCTGAATAGTTTTCGCCTGCCCCGCCTTTATCGGGATCTGGTCTCTGTATGATACCTCCACTATTGTGGCTTCACTATTAACTACTCTCAAGTGGTGTAGGAAAGTTGCTGATGAAACAGAAATTTTTTTCTGTTCATATAACCTTGAAACATTGCTATAAACACAAAAATAATTTCTCCTAAATTTCCCTAAAGACACCCCTAAGATTTCGCTAAGATACTTCCTGGAAGATACGAAAGCGATGGAACCAAAATATTTCAATGATAGATGCTGTAAATCGAATTATTAACTTAATAGAAGGGGTGATCAAAATGTAAGATTGCAAAAAGGATATATTTTGAATTTCATCTTTCATATCGAAATTAGTAGTGGACTATAACTCAATAAAAAACATTGGCAACTTTGCAGAGTTTGTGAAAACTAACAGTCAGAAGAGGGACTTATAGGTGATTCCCTTTTTCGCTGATTGGGGAACATCGGTAACATTTTGTTGTACTTAAGGCCTCTTTCTAATTCCATGGAAATTATTATACACTCAAGACCCAAAACATTATGACCACATGTCAATAAAGAGTTGGCCTACCTTTGGAGTGCCACACAGCTTCAACCCTCCTTGGCATGGATGCCACAAGTTCTTGGGAGATGGCCGGAGACAGATTGTACCAGATGTTTAAGAAACGGTACACAAATCCGAGATATTGCGAACTGGAGGTCTTTGAACTCTAAACTCCCATCCCATGGCATCCCAAATGTGTTCTATCGGATTGAGATCCGGTGAGTTAGGCGGCCAGGACATTAACTGGAATTCAGCATCATGTTCCTGAAACCACTCCACACAATTTTAGCCTTGTGACACTGGGCGTTGTCCTGTTGGAACATTCTATTTCCAGCTGGAAAAACAGAGGCCATGTAAGGGTGCAACTGGTCCGCAATGACGTTCAGAAACACTGTAGCATTCACGGTTTGATCTACCACAACCACGGGTTTCAGAGAAGCCCAAGAGAATGTCCCCCAAAGGATAATACCACTGGCCTGTGAATGACCTATTGTACATTGAGAGCAACTGTTCGCCTGACAGAGGGCATATCCTGACACGCCATCGGCATGATGAATCACAAACCGTGATTCATCTGACCAAGCAATTTCTCCCACTGATCCATGGACCAGTAGCAATGTTCCCGGGGCCAGCGTAGGTGTAGTTGGAGATGACGCTCGGTCAGCAAAGGCATTCGAGTGGACCCCATATCCAACAACAGTCTCCGATGACATTTTTCTTTGATAGCACGTGGACTTCCAACACCATGTCGTCTACTGCTGGTTTCACCGTCATTCATCCACTTTGAATGAGTACTTACAACTGTAGATCGCTAACAAATCACTAGTCGTGCAGTTTTGGAAATACTTGTCCAGAGCCTTCGAGCCATTACAATCTGCCCTCTATCAAAATCACTTAAATTCGTCCTTTTTTCCATGAATGTCCAATCACTTGGATGATGTATGGGTTGCATGAAATAAAATGTACGCTTATCAGTGCTGGCTCTGTAACTTCACACTATCCCTTACACAAACCTTATTTTAAAACACTTCCGTCCAAAGCCTACTAAACATCATTAAAAACATAGTTAAAATTCTGAACATTAAATTTACAGCTACGGCCATTACTTTATGCTAGTGTATCCAAAATAAATGTACTAGAAAGTTTTAAACGCATAAGTTAAGAGCATTAATTCACCAACAGTTAAATCAAATTCACCTGTTTTGCAGGTGAATTATATTTATTCTTTCATTAATTCTTACCAAAATTCAGTTCGATATTAGTGATTTTATTTTCTTAGGGATAAATCTTGTTTTCTTTTTAATCTGTAAATAAAGATTTGAATGAAGTTTGTACCTTAAATATAATTTTTTTTCGTTCTAGCGCAAAGTAAAGATTTCGAGTTTCCTAATTTTTCAGCATTATGATAGTAATAAAAAAAATATTTCTTCAGAACCACATGTTTAAAAGCTTGAAAAAAATAAAGTAATGGAAAAAATAAAAGAAAAATTTTAAGTTCGTATTTTTAATCCTTGAGAAGAACATTTAAAGAATGTTGCATTATTTCAGATACTGTGTGTTAAGGCGCTATTAATTAAAAAAAGACAATGGGAGAAGCAGCAGGGGAAAGAAGTAATTAAAAAATAGGTTCTTTAAGAATTACGAAGAATCTAAATTATGGCATAGATTAGAACACTTAAGCATGCGAATTTACTTTTATTCTTTCACATATCTTTTAGATTGTAATTTTGAGCTGGTTTTAAACAGCAGTTTCTTACCCTCAAATATGAAAAAGGGTTTTTTTCTTTCTAATTTGTGCTCTTTTTTTTAATAGTTGAATGCAAATATAAAAATGGGGCCTAATGTGTTTTTTAAAAATGCTTCCAAATTTAGAATACATTATGACAGAAAAATATTATGGATAAAAATTTATATATTGTTGTAGTCATTTTTATTTCCTTCTAAGAAGTAATGGAAGTACTAAATTTTCATTCTTTAGATTTAAACTTAAATACCCATTTTGACTATGCATAGTTCTATTTTAACTGGTTTCTGCATTATGCGCCTACGAAGATACACAAAGAAACTAACTTTAAATTAATTAAAATCCCTTTCGACCATCCTTGAATGAAGTTTGACCTGTTTTAACATGACATCTATACATACGAATGTATGCATCTAGGAAAAGCAAAAACTATTAGCTATAAAATGCTGAAATTTTATATTTTGGAGTGTTTTAGTATCTAGATGTTCACCCCTCATTGTATTTGCATTTGGCACTTTATATAACTAGAAATTTTAGTATTATTGATATTAACGCTGCTGGGCTGTAAAAATAATGTTACGTTAGCCTAGTGTTTGATAACGAAGAAATCAATACTCATTAATAAACACGTGGACAAATGTCTTGATTAAATAAATTTATACAATTAAATAAATGCCTAAGTAATACAACTGTAATAAACTTATCATTTATAGGTATCGAAGACTGCTCTCGAGTCGGCGCCGGACCTAAAAAACAATATGGCGATAATTTTCCTCAAAGGGTCTATCCCGCAAGCCGCGGATGCCAGCAGCGTTCACCTTCTACTCTCCTCTGGTCACAACCTTGTCCTCTAAAAAAATCAGACTGCCTCGCGAGAAAAAAAACAGGAACGAAATAAACTCCAGAAACTCCAGAAACGAAACAAAACTATAGAACGGCTGGAGGTCAGAATACCCCAAACCAACGGATTCTTCTATCGGGAGAAGTCCGAAGTTTCTTTCTAGTTCAAACCGATCCTGTCTGGTATGTCTTTAACGATGAGTCACGGGAAGAGGTAAAAAAAGCTGTTCCTAATGTAACTTATTTTTACACGGGATTAACTGAAAAATGATTAACTGTAGAATGTTACAGTTTTGCGTTTAGGACTGTCGAAATGTCTAAAGTACTATTTAAAAGCTTTTGGTATTTAATTTCAAAAGTAATATCCATTCTGAATATGCCTAAATTTATTTAAACTAGTTAAGTCGTTTGTACGTATGTCCGATGGAACTTTAACTTTTAGAATTTAAATATTCATTTTGACCTCCTTTCTTACATTTGGATTTTGTGTATTTAGAATTGAAACATCTCATTGCACAGACCCTTTCATGAATTCCGTCCACACTTTATTTAACAAAATATATCACTTTCGCGTGCATTAACACAACCAGTCTACAGCAATACAACCAAAGAATATACATCAAATATTTTCAAACCATATTAACTTTTTTGAGCCGGGAGTTTTCTCTATATTCGTGTATATAGGGGCGGGATTATTGTGTTAAGTCAGCCGAGTTTATTAAGTTTGTAAAAGTAATTGTACACAAATAGGACTAGTAATAGAAATTATTAACAAGAAAGATGTTTTCATACTTGTCATGAAAGATGTACCGATAAACATGGGGGAAGGATGTGTTTGGTGCATATTTCAACCAGACCCACCATATGGACACTTGGTCCACTTGGTTGAAATATCAACCACCCGTCCCCAAAAGGTTAACTTTTTTCAATGAATTTACATGCATCTCAATTAATACATTTTAAGTTCATTTTTCAACAAGCAAGTGAAAGCAAAAATAAAAGTCCATTATTAGTAGAAAATAATTTTGAATTTTTACTGGTCTGTTCCTGATGTGGAGTAGAATAAGTATTTTAATCACAAAAAAATCGAGTTTTATAAAGAAATATCTCTATATTGAATAAATTTCATTATAACGTGTTATGACCTCTACCATTCTTCTTCAGATGGAAATTCATGAACTTTATACAAACAACACAATGAGTTATGAATCTTTTTTCTTAAGACAGGGTGCCGTTAACTTTTTTTCTGGAAAACTAGTTAACTAATTGCCATTTACAACAAAATCTTGTAAATACTTCATTAATTTTTCTACGTATTCAATATTCAACTTTTTAAAATAAAAAAGGAAAACAATTAATACCCATATTAAAATTACAAATCATTAATTTTTTGTACGAACTTTGTGATATTAAATTATTAATCCTGCTTAAAATATGAAAATGCAAAAATTCAGATATTTTCCAGTAATTTAGTGCAACTAAATAAACAGGATGCTTAATATTACTTCAAGCATTCCTAAACAAGATTAATTTATTTCATGTTACTCCCCCTTTCAAAAAAAATTTCATAGAATCTACGGGGGGTGTCAAAATTATTTCTTTGGTTAAGATTTTTCTTTCTTTTTTAAACTTTTTAAATGTACATTTATCATAATATAAAATAATTTAAGCTACATATTAAAATAAAATGTTTTTTTTCAAGGGGGGAATAACTGATTACCTTTTTGGCAATAACGTACCTTTAGTTATGCTAGTTTTTTCACATAAAACTAAGGAAGAAACTAATTGGCGTGCTACGTATGGTGTTTGTGGTAATACTATCTGTGAAAACAAGCAGAAATTACACGGGATACAATATAAGAGGAACAGAAAAACTTACCGTCATATCTGTTTTTCTCTGGGTTTACAGGTCGGTCGATTTACTTACAAACTGTCATAATTGTGTAAATCTCTTTTTTTAATTAAATCTTCGATGTTTTAATAATAATATTTATTATAAAATTTAACATTTAGAAGAAGTATATAAGGAAATAATTATGTTCAATTGCAAAGTGAGGGAGAGTGACATGCTCGTATTTTTACATTTTTTCTACACTAATTAGTTGCTGCCATTATGGTTACAGTTAGTTGCAGTTTCCTGACACTATCCGTTGTTTTACTCGTAACATAGTTTAGTGAACGACAATTTATATCATATATCTTCTTGTAAAAAAATAATTACTTCAGAGCTACCTGTTGCTCAATTTATTGGATTTTTATCGACGTGATTCAAAATACTTTCAGACAATTATAAGTGGAATCACAAACTTTGCCCTTGGCAACTTAGAAGCCGAAGCTGGTCATATGAAGTTTTAGTTTATATTTTCCAGCTTTAAATTAAATAAAAAGACTTTTAAACAGCAGTTGAAGAGTTCTCAACTGAAATTACAATTGGGATAGTTGTCTATTCTAGAGAGAAATTCTGACTGTTCTATCAAAGAGAATATCATAAAAAATTTCTGTTATAATATTTTTTTCACTCTAAATTCTTCCTACAAACATATTGTAAGTATTAAATTTGGGAACCTCCTTTTCAAAAACATAAAGTACAATAAAGAACTTCGGTAAAGAGTTTTATTTTGTGATGTCTTGATACAGAATAAAAACACTACAGTAAATATAAAATGAAGTAAGTAATGATGTAAGTACCCTTTGTTTTCTGTTCTTAATCTTAAAAGCTACGTTAAGTTTTTAATTGCTGTTTAAAATCTGGCTTAGTTCATAAATATGAATATTTATTCTGAACTATCCTAGTTTACTTTCAAACATCATTCTTTATTATAATAGTGTGAATATGCATATGTATTTCTAGACAATAATAAAATTGTATTTGAGATTCCTTTTTACGTTCGTTAATAAATTTATAGTTTTATTACAAATAGTTTAGAATATTATTGGATGTTACAAAAATGTCTGTTAAGAAAAATATGCATAAAAAAGTAAAATATGATCCCCAACAGCTCTAAAACTCTGCTCAACTTTGTTTTATTAGTTTAGCACAAAAAAGGAAATAACTCGTAAAATCAAAACACTCAAATCTAGTTTTATAGTTGCTTTGTTTGTCTAGAAGGTAGTTATTTTTATAGCTCATGTGTCTAGAAATAAATTTTATGATTATTATGTTTTACAGATTGTTTATTACATTTATCTTTACACTAAATAATTAGAACCCAATGGAATAATGCTTCATTTATTCTGGTTAATTTGACATTCTTTTGTCCCTACAGTTTTAAAGCAAATTCGATATCAGCACTAGGCAGTTTTAATGCAGATTAGCTTTAATTTATTTTATGCTGTACAGTAAGGTTTTCAGCTTTGCTTCTTTTTCACTTTAAGTTGAAATTTTTAACCATGGGTGCTAATTAGCATTGAAGCTAAGAACTTCACATTAGACAATGCAGATGAAGACTTATTCTGTAGGGTTTCGGTCCTCTGTACAAGTGATGGGGTTTGATTTCATATACTCTAATAAATACACTAAAGAGCCAAAACATTATGCTCATCCCTACATTTTGCAATGAACTCGACTGGATAGCGTGGAAGGCACGTGATCAGGTGGAAGTGGTATTTAACCTCTGATGAAAGTCTGAAGAATAATTCTTTCACTTACTTCTGTGTGTGATGGGAAATGCTACGGAGCTAAGCGATTTTGATAGAGGGCAGATTGTAATGGCTCGAAGGCTCGGAACAAGTATTTTCAAAACTGCACGACTCGTGGGTTGTTCGCGATCTACAGTTGTTAGTACTTATGCAAATAGGATGAAAGACGGTGAAACCAGCAGTAGACGACATGGTGTTGGACGTCCACATGCTATCAAAGAAAAAGGTCGTCGGAGATTGACGTCGTGGCATGGTGAAGCAAAACCGGAGCCAGACGGTGGCTCAGCTGACAACCCAATACAATGCAGGGCCAAGTAGAATAGTATCGGAGCACACTGATCAGCGGACATTGTTGGATATTGGGCTACGCAGCAAACGTCCCACTTGTGTGCCTTTACTGACAAAGCGTCATCGTCAACTGTGCCTACGCTGGGGCCGAATACATCGCGAGTCGTTCGTGGATCAGTAGGAGAGAGTTGCCTGGTCAGATGAATCACGATTTGTTATTCATCACGCCGATTTTAGTGTCAAGATATCTACCAAGGACTTTTGGCATCCATGTCACGGTGGGTTGAAGCTGTGTTGCGCGCTAAAGGTGGGTCTACTCGTCATTGACAAGTGGTAATAATGTTTTGGCTTTGAGTGTAGTTGCGATATATAAATTCTTCGTCAATAGTCCAGCTAATTAAGTTTTTAATTATGAATTAATAACCACCATTATTTTAGATTTAATATATTCTTATATTTTTTTCTTATCTTTTTTTAATTTTACTTCAAACAATTGTTACGCATATTTCACAAAGACATAGATAGATTTAAACCTGACCAGGAGGACCTGTTCTATGCCCTTTTTACGGTTGCCTGCCAGATATTTTGCAAAACGCTCTCATCAAGGATTCCTACAGTAGTAACCAGTGCATGTATTATGTTTATATGACAACGTATTAAAAATAAAAACATATACATAACATAAAGGTTAGTTTTTTTTTAAATAATAACTATGTCTTATCGATCAGAAGTGACAAAATGCATCTACAAAGTTACAACTGCACTTATCTTGCATTATTCTTTATCAGTTTATTAGTAAAATCTGAAAACGTTAAACTCGTTATTGCTAATAATATAGATCGTTAGCTTTTTCTTGGTTTATTGACGTTATTAAATATGTTTTTATCATTACAATATACAAATTCCTATAGATATTGCCACATTTCTAAGGAAACTGCCGAGCTCCATGACACAATGGTTAGAGTCGTGGGCCACGAACCGGAAGGTCTCCGGTTCAATCCTGCGTTAGGACAAATTTGTGTCCGTAATTTTATGTTCGATTTGTTTAGTAGTCAGGAAGACTTCTAAATTATGCCAATTTTCTGTTACATTAAAATATTTCTAGAAGGTTCTGTTACCTTATAAAAACCTCTGTAGAAACTGCGAGCGGCAGTTGTTGTTTGAGTACGAGCTAGGTAGTTTGGGCTTTAATAAACAGTGTTATTTCTTAAGCTTGACTCTTGACTGTGTTCCACCTGTACTTTCATCTACGTGACAATATAAACTTAAATGGAATAAAAAGGTTTAAATAACAGCTATATTTTATCAGACCTATTTGTTAAAAATGGATATAACTGATTGTCTTGTAGGCAATAAGATACATTTAGTTTATCAGAAACAGTATTCAAAGAATATACATTTTATCAAATAATAATTTTCATTAATGTGAAAAATATATATCATTGTAAAATTTAAAAATGAGATTTAAAATTAAAATATTTTACTTTTTAAATTTAATTTTCTTTCGGCGAGTGTTCAAAAAATGTAATATTTTCTATAACTAAATCTCAATGTCTTAAGCTTCAATTATTACTCTCGAAAGAATATAATTTTATATTGACTCCTGTTTCGACAAAATAGTAAATCAAAATGGAGATAATTATATCCCTTAATACATATTCAAATTTATAATTTGTGTGTTAGACATTAAAATACATCTAAATTTACAAAACAAATTCATTACAATAAATTTGTATTTTAAAACCCTCGTGACAAAAGAAACAATAATTGTTAAGCATTCATCCCTTGATTTTAACAAATCAAAATTTTGTTATTTGAAACTCAGGAAAATTAGACATTTTTCTGAGTGTATTGTTATTTTCTCTGAATAATACACCCAGACAATATAAATACTTTAAGTCATAATGCAATTTACTAGGGATTTAGAGAATTTTATTTTTACGAAGAAAATAAAGTATTCAAATGCAGAAGAGCGCTTAAATCTTCACTCTAATCTAGTTAACTGTTTAAAAGTGAGTGAAAGTATAAAACTACATAAAGAATGAATTTTTCTTTGAACAAAAAACGTGGATCTATCTATGGAAAAGGTTTAAATTTATTTTGAAACACTATGCTTTCATCGCTCCAATTTTAAATTTACGTTTTTTGAAGAGTAAACAAGGATTTGTAAACTATTATTGTGACTTTTAAAGCCTGCATGTCTGTTGCAAATGTTCGGTTGTGTATGCATTTTGCATAATTTTGTAATTATAACGTACGTATTTTGAATTTTTATATAAATATGAATTTGATTTACCAAGTACAAAAAAATGCATGTTAAGGTACACATAATTTTCATAAATGTTAAATTTTGCTTGTAACAGAAAAAATATCAATATTGTTAGTAGCCAGACGTATAATCAGGGACGTGCCAAGAGGAAATGGGGGGGTATCAATAGACCTCTCTTGAACTTATGTAGCTTATGGTATTGAATTTTAACTGTGAAATAACATCACATTTCAAAATATATTTTATAAACTGCATCTAAATTACTGTTTTTAATTTCCCTTTACTATGTGATTTCTGTATATTTGCTTCAAATTATTTACCACATATAGTGAAACATATCACACAAGATTACATGAATGTTTTAGACATATACATTATTAAATTTCATATAAATTTTAATATGATTATAAATATTAAATAGTAATATTAAATTTTAGATAATTTTTAATATGATTATAAATACTAAATATTAATATTAAATTTTATATAATTTAGAACTATTTAGTTAAAAAATGATAAAGTTAGTTTTGGTTTGGTTTGGAGAGGTACGGTCTACTGTTTTGCACACTAATGGCTAATGAGACCGGGACCTACTGCTTAAAGCCGTTTCCGAACGGCTACGAAATTTCCTGCCATAGTGGGATTCGAACCCACGAACTGTGGTACCGACGATCAGCGCCCTAACCAATCAGCCAGCGTTGGACTTATAAAGTTAGAGGATACCTAGTTTAGTTCGAGCTCCCCCCCCCATAATTGAATGCTGGATGCGACCCTTCAAATATTGTTATAAAATCCTTAAATAAATATTACTAAATAAAAAATTAAGATTGATAATATGGAAATTAAATTTGAAATAAACCTGTATTGAGTATACTCTTACTCTGTCCTAGTACTCTTTTGTGACTTCAAGTCTTCATTAACCCCTTCCCTGTTTTGCCCGTACGCCGTACGGGCACAACTTTCGGGCCTTTACTGATTTGCCCGTACGGCGTACGGACAATCTGATTTCTATTTCGACTGCACTGTTCCGGCCGTATTTTTTCCTATTTTAGTAACAAATTATTCGTATAGTTGTCCAGTAAATAATAGTTTGTAGTTTATTGTACTTTCTACTCTGATTGGTTCAAAAGCGCGGTGTTCTTTCGCCATGTTTTTTATCAGAAGACGAATTGTTATCTTTCAGTGCATAGCTTTTCTGGTTTTATTTTACGAACCGCCTGATAATTTTATTCATGTAAGAGTTGAATAATATATTTTTACTTTTAAATAATGGATAATTCAGAGCGTATGGAGCTAATTTCTTGCGATTCGAACTATGACTCGGAATCAGAAACTGAATTATCTGTAAATGATAGTAGCGAAAGTTTACTAGATGACCTGGGTAATAGTGACTCTGATAGTAGTACAGGTGGAATCAGTCAAGCAAGACAATTTTTTGAAATTAATCGTGATAATCTTTCGGATCCTCCTCCTAGATTTGCTTTCACTGGAATTCCAAAAATTAACTTGGATATCTATGAGACTAAAGGTAAACTTCAGTTCTATGATGCTTTCATAGAAAGAAAAAAAGTTGTAATTAATGGTTAAAAATATTAGAAATGTTAATTTTAATAACATACCTTTACTTAAAAATTTAAAATGAACAAAAAAAATGCAATAAAAAAATGTGACTTTTTTTGACCGAATTCTTTAAAAAAATGAAACTGTCTGAGGGTTAAAGCAGCATTTATTCGATTCATTATGAAACAAAATCATCCGTTCCTATAAGATTTAATGTTTTTAGAAGTTCTTTAATAACACTGTTACTTCATAAATTTAGTTTTCTCATTTCAAGTAGTATATTTTATACAGCAACAGTAAAAGTTTTACACCAAATGAAGAATTGAAAATGTTTTTCTTCGCATAACTATTGAAATATGTATGTTAGAAACAAAATTTTTATATTCATTTGAATTAATATATGTTTCATTTTGTGAACCAAAATTTTGGATGTAATTTATTTCACAATGAAACAAAAATTACTCTTGTTAAACTAAGTATTTTTAACAAAATTGGCTTTTATCATGCTATAAAATAGTGTAAATTGTAATAATTACTATAATTTAGGTTTACAGAATATACATAAAAATTTCCTTCTATTTTATATAATAAATTAGTTTTTTAATTACAAATTTTTAAAGTTATTTTAAAGATAAATGAATTTGTTATTTTTTCCAAATTAGTGCATACATTTTATTTTTTATAAAAAATGCTTGTTTCATATAACATAACTTGATATCTTTATAATGTTGGACCATTATTAATGATTTATTAAAAAATTTATTCTAAACAGAAAAGAGCTTATTTCATATTGAATCCATATTTATATGTTCTAATGAATATTTTTCAGCTCGAAAGGCTATTATCCCTAAACATTTGTAAATTATCTTATGAAATGAGTCACACAGAAAAAATATTAATACATGGTTGCACTCTATATCAGATAGTGTTTGGTTTTTGGGGGGGGGGGGGATTGGAGAACTACGGTCTATTTTTTTGCAACACGACTACATCAGATATAATATATACATCTAATGTTTTATGCTATAAAAAATAAACTATATTTTAAATACAAACTTTAGTATATTTTTATTAGTGTGTATTAAATTGTGATATATACAAGTGTATAAAGCATTGGTTTTCAACGGGGGGAATACCGCCCACGGTGGGCGGTGGGACAATGTTGATGGACGCTGAACTTGTTTGGGATTTTAAGGGGCAGATGTAAGCATGGCTTTCAAACTTAATTCCAAAAATATTAAATAAATTTATTACATTAATTAACTAATTTACACTATTTTTACCATTATTAAAACTACCGTACCAAGACAATTATTTTCACCTTTGTGTTCTCATTTCTGAAATTGGCCGGATATTAAGAAAAAATATATTTAATCAACAGCATTTATTTTAGTGTTGTTTGAGCCTTTTTCCTTGACAAAAATTTGGTGTGTAACTCTATTGAAAAAATTACTTTCGCCTCTTATAATTGAGTATGTCTCCTTCCCTATACTTTAAATTAAGGGATTTTTACAAAGGAGAGGATTAAACTCATTAGGCTTCGTATCGGAGCGACAGCATAAAAAGTTTGAGAATCACTGGTATGAAATATTAGATGTGTGCATCATGTGTAATGTACAGGACAGAGAAAGGGTTAAGGAATGTTTAATGCTAACTAATTGAATATATGTAGTTTACAATAAAGATGGTAAAGTTAAAATAAAATAAAAATATAAGTAAAATCTTTAATTTGTTAACCACTATCTTAATTTATAAGATAATATTAAATTAAGAATTGGTCTCCAGCAGCTCGTTTACCTTCACAAAGCCTCACCCTTTGCTTCTAGAATGCAAGAAGCAGCCACACCCACAAGCTATCGGAACTATGCCTCACTACTTAATCACACCCACAGATTAATCTAGAATTTCACAGAAGCCAAGAATTCGGTGGAAGCGCGTGCGCTCAAGAGAATATTAATCAGTTCCTAAGAAGTCGTTTAAGAGCGAACGATTTTAAACAGATAATTACAGATAGAAGGAGGTCAATAATTAAAGCCTGGTGGGGATCTCTTCTAATCTCTTTCTTCAACCAGGAATAAAGGACAGTAATTATAAACTTTAAAATCCTTTTAATGTGGGCATGACTTGAACCTAGTAATTTAACGATCGTCGTTACTTTACAGAAATTTTTATAGCTGTAATATTCAGAAAAGATGAGTGATTTGTAATAATTAGAATTGCATACAATTATGGCTGTCCTGGAATTCACAAATAATAAAAAGTTTTATAGTTTCATCAAAAAAATATCGAACACATGCATGAATGCACATATAAAAATACCATTTTTTATTCCCAATGCATCTGGGAATATAAAACTTTATGTCATATAGAGATAATTTTTGTAGTGTACAGATGTACCTGGCAGCAAAAATATTTATGTTTTCTATCCCTAAGATGTCTTCTCTCTATCTTTTTGTGTTATGAACTCACGAATCCACCTCCCTATCCCCTGTTTCATCTTTTAGTTGTTTTATTTTCTGCTCGTTGTCATTTTCTGCTTGCCGATAGAAATCTCTGGATTAGAGGGCTCGCCCCAGGCAATCCAGTTGTCCTACCATCTTGAAGGTCTTGAACAGAGACAATTTTAAACTATAAAAATACAGTGATGGAACAGAATGCAAAACGGCAATAGAACTACATGATGAAGCATGACACAAAAAGTTTGTAGATGAATAATAGTTGGAACATTAAAAATATTCAGATTGTTCAAAAGATTAGTGGAGCAACACTTTATTTCATATACAGATAACTGCTGTTGTTGTTGTTGTCTTATACAACTTGTTCAAACCAAGCACGATTGAACCGGAGACTACTCGATTTAAGGCAATGGAATGCACATTTCGTTTCAACGAGTAACACAAGAGTGAAAGTATGACCTATGCTCAAGTGGGTCCTCATAATTTTGAAGCATGGACCAAGAAGAACACCCATAGGCTTGGTTTGCCTCCTCAGAGGTATTGATTGAGAACTTGGAGGTCATTGAGACCAAGAACATATTTTACGTGCCTCAGTCACCTTTAATGAACAGGGCGGGGATTAGACCGGCTCGGGATCCGAACCGTGCAGTTACGAAAGCGTTGCCTTTTTCGACTTAGCTACCGCGGATCAGAGACAATTTTAAACTATAAAATTGCAATCATGGAATAGAATGCAAACTGCAATAGAATTACACAAGGAAGAAGGACTCGAAAAGAATGTAGATGAATAATAGTTGGAACATTTAAAGTATTCAGATTGTTCAAAAGGTTAGAGGAGCAAGTCTTTATTTCATATAGAGATAATTTTTGTTGTCATATGCCACTTGTTCAAACCAAGTACGAATGAGCCGGAGGCTACTCAATTTAAGGCAATGGAATGAGCCTTTCGTTTCAACGAGCAACACAAGGGTGAAAGTACGACTTATGCTCAAGTGGGTCTTCGTAATTTAGAAGCAGGAACCAAGCAGAAGACCCATGGGCCTGGGCTGCTACCCTCAAAAATATTTATTGAAAACTTGGAGGACGTTGTGACGACGAATTTATTTTACATGCTTCAGTCACCTTTAATGAACAGGGCGGGTATTAGACCGGCCCGGGTTCCGAACCCGCAATCGTGCAGTTACGAGAGAGTTGCCTTTGCCGACTGAGCTACCGCAGATCAGAGATAATTTTAAACTATAAAAATACAATCATGGAATAGAATGCAACTGCAGTAAAATTACACATGAAAGCATAACTCAAAAAGAATGTAGATGAAAAATAGTTGGAACATTAAAAGTATTCAGATTGTTGAAAAGGTTAGAGGAGCAAGTCTTTATTTCATATAGAGATAATTTTTGTTGTTGTCGGCTTATGCCACTTATTCAAACCAAGCACGATTGAGCCGGGGCTACTCAGTTTAAGGCAATGGAATGCGCCTTTCGTTTCAACGATCAACACAAGGGTGAAAATGCTCAAGACTTGTGCTAGAGGTATTTATTGAGAACTTAGACGTCCTTTTGACCACAAACATATTTTAAGTGCCCTAGTCACCTTTAACGAACACGGCGGATCATAGACCAGCTCGGGATCCGAACTCGCAACCCACCAGTTAAGAGAGCGTTGCCTTTGCCGACTGAGCTACCGAAAATCAGAGATAATTTTAAACTATAAAAATACAATCATGGAATAGAATGCAAACTGCAATAAAATTACACATGGAATACATTCGTTTTGGGTTACGAAAGTATAACACAAAAAGAATGTAGATGAATAATAGTAGGAACATTAAAAGTACTCAGATTATTCAAAAGGTTAGAGAAGCAACGGCTTGATTTCATATAGAGATAATTTTTGTTGTTGTTGGCTTATGCCACTTGTTCAAACCAAGCACGATTGAGCCGGAGACTACTCGGTTTAAGGCAATGGAATGCGCCTTTAATTTCAACGAACACCTGAAGGGTGAAAGTACGACTTGTGCTCAAGTGGATCTTCGTAAGTTTGAAGCGGGGACCAAGAAGAAGACCCATAGACTCGGCCTTCCACCCTCAGAGGTATTTATTGAGAACTTAGAGGACATTGTGACCACGATCATATATTTATTGCCCCAGTCACTTTTAACGAACATGGCGGATCTTAGGCCGGCTCAGTTTCCGAATTAGCAACTCTACAGTTACGAGAGCGTTGCCATTGCCAACTGAGCTACCGCGGATCAGAGATAATTTTAAACTATAAAAATACAATCATGGAAAAGAAGGCAAACTGCAATAGAATTACACAAGGAAGCGTAACACAAAAAGAACGTAGATGAATAATAGTTGGAACATTAAAAGTATTCAGATTGTTCAAAAGGTTAGAGGAGCAACAGCTTTATTTTATATAGAGAAAATTTTAAAAAAATTATAAAAAATAAAATGACATAATTGAATAGAAATTGCAATAAAATTACACACGCGAGCATTGTACAAAAAGAATGAAGATGATAAAGTTATAACATTAAAAATATTCAGATTATTCAAAAAGTTGGGGAGAAATGGTTTTATTTCATATAGAGAAAATTTTTAAAAATTTATAAAAATAAAATGATACAATTAAATAGAAACTGCAATAAAATTACACAAGGGAGCATTATACAAAAAGAATGAAGATGATAATAGTTATAACATTAAAAAATATTTAGACTGTTTAAAAAGTTGGAGGAGAAATTACTTTATTTCATATAGAGAAAATTTTAAAAAAATAATAAAAGTAAAATGATGTAATTGAATAGAAACTTTAATGAAATTACACGAGGGAGCATTATACAAAAAGAATGAAGATGATAATAGTTATAACATTAAAAAATATTTAGACTGTTTAAAAAGTTGGAGGAGAAATTACTTTATTTCATATAGAGAAAATTTTAAAAAAATAATAAAAGTAAAATGATGTAATTGAATAGAAACTTTAATGAAATTACACGAGGGAGCATTATACAAAAAGAATGAAGATGATAATAGTTATAACATTAAAAATATTCAGATTGCTTAAAAAGTTGGGGAAGATATGTCTTTATGCCACATAGAAAAACTAAAAAAAATACAACTATGCAATAGATTACAAACTACAATAAAATTACACAAGGAAGCATTTTACAAAAAATGTAGATGGATGATGGTTAAAACAGTAAAAATTAGACTGTTTAAAAGATTGGGTGAGAAATGTCTTTATGCCACATAGAGATAATTAAAAAACTAAAAAAATATGAATGGTGCAAGAAATTACAAACTACAATATAATTACACAACGAAGCATTTTAGGAAAAAATGTAGATGAATGATGGTTAAAATAGTAAAAATATTCAGACTGTTTAAAAGATTGGAAGAGAAATGTCTTTATGCCACATAGAGATAATTAAAAAACTAAAAAAATATGAATGGTGCAAGAAATTACAAACTACAATATAATTACACAACGAACTATTTTAGGAAAAAAATGTAGATGGATGATAGTTAAAACAATAAAAATATTCAGACTGTTTAAAAGATTGTGGAAGAAATGTCTTTATGCCACATAGAGGTAATTAAAAAACTAAAAAATATCAATGGTGCAATAGATTACAAACTACAATATAATTACACAACGAACTATTTTAGGAAAAAAAATGTAGATGGATGATAGTTAAAACAGTAAAAATATTCAGACTGTTTAAAAGATTGGGGGAGAAATGTCTTTATGCCACATAGAGATAATTAAAAAAACTAAAAAAAATATGAATGGTGCAAGAGATTACAAAGTACAATAAAATTACACAAGGAAGCATTATACAAAAAAAATTATATGGATGATAGTTAAAACTGTAAAAATATTCAGACTGTTTAAAAGATTGGGGGAGAAATATCTTTATGCCACATAGAGATAATTAAAAAACTAAAAAATATCAATAGTGCAATAGATTACAAGCTACAATAAAATTACACAAAGAAGCATTATACAAAAAAATGTAGATGGATGATAGTTAAAACAGTAAAAATATTCAGACTATTTAAAAGATTGGGGGAGAAATATATTTATGCCACATAGATATAATTAAAAAAATTAGAAAATACATAATGCAATACATTACAAACTACAATAAAATTACACAAGGAAGCATTATACAAAATGTAGATGGATGATAGTCAAAACAGTAAAAATATTCAGGCTGTTTAAAAGGTTTGGGAAGCAACGCTACTATCGTTCATAGCATTCCCTAAGCTACACGAATTTTCTGGTTGGTGCTAAATGAATAACAGAGCCGAGATCTTTTTCTGATTTCTGGCAAAACCTTAAAAGTCAAAAATACACAAATTCTCAAATATTAAACATTTCCAATCTGTTGTGTTTTTTGAACAGATGTAAATAAGCCAAACATATTTCTTAAATTTTCTACGTTTCTATTTATAAATATTTTTTATAATTCAGTTGCAGCACACGATTTAAATCATTTATAAATTAAAATATTTTCTGTTTTCTTATAAACATTTTAAAGCAAATTTTAAAGTAATATTATTGATGAAAGATTTAAGTACATGTACATTATTTAGTATCAAATATGTCATCAAAAATGTAGATAAATTGGATGGTTCTTAGCTCATTCGGGTTATTTTTCGATTCGGATATATTGAAAAGATCAACTTTTGTATGTATTAGTTATACACAACATCCAGATAACCAAATGGCAAACTTTTGGCTCCTGAATACCTCTTTTAACTGCATATCCTCATTTGATAAGGATCCCATCTATATAAGAAAAGATAATTGTGTTAATATGTAGTGTGGGTTTGTAGAAAATACAGTAATATTTCTTAAAATATTAATATTTTTAGTATATCTTACATACTTAATATTCATATTATTTCATACGAATGTAATAGCTATTGCATTGCATCATACATACAATAAGCATAGAGGCTTCTATTTTAATTCATATTTTTCCGCGGAACTTGTTTGAGATGAAAAGAATTGGAATTATTCTTCTACGTAACACTGAATTAATTTACAAAACAGATTTCAGAGTAAATTCGTAGTAAATAAACAGAATATATAGAAAATATATTTTGCACTGTCGCGTTGTAAAATCTTTAGTCAGGCAGACTTAATATAATTTTATTCTATAACGTTATTCACAGTCTTAAAATATAAAATACAATACACCAAAACCACGCTTTAAACCTAAGCAAAGTACATTAAAATTTAGGTCATGATATTAGCTCCATGAACAGGAAAGGGCGCTTATTCCACTGGAAACTACACTATTTATGGGCGAGGTACACTGAGCCAAGGAGAAAATAATAAATAATTCAGTTAGTATGGAGGTAGTCGCAACGCAATGGACAGGAAATGGAGAAGGATAGATAATCTATCATACACGCACATACATACTATGGGAAAGAGAGTCAGTTGGAACTTTCTAGGAAAAATATGTTGGAAAGATAATTTTCAAATGCTCTCTATGCCGCTCTACGACAGACTAAACTTTTCTAGTTTAACCATGTTTGTTAACTATGAAAATGATTCAAAAGAATGTATTTAAAATTGTTGAAGCATAATAAAAAGCCGCAGATCGCAAACACATTTTATTGCAAACACCAAAATGAAAAATACAAGAAATACGAGGTACATTGGGCTTTTATAGTTTTGAGAAGATCCTGCGCCCAGCCAATCAAATTTCTGGCACAAACAAAACTAATTAAACACAGCCAATCAAAACGCAACAGGATCAACTAAAGAAAACATCGAACGTCCAAGAATGCTATTACTTAAATACAACAATAATCGGCCAAGTCGTTAAGTTTGAGTGCTATTATATATTTCAACAAAAATTACGGCAAAGACTGTACTCTTTCTCATTTAAACATCGTTTACATTTATACTATGCTTTACCACAGTTAAGACCATACGTTTAACAGAAATTTAACAATTATTTTCCAGCTTTAACATCTATTTTCAAAGAAAAAATTCAATACCTTTGCATAAACAGCCTTCATTGGATTAATTTCTATCAGGAAAAGGC
Organism: Pardosa pseudoannulata; assembly: GCA_032207245.1. Lineage (NCBI taxonomy): Eukaryota > Metazoa > Arthropoda > Arachnida > Araneae > Lycosidae > Pardosa > Pardosa pseudoannulata. The sequence goes on along the minus strand of CM063508.1, from coordinate 73,323,968 downwards.
TACATGTAATACCTCTGAATCTAATATTTTTTCTATAAAATAATAAGAAATGAAAACGGAACTGAAGCAATTCTCTTCAAGTGCATCCCACCAAATAACCCTGATGCGTCTCCTGTGTCTCTATGAATCTGGATATATAAGGTATCCGCCTACCTTCGGAGAACTTTTTTCTTTAAATGTAGAAACTAGTTCATGTTTTTATGCATTTATAGATTTATTTTTTATATTATCATAGAGAATAGCAAATAAAAAATTTATTCCTGGAGAAGTTTTTATAAAATTTCTAATAAATTATGAAAATTTAGTAAAAAAATCGGGTTATTTCTAAGGGTCTAATTTTTTAATAAATTAAATTATTTCAATATTTTTATGCAACACATTTCTTATACACTGGACTAGTGAATCACCTAAAATCTTTGCTTAATTTACATTTGGTAAAAAATTTTGGTCCTTCAAAATCATACACATTGAATTTTCATTACATTTATCTAACTATGAGTGTAACATCATTAAAAATCATCCAAATTTAAAGATTTTCAGTCATTTATTAGTAAATACTATCAAAAGCATTCATAATAATTTTCAACGAAATATTTTTATAGCTTTTTGAGAAATCACATTTCAAGTTTCAACAGTTTATTAAAAATACCGTTCTGAGAAAAACGCATTTGAAGTTTATGAAACTAATTTGAACTATTAAAAAATTAAAATACATGTTTAAAATTCCCCACACTTTCTTGCTTTGAAACTTTCTAATTACCAAGTTTCTAATTATTAAAAATACTGGAAAAATGTTTAAACTAATCTTCATGTAAATATAAAAAGTTTTGTCCAAAAAATGATCTTTAAAAAGCTTTAAATTTACAACTTCCGGTTCCAAAGACGCTACTTCCAGTTTGTTTTGACAACTGGCACTGATGTTTAAACACCTGTAACTTTGCTTTAAAATGGCGTAAAGACAAAACAAAAACATATTTAGAAGCCTAAAAGTTGAAGTTTTCAATAAATAAAAAAAATATGATTTTTGGCAAAAAATGACGTTTTTAACGTAGACGGATACCTTAACCCCTTTAGAACCAGCAAGTAAATGCTATAAGAGTCGACCGTTCTGAAAACAGTTGCCGTTTCACACGCTCTTTTAACATTTAAAATTTAAATAAAACTTTCTGATCTTCGATTACGCATACGCGACACTGGTCTCTCAATATCAACTGGAGCTCTTCGCGTGGAAGCGAAGCTGGGCTAATAAAAGTAGAATCACTGCGTCGCATCCACGAGACGTTGGTCGCGATCGGGTTGAGAAAAACTCTTTATAAGCGGCCTACCAATAAATACACACTGAAAGATTGTGAAGAAGAGATGTAGCAAAATCAACCTTCGTATAGGAAGAAGCACCCTGTTATGCTGGAATTCAGAATGTACTATCATAGCTCAGCAAAAATGGCTATAAGATTTAGCATATTATAAAATAAAATACTAATAGTTGTTCATATAAATATTTTCAAAATCGTTAGAAAAATATGTGTACATCCTATGTATACAAATAAAAAAAGATGAAACAAAACCTTGTATCGAATTTTGTTTACATAAAATACAATTTATGTATTAATTATTTTTTCACTAGTTTTGAGAGACTGGTTAAAAGAATTTAAGTCTGTGAACACTCCTTTACATTTCATAGTATAGGGGTGGAAAATAAGGAGAATTTTATATAACTATTTTATATTCAATAAATTTGATATAATATATATATATATATATATATATATATTGTGTGTGTGTGTGTGTGTGTCTGTGTGCGTGTGTACATATGTGTACATATATATATATATATATATATATATATATATATATACAATTATATATATATATATATAATTATATATAAATAGATATATAATTATATATAAATATATATTATATATACATATATATATAATATATATAGATATGTATATATATAAATATGCGCTTAAATATATGTATATATATATATATAAGATATATATATATATATATATATATATATATATATACATATATATATATATATATATATATATATATATATATATACATATATATATATATATACATATACATATATATATACACATATATATACTTATATATATATATATATACATATATATACATAGATACATACATATATATATATACATAGATACACACACACACATATATATATATATATATATACATTGCTGCTTTATGTTTATTTTCCTTTATATTCAGAAATAGTTACTATTTAATTCTAGATAAAAGCTGGAGTTTTATCTCATCGTATCATTACGAAATAGCTTTTGTTATTTAAGTAATGTTAAAAAGATTTTTTTTTTCTTTTTTTAAGGGGGGATTCATCTATAGATTTCTGTTGCAAACTCAAATTTACAATGCAAGTCACATTTATATATTTCTCTACATGTCTAAAGTAGTTTATATTCGATAATGTATTAAAATGAATATCGCTCTAAGCACTAAACCAGTTATGTTTATATCATGTAGTAGGTATATTAGTGTCATCTTATTTTACGTCACGTTAATTATCGATGTCTATAGTTAATTATTGTACTGACAGCTTTCATGAGCTCAGTAGATGTCATTAAAAGGTAATCAAGGAATAAATGTGAATATTCACTGCCTTCACATTAGCCATTGTATGTTTATATTAAAACACAAGTAAAAAATATGCTGCTAATTACAAATCTAAGATTGAACTACAGAAATATGAGAGTTTTACTTAATTTAGAGGAAAAATTATGATCGCATAGACTTAAATATGGACAAAATTGTCAAAATATTACAATTTTTAACGGTTTCTCTACGCAGAAATGCCTTCCATCAAAACTCATGGAAAAAAGTACGTTGAAACTTGTTAGGTTAATGGTTTATAACAAAATAAGAACAAGAATGGCATCTGCAAGCAGTGTACATTTTTGTCTATACAAAGTCTGAAAGCCAGTAATGATAAAACTGAACTAAAAATTTCAAATAAATATAAAAATACTTCTTATTTAGCTCAAAATTTCAGACTCTTATATATCATCAGGATTTATTGTCTTAAAATCTCCTCTATTTTGCACTGCAGATTAGTACCTGGAAAAATGTCCTGGAGGAGTACCTGTGTAAATGATACTCATTTCCTATGAGAATGTATTTAAATTACTTCGCAAATATGTGTGCAAATATTTTGCTCGCACGTATTTGAAGTTACATTTGAAGTTGTATTTCCTTTAGAAATTAAGCAGAAGGAATGTGTAAAAAATAAAATTTTCCACTTCTAGCAAGTTCTCAATAGACATATTGCCTTGGAGAGCTTATTTATCTTCTATTAAAATGCGATTTAACCCTAATGTATTTTGAAAAAATCACTAAAAATAATATTCCCTTTACTGCTTTTCCGTAAACTTTTTCAATCATATTTTCGAGACCAAAATATTTCTCCCTCCCTATTGTTGGAATTTATAAAAAATTGCTTCATGATACTAACTTTAAACCTGCACCATATGTCTACTGGTTACAGCTCCTGCTAATATAAAGCAATTCAGAAATGAGCGTTTCCCCTTATGAACCGGTTTTGTGCCACTTGGTCAAACCAAGCACGTTTGAGTCAAAAAATGCGCCTTTCGTTTTAACGATCACCTCAAGGGTGAAAGTACGACTTCTTGCTCAAGTGGGTCCTCGCAATTTTGAAGCCCGAACCAAGAAGAAGACCTACAGGCTTGGCCTGTCAGCCCCAGAGTTATTTATTGAGAAGTTGGAGAACAACATTGTGACCACGAACATATTTTACATGCCCTAGTCACCTTTAACGAACAAGGCGAACTTTAGTCCAGATCGGAATCTGAACCCGCCACCCTCCAGTTACGAGAGTTTGCCGACTGAACTACCATGGTTCCATGAGCCGGTGTCTTGTACTCGGTATATAGCATCCTTAGAAATGGGATGGACAATAGTAACATTAAAAGAACATCGTTTATAATCTGAACATCTACTATACATATCTACTGATTGGTCAAACTTACCAAAACCTACTTTCCAGTACAGTTATTCTTTTATTAGCAATAATCCCTATCTAACTTCAATTTCTCTTAAAGTGACAAATATGTAATGCTACGGAATTTTTTCCACAATCTACACTTCGTATTTTGTAAACTGTACTTGCACTTACAATGCATTCCTAAAGAGGGAACAGTAAAAAAAGTGACCATGCTTCTAAAACGTCATTATTTTTCCTATCGAATTACAAAATATTCCTATCAAATTTACAAAATCGTTTAAGGGATTTGTACAATATTTACCAAATTTTGAATATCAGTTACAATTCAACAAAAGTAAATTAGTGGCTTAAAGAAATTTCTTAGACTAATTTTTTTCTTTCTGATTGATTACATTCTTTGTCGTTATTTTAAAATATTTATATCTTTACCTTCCTGTAAACTTCATTTTATGTCAATGAAAGATATTTTGCCAATATTCAATTTATAATCTTTAAAAATTGTTTTAAAAATTGTTCATACTGAACACAAAGTGGGTTTGTCTACTTCTGTGTTCAGAAACAAATCATCCATTTTCATAAAAAAAATTTCTTTGTTGAGAATTTTTTTTGTTGAAACATAGTGATTTCCTCTTTCAAAAAAGGGCAATTTACTACAATAGGGGTATATAATAACAATTTACCTTGTACGGAAGTTTTATCTCGCATACATAAACGTTAATTAACAATACTCAAATTCACTCTTCAAATTTTACATTAAAAAATCTCAAGAGATTATTTGGGATAGTGGATCAGATATTTTACATGGGATTGGATATTATGATAATTTGAATAAATTTAGATAAAAGATAATATTTCGAAATATGGAATGACGTCTTCAAAAAATGCTTTTGAATACAAAATAGATTTGTGGATTCAAAATCAAAGCTAAAACATTATAGCATTATCAAAGAACAAAGCTAGAACTTGAAACTAATGACCGATGGACCAGAATTTAAATGTTTCCTTCACATGTAATTATATCTGCTCTGAACATAATCCCGGTATTTTTGAGGTGCACGAAAGATTGCATTTGGCATATTAATTACAGAGTATCGATCTTTAAAAAGGCAATTACTAATTAAATTTAGCTTCTCTTCCAGTTTCTAGAGACAAAATTAGAAAAGTCTCAGTTTCACTCCAAAACAACAAATAATTTTAATGCGGTTTGAAAATTAAATTTCCAACTTCCATACTTAATACACAGAACTTCCTCGCAAGACCATTCCCTTTCCAAATTAAAATCTCTAATTTTAGCTCTGTGTTTTCATTGCTAATCATATTCGTACGCCACTGAAACAATTTAGCTAAGACTTCTAATTTATTTGCAGTATGATGCCCCGCCCTCCTTTTCTTTCGGGAGCACACGCTACATCTTCATGATAATGAATAAGATGATTACGCCACTGCTAGACGTGTCAAAGAGCGTCTGCCGTTTTCCTGGAACTTGATAATCATTAGTTATGTTACGTGCAGGAGTGCTCGCCTTCTGATTGACAAATGTTAGAGTATGCTAATTATTCAGATATGCATTAAATGCGATTGTTTCTTTCTTGTATATTTCTAATCTGAAGTATTTGCATTGTAACCGTTCGATCAGGTTTTACTCAGAAATCAGTGAAAGACTTACATTCTGAAATTAATTTTTAAATTTTCATACTACACTGTTTATAAGGCATTTTATTTTGTAAGTAATTACGTTTTAAAATATAGAATTTCGAAGGAAACATATTTTTATAAAAATAATTATGCAAAACAGGTTATTGAATAAAATCTAGAGTTTTTCTGTCCGTGTGTTTGTAATAGAACTCCTCCTTAACAGCTGGACTGGTTTTGATGAAATTTTGTGTGTATGTAATTAAGTTGATTCAAGAATGGTTTAGATTCACAATTTGATGCGATGTGATTTTTTTTAAATCCACTATAAGCTTAACTGTGGAGCAGTAGTCAGTGCAGAATCCAATTCCCGTACATGCGATGTGGTCATTTTAATTTAATCTAATTAGGTTTGTGATGACTCCACGCGTGGTGGCCTCAAATATTTTAAAAATAATTCGTTTCCTTACTTTTCCATCAAAACGGTCCAATTTATAATTAATTGAAAAACATTTTACAATTTTTGGATTTGCAGTGTTAAAACGGGACAGCACCTGTCTTGTAGTCTGGTGCATTTAAAAGACATTATAGTTTTAATAAACCAAACTGCCTGTAAAAAAAATAAAGTTTTGAAGTGAAAAATATAAATTAAACACAGAAAAATATATTTCATTATTTTTAATATTTAGTGCATTTTAGCTTATTATTTTACATTTAGGAGTATTTTAAATGTATTTCTTTTCAAGATTAAGTTGTTCTCACATATACTCATACGTGTGCGTTATTTCTTTCATAAAGTGTTAAATAGATGGTGACCAAGGTATGATGATAACAATAACGTGCTTACACTACAGGCATTTATTGAGACACATTGTAGAAATCCACTGTATTTCAGTGCTCTCCTGTATGTATGTAACAGTATTTTAAAACACTACAAACTTAGTATGATATCCAAGGTGTATATAATACAGGCGTTAGGCCATGAAAGTTACAGCAAAACTTCAAATAATAAAGTTGAGCTTATGAGGATTTGGCAGTCTCGTGGTAACATTTTTTTCATTCACTTATTTAGTAGCATAAGAGAGAACGAGAGCCATCCAATCAGAGTGTTAATAAGATCTTACATCGAAAGTGAGTTACGTAAAGGTATTATATAAGATTATATGAGCTAAACCAATGTTAATTTGTGGTCCAGTAGTAGCCAAAAGTTACCTTAATTTTAAAGAAATTCACCAATGTTATTTTGCGTATCGAATCAATAATTTATTTATTTTAGGATATAATTACAATTAATATGGTTAAAATGTATACGTATGTATAAAAAGAACTGAAAAATCTCAAAAATAGTTATAAAATTGTATTAAAATGTAAGACAAAAGCTTTAAAATTATTAAAATCTTACCACACATCAACTGTCATACCCGTTTCTAACATGGAAAATACGAGAAATTTTATTTCATAATTTCAAGTAATTCTGTTGGTCCTTTCGTGGCCATTTGGATTGAAGCAAAACGACAAAACAATTCATCTCCAGTCATTACAGTGTGCGGATGTCTCTGGCCTGAAAAATATTTGTGTTTTTCTATCCCTAAGCTTTCTACTTCTTAGTATATGAACAAACGAATCCCTCTCCTTATCCCCTTCTTTCATCTTTTAACTGCTTTATTTTCTGCTCGTTGTCATTTTTCTGCTTAATGATAGGAATCTCTAGACTAGAGGCTCCGTCCCAGGCAATCCAGTTGTACCATAGCCTTGCATGTGTTTAGATACATAAACTAATATACAGTGTTCCCTCGCCACTTCGGGCTTCATCAGCTCTTCGTGGGTTTTTCCAAAATATTCATCAAAAGGTAAAGAGGAAAAAAATACAACCATTTCGGCAACCGCATTGCGGAAAAGAGAGTTGTTTCATGTTGATGTGAGAGAGAGCTGGATCTCCGCATGTCAAACAAAGAGACGAGTTGACTCAGTACATACCACGGGATCTGATTAAGGTATTTCATCACTCAGTGGTTGAGAAGTCGGTGAGGCTGGATCACATCATAAAGAATGATGGAATTGTCGACATGACAAAAGAAGACATCAGTGCCCTTATCAATCAGACCCACGGACCAATGAAGTTCTCCTTGAGATAAAAAAGTCTGCAAGTGAGGAAAAAAACAAAGAGGAAGACGAAGAAAAAACTGAAAAGCGTAGCTTTAACCTGGAGAATCTGCAATAATTGTGCAACATGGGAAGAGCGATGCAACAATTTACACAAGACATTGACGATAATTTGGTTCGAGCTGTCGAGTTCAGCAATCGCGTTGACGGGGTTATACCTTTGTACAGAAGAATTTTGAAGGAAAAGAAAAAATAAAGACAACTACCCATCACCATGTTTCTCTCCAAGGAAAAGGGCCACATGTACCGTCAGCGCCTCTAGCAGAAATGTCTCCAAGTGAGCCTAAATCTTCTACGAGTGAAGTGAGAACCTCTCTTGCGCCATCAACACAAGACTCTTCGACTCTCTCAGAAAGCAATATTGATTAATGTTTATTACTGTATAAGATTTTGTAATTAACCTATTAATTAACACTGACACGTTCAAGTAAATACGTATACTGTTGTAATTTTTGTCTTAAATGTGTAAAGTATAAATACTGTTTAGATATTTAAAACATTCGTGTATTAGCATACAAGAAAATTCCTAGGGGCAAATCCTACTTCGCGATTTTTCGGCTTTCGCGGAAGACCCCCATTAACCGCGAAATACAAGGGATCACTGTATATATTTATATATATATATATATATATATATATATATATATATTATATATATATATATATATATATTATATATATTATATATATATATATATATATATATATATATATATATATATATATATATATATATATATATATATATATATATATATATATATATATATATATATATATATATATATATATATATATATATATATATATATATATATATATATATATATATATATATATATATATATATATATATATATATATATATATATATATATATATATATATATAAGTGTGTGTGTGTGTGCGTGTAATTTTTATTTAGATTCCTCATTTAAAAACCTTCTACTACGCCTGTTTCAAAATGACAATTTTGTCTTATTTTTCTTTAAAAAAAAGGATTCTTAGGTTAAAAAACATTTCCCCGTATAACAGCAAAAGTATGTAAAGTAATTATGTCAGAGTGCATCTGACATTTTAGCAGCAGTTTGTGAATATTTAAAATTAATAATACACAGTCTTCCTATTATTACATTTATATGTAAAACTGGCAATGCAATTAAGGCTATGAGTAAAAATAGTTATATTCTACGCTTATTCTAGAGCCGAAAATTTCATAAATTGTGAGAAAAAATATATTTTCAGCAATAGCTGTATCCTCGTCTCTATATTTCTTGACTTTAACCTCATTACAGAAACTTTGGGAAATTTGATTACGGCCCGAGGGGTTTTAAACAATTCTCCGAAAAATCTTCAAAAATTGTTTAGAAAAAGATGCTAGGAAGTGAACCGTTATGGCTGAAATATACGTTGATTACTGTGCAGGAATTTGAGAAAAAATATTACTATAGCCCAAAGGAGCGCTTTATCTTTTTGAAATATGCTTCGATATTGTGACATTCATTATGCAGAGTTGCTGCTCCATACTCTTATCGAACTGATAAAATTTAATGTTTCAAACAAATCACCCAAGGATGAACATTTCTCAGCAAATGAATTCCTGATAATTATCTACTGAAATAGTAAAACTGGTTAATGGGAATAGGAAACTAATTTTTACATTCTCTTTTGTAAAATAAATTACGAATACAAAAAAAATGTTCAGGCAAACATAATATTTACTGCCAATGAATTGTCTCAAGCAGTTGCAAATTTTAGTGATATATGTAACTGCTCAATAAATTAGCATTTTATATTACAAATATTTGTTTAGAGTATTATGGAAAACATTGCTATGAATAGCGAGATACGTTTTCTTTTTTCCAATCTTTAGACTAATTATCCGTGTAAGAATACTTTGAACTTACTTTACACGTTTCATTAATTATCCGTGTAAGAAAACTTTGAACTTATTTTACACGTTTTAGAAATTTATTAGGTATGAATTAATTCTGTTTTTGCTTTGACAGTCTTTGTAATAAAGAAAATTAAAAATGAAGCAAATTTTAGTGATATATGTAACTGTTCAGTGAATTAGCATTTTATATTACAAGTATTTATTTAGAGTATTATGGGAAACATTGCTATTAATAATGAGGTACGTTTTCTTTTTTTCAATCTTTAGCCTAATTATGCGTGTAAGAATACTCTGAACTTATTTTACACATTTCAGAAATTTATTAGGTATGAATTAATGCTGTTTTCGCTTTGACAGTCTTCATAATAAAGAAAATGGAACAATGTAGACATTTTCAGACTCTACCGTGGTGTAATCGGGTTAGATAATGTCCGATGCTATATTCTCTTTCATCATCCATAACCCTTTGACAGTTTCATTTTTTTTTTTCAGAATTCGGTCAAAAAAATGTCACATTTTTTATGGCATTTTTTTGTTCATTTTACATTTTTAAGTACAGATGTGTTATTAAAATTAACATTTCTAATATTTTTAAGCAATTAGTACAACTTTTTTTCTTTCTATGAAATCATCATAGAACTGAAATTTACCTTAAGTCTCATTGATATCCAAGTTAATTTTTGGAATTCCATTGAAAGCTAATCTAGGAAGCGGATCCGAAGGATTATCATAATTAATTTTAAAAAATTATCTTGTTTGATTGATTCCATCCGTACTACTATCAGAGTCACTACTATGCAGGTCATCTAGTAAACTTTCGCTACTATCATTTACAGATAATTCAGTTTCTGATTCCGAGTCACAGTTCGAATCACAAGAAATTAGCTACATACGCTCTGAATTATCCATTATTTAAAAGTAAAAATATATTATTCAACTCTTACATCAATAAAATTATCACGCGGTTAGTAAAATATAACCAGTTAGCTATGCACTAAAAGATAACAATTCGTCTTCTGATACAAAACATGCGAAAAAACCCGCGGTTTTGAACCAGGGTAGAAAATACAATAAACTGCAAACTATCATTTACTGGACAACTATCGAAATGTATAAGAATAATTTGTTTCTAAAATTGGAAAAAATAGGCCGAAACAGTGCAGTCGAAATAGAAATCAGATTGTCCGTACGCCGTACGGGCAAATCAGTAAAGGCCCGAAATCCGTGCCCGTACCGCGTAAGGGCAAAACAGGGAAGGGGTTAACTGATATAATTGCACAAGCGTAGACTTTTGGTTATTTTGTACACTGTTTCAATTAAAGAATAGTTGAGACACAAAGTGGCGCTGTAGGTTTAAAAACAAAACAAGAATACTTTCAATACAGCCACTCTTAAAGAGGTAAGATTACGTAGTCTCAGCACAAAATTACCACATACTTGGTGCAATATCTAAGTCGAAATGAACTGGTATATATTACAAATGCAATATTCAATTTTAAAATGATGTGGATTTTATTGGCATACTTTATTTTTATGTGTCATCACAGAAAAGAATAATTTAAATCTAAATAAAAGGGAAACAACCCATGTCTCTTTCTGGTCAGGGACTGATTTGCAAAAATGATATCTCTGTACAGAAGTGGAATTCAGGTTCAGTCGGATCTTCTAACTGTATCGTAGTAATACGTTTTGAAGACTAATGTAATTTTATAGCATTTTGAGGTCTTTTTTTTGTTATTGTTGTTGCCCATGCTCGACATCAGTTAAGGTTACGAATATTTCTAAATTTTAAGGGATATTTCTATATTTATTATATACAAAAAAATGAACAAATCTCAAAATATATTTCATTTAAAATAGATATTTCCATGATAAAATGTATGTATTATTACAATATTAATGTATTACCATGATAAAAAAGCAGATGAAGTACCCCTACTTCTCTCCCTTGTAATATATATGTATACACAGTCATTTTCTTATTTTTTTATCATCTATAATGCCATTAAAATCTAATATGTAACATAAAATATTAAATAAAACTATATGTGTTTAAAATAGTGCTAATAAAACAAGTGATGATAATTTTAATTAACTCATCAAGGCTTTTAAGAAAGATTTAAATCGTTTAAATATTCAAATACATTTTTCTGTATTGTGAGATATTTTGAAGATTACAAATAATTATGTAACTGTTTCAACATTTACCTAGTTGTTTTTTATTTTAAATATTCTATTACTTGTAAAAATGCGATTTTAGGCTATTGTACAAGGTAAATTCACCGAAAATTGACCCTTCTTCATAGGGAAAACCCATGCACATGCGCCAAATTTGCCGCCTTAAATATAGGCCTGTTCCTGTTTCGTTCATTTTAGGACAGATGTCACCAACCTTATGAAAGCTCTGGAAAAATTATTTTAAATTTTACTGAGAGATACCAAAGAAAACCATAACAGAAATAAGAACTTTTTTTTCAAATCTTCGTTTCTTTATTGCCATATAACCTATATTTCTCGTAAATAAGAAATTAACTTTCATAAAACTGTATCTAAGAACAAGAAATGGTAAATAAACTGTACATAGGGAAAGTAATTGAAATGTCATTGACAATAAATTTAAACTATCATAACAGATTTATCATCAAACTTCAGGAAATATGGCAGAATTATTGATTATCAACAAGTTTTTAAATATTGAGACAGTAGGTAATAACTGTCATTTAAATGTCATGCTTATTAATCTGTTAATCTGTTTATGTTCTATTATTTTTTATTTATATTTCGTACTGGAAAAAGAAATTTCACACAAATATATAGAGTAAAACATTTTCTTCTCTTTTAGACAAACTTTGACCAAAAGTGGATATTTTCTTTTGGAAAAAAGAATTAAAATATTTTCAGAAATTGAAAATTCGAATTCAGGGATAAATCCTTTCGAAAACCAATCAGGTGGTTTAAGTTTTGCTTTCTTCATGTACCTTTGTATGCAAAATTATATACTACTGAAATTGGGTAAGCGGAATTCACTCAATGGCATTGTTTGGATGCAAGATGGTGCACCTCCAGATAAAGCGAGGACTGTTAAAAAGATCCTGGAACAGCATTCTGGTGATCATTTCCTCTCAAGCCATTATCTTTTTCTGTGGCCTCCGCTATCCCCCGATTTGATGCCTATGGATTTCTGATTTTAGGGATATCGCAATCCAGAGTTTACCTGTGCAATCTGCAAACTTTGTCGGATTTAAAGGATCCTATACGGAGTGAGATTGAAAATATAAGTCATGCCATGTAGCTTTCAGTGTTATTGTCCATCGTCTCCCACATCCAATGCGTAAAAGCCTGTGATGGTAATCGTGTGGAAAATGTTTGATCTAAATAAATCTTTTCTTTTATCCGATATGTGTTGTCATCAGTGATCGGTGTCTTGTCTCAGTCATAAGCAGTAGTCCTCCGTGAGCCCAGAAAAACTCCGTTGTGTATGGATAATATGTCTGATTTTGGACATATAGGTACCGATCTAACTCTATTTAAGGTTTTCGCATGCGCTCAATATTTTGCGACAGGAAAAAGTAGGCATTGACCTTCGACATTTTCCAGTTTCTGTAAATATAACTGTAACCGTGAGCATCACTGTGTTGCCATTAACAAAATCTTGAGCCCATATCTCCGAATAATTATATTTCCAATCTCATCTCGATCGGTTAACCGAAATGGAAGTTAGAAGTGTAAATTTTGGCAACGTTTCATTATGACCACCCTATAAATGTATATAATGAATAACACGTGTTAATACCATCTGCACAAAGTTTCTTTACATTATTTTGGTTTAAACTGTAGTAGTTATAGATATTTTTTACCTCCAATATATACTGATAAGTTTTTACGGTCGTTAGATTCTTTAAAACGAAGCAAGCGAAAAAAAAATATCTACAAATTTTCACAGAAAAAGATTGATTTACTTTTGACATTTTATTTTTTTACTGAAACCCATTCAAGTAAATAAATCGATATATTTGAAAGCGATGTTTCACCCGAAGGAACAGAATTTTTCTGCAATACTCAAACCCTTTGTAACGTAGGAAATATCTAGAATATTTAACAATTTTACTTTTCATTATGTATCTTAGGAACCCACGTATACATATTCAAACATTGTTAAAAATTATCTAGCATACAAGAAATATATTTTCTCTAACAGATACTCTTCAATCTACTGCAAGATACTGTAATAATTTATATGTTTATTTTTCCTATGTAATATATTTGTTCATAACAAATTATAATAGTTTTAGTTATAAACCATTTAAATATTTACATGCTTCAAAAACTAGAAAATAACTATCTCCAATTAACTTTACTTACGTCTTTCAAATAAAGCATTGAATCTGTAAATAATGAAAATAAAACGTTTGAGATGTTTGGAATATTAATTTATATCATGCATGGATAATTAAATACTTTCAGTTCAGGTAATAGAATAAATAGCTTATTTACGACACATATAATAAAATAGTTATGCTGTAAAGAAGAATTTATATGATTATACACTCTTAAACCAAAAAAAGACACAGTAAGAAAACGTTATTCGTATAGAAAATCGGTAAATGTGATTTACATGTACAGATAAACAAATTATTACAATTTGAGAATAACTGGATGATTTATTCAAGTGATAGAGCTTCAAAAAGTGAAAAGCTCAATAACACGTCTGTCCATCTCTGGCCCTTATGCAAGCAGTTATTCGGCTTGACATTAATTGTTATAGGTGGAGGATGTCCTTCTGAGGGATGTTGCCCCAAATTCCAAATTGCACCAAATTCAACTGGCTCTTTAGACCGTCAAATTGGTTGGAGGTATCTTCCAATAAGGCACCAAACTTGCTCAATAGGAGTGAGATCCGGTGAGCTTGCTGGCCAAGGTAGCTTGCACCACCTTGACGAAGATAAGCAGTAGAAACAGCGTGCTGCCGGATATTATCTTGCTGAAATGTAAGCCCATGAGGACGTGGCATAAATAGCAGCACAACGAGACGTAGAACTTCATCTACGTACCGCTGTGTTGTAAGGGTACCATGGATCACAACCAAAGGAGTCCTTCCATGAAACGAAATGGCACCCCAGACCATCACTCCTGGTTGTAGGTCAGTATGCCAGAAAACAGTGAGGTTGGTATCCCACCGTTGTTCGGGGCGTATCCAGACACATCTTCGCTGGTCATCAGGGCTCAGTTCAAAGCGGGACTCATCACTGAAGACTATTCTACTCCAGTCAGTGACATTCCAGTTCGAATAAGCTCGACACCACTACAGTAGGTCTTGTCGTTATAGAGAGGTCAATGGTAGTCGGCGCAAGGGATGCCGTGACCACAGCCTCCTTTCTGTGAGACGCCTATGAATTGCCCTTGCGGTCACTGAAGCGCTAGTTGCATGTACAATTCATGATGAATCTGAGTATGTGAGTGCATCTATGACGATTGCTCGGTTCTCACGTTCTGCCGTTTCTCTAGGAAGACCGCTTTCTTTTACACATTGTGTTAGGCCATGGTTCAACCATTCCTGCCAACATCGTCTAATAGTGGCATCGATCCTGCCCAAATGTCCAGTGATTCTCCAGTTATGCCAACCGCCTTCTTTCAGACCAACTACACGCCCTCTCTTAAATATTGACATCTGCACATATCGTTCGCGTAGTCATGGTTATGTCTACCTGAGTACACGGAGTGAACTTCGCAAAGAATTTGTGACTTCGAATTGAAATTTCTCCTCTTAAATATCCTACCATTTGCGCAGATAAGATGCGCTGAAGCAAAACACATTCATTTATTGGTCACCAAAAATTAAAATTCTGCATTTTCTGTCGGAACCTGTAGGCATATCAATTAATTTCCAATTTGCATTAATCTTCTCTTTGAGTTGTCGTGCTTTTGGAAAAAATTTTTTTTGGATAAATTGGATATTTTAAATGTTCAAAACTCTCCACAAACATTATAGTGTGTGCTTTTTTGCCGAGCGTCGCTGGAAAGCACAGTCCGGCATGGAATATTTTATCGAGATCAGATCAAAGCTGAAAGTGAAGTTTCTTGACATGCAAACCCATATCCACTCTTCTTTATACAAATTATATTAATTTTTAAAAATCAGTTTAGTGTTGCTAAATAAAACTAGAATGAATTAAAATCTTTAATATTGTTCTTTCAATTTACAGTGCAGTTTTTAACTACAGATATTGTTAAAGGTTTTACTTACTTTTAAAATGAAAAAAAAACTCTCAAAACACTTGACAAACATAGTGTGTGCTTTTTTGACGAGAGTCGCTGGAAAGTAGATTCCGGAGTGTAATATTTTATCGAGATCAGATCAAAGCAAAAGGTGAAGTTTCTTGAAATTCAAACCTATATCCACTCTTCTTAATACAAATTATACTAATTTTTAAAAATTGGTTTAGTGTTGATTAATAACACTAGTAGGAATTAAAATCTTTAATATTGTTCTTTCAGTCTACAGTGCAGTTTTAAACTACAGATTGTGTTAAAGGCTTTACTTACTTTTAAAATGAAAAAAAAAAAATCTCAAAACTCTTGACAAACGTTATAATGTGTGCTTTTTTGCCGAGCGTCGCTGGAAAGTAGAGTCCAGAGTGTAATATTTTATCGAGATCAGATCAAAGCTGAAGGTGAAGTTTCTTGACATGCAAACCCATATCCACTCTTCTTTATACAAATTAAATTAATTTTTAAAAATTAGTTTAGTGTTGATAAATAACACTAGGAGGAATTAAAATCTTTGATATTGTTATTTCAATCTACAGTGAAGTTTTTAACTACAGATTTTATTAAAGGTTTTTCTTATTTTTTTAAAGGTTATTTTTAAAATGCAAAAAAAAAATAAAATAAAAAATAATAAAATAAAATACTTTAAGGTTTTTTTAACAGTATCAATTTCCCCGAAGCAATTCATTCCCTGATCTTTCAAAATTTACATTCTATTACATTTCTGAAGTGGATTTTTCTTCTGCTCCAGTGGATTTACATTGCTTTTGATTAATATCATGCAGAAAAGCACTTCACGGAATGAATTGAAAAAAAAATCCTTCCCCCATAAAAAAGTACCTCATATAAGCTCACAAAAAAGGATACCTATTGTGGGTTGTTTTATTCACTAGCTTCGAGTTTCACTGGCGTAATTTGTTATCAAAATCCTTCCCCCATCTCTAGTTTCATGTCATTGTAGTTCTCCCCGGAGACATAGGATTATCCTCGTCTATACAGCTTTGTGAAAATATTTCTGACAACTTCTAGCTTGAATGTGGCAGCTCTCAAACAATACCATCTGTCACTGGCAAAATGTTGGAGCAAAGATGCTTAAAGGCATGAATGAAGGAAATTACATTAAAGCAAAGATTATGCTTTGTTAATGAACATTGATTAAATATAATTTAAAATATTGAATGATACTACTTTGATGAGTGTAAATCTCTAACGAACTTCTTTTTATAAATGAAAATAAATATACTGTTTGCATTAAAACGAAATGAAAGGCATGAAAACTTATTTCACGTGTATTTTTACATGCAGAGTATCAGATTATTTGGAACACTTAAGTAATTTAGTAAACCTTTCTAGCAAACATTTCGTTCTTACCCATTGCGTACTACTAGTTCAATTTTAATCCCATTAATATTTCAAAATATATACTCCCAACTCTTTGGAATATTTAACCTTATATAAATTGGGAAATACATTTGTCAGTCACAATAACAATAGAAAAAAATATTGGACAATGTAGCGTTCTGAGGTTAAATTAATGAGTGAAATTTTAAGGTAAAAATTTTATTAGTATGTAATTAATAGAAAATATTTTCAATATATAAAAGCATTACAAATTATTTATTACAACAACTATAAAAAATTAAGATTTAATTATTTACACAAATAATTTATATTCAACTTGGGGATTCGTTTCGTTTTAGTACAATTTCAGGAGGGCAACAAAAAGAAGCATTTTTTTTTTCGGGCAAACCATTTACAAGTATCTGGAATTTTACGCACTCACATTCTAGCACGCTAACAAATAACATGTTCTTTAGAGGTGAAGGGGAAACGGAAAATATGTTCGTGGTCACTGCTGTGGTGTAGTACATTGCTGCATTGCTGTTGTTACATCAAATACATTAATAACTCAAGTCTCCTTTACATCATCTTTAATATTAATTGTAGTAAAATGCCGCTGATCTATATTACAGTATTCAAATATAGAACAAAACATAAGGAAATATATAAAAAATAAAAAGTAAAAGAAGCACTCCACGTGCTACACCTGAAAGAAAAATTACCAAAATCTAAGAACACTCTGCATACTTTTCCTTCCTTCTGAACTACTCCAACCCTATACTTTATCCATTATCCTGTGCTGATGCATCCGTTGTTTCATTGCCCTGTGCACAATGCGTCCTTTCCCAGCTCTGTTTAGATTGACTGGGACTCCAGTCATGATCCTGAATCGCCTCCTAAAGGCCACTCACAATTCTAGGAATTTGGTGAAGTTTAAGTGCAATCTTTTCCACAGGCCACACCACACGCCTCCTGGAATCACGAAAAAATACCTGGGCATGAAACCCACAACTAGTGAGTGCGGCGAGCAAATCAGTTTCTCAAACCTTATGTAAAACATAGCTCACTCTTACAGTCACAATGTTCTCCAAGTACTCAATCAATACCTCAGGGGGTGGCCTGCTTGGTCTCCTGCTTGGTCCCTGCTTCTAAATTCAGAGGATCCACTTGAGCAAGAAGTCGTACTTTCACCTTTGCGGTGCTCGCTAAAACGAAAAGAGCACCCTCTTTGCCTTAATAGAAGTAGCGTATGGCTCAATTGTGCTTAGTTTGACCAAGTGGCATAACACAACAACAACAACTAATAATCCACATTAAATTACAATACTTGATTTGACTAACATTTCCAAATCCTTTGTTACCCATGAATTTCGTATGCAGTACGTTAATCCATGTTTAATATCCTTACTGAATTTGTTCTTAGTACAAGACTTTTGCGACAGAGAAAACATTTTAGTTTTCATTAAGTGTTTCATCAACAAATGAAGTACTACATTTTTATTATGAAATGCCTTTTTTTTTAAAAGAAATTCTAGAAATAGTTATTGAATCGTATGTATTGAAAGTATTTTCTAAGCGTTTGTGACTCTCTAGATCAAGAATATGTATAATATATCACACAACTGATATGTAATTATAAAAAATGAATAGAAAAGAAAACGTCTTAACGTATCAAATGATGTTGAATCATCAATCCTTCTTTAAAATATTTAAGTTTGCGTAAATATCTTTTTGCAGAACAAATATTGATTTTCATATAGGAAAAAATTTTACTCAAAGATAATAAATCTAACATTTTGACGAACATTGACATCATAGCAACAAATGCAAAGCATACAAATGAAAAGTGTGAATACTGTATTATAATTACGTTGGTTTTTCATTTATATCTATATTTTAGCACAAAGGTTTAGAATAACCAGTCAAAAAAGATTTTGATAGCGGGGTTCATAAGTTAAAACTATAGATGTTCTTAGTTCAAAATTAGCTTTAGTTAATAAATCTTTATTAAATTATTCTTTGTGTCACAAAATTAGTGCTAAATCGTAAAAACAAATAAAGCATGTTAACATTCTAGTGTATAACTAGACATCAATCTCCCACAAAATAGTCAAAATATTTGTTTCATAATTATAATCAATTACCAAACCATGGCGTTTCAGTATGTATATCCCAGTATTTGCTATGCTTCTTGGTTTAATGTAGGCATCTAAAACGAAAATCTCATAAACAAATTATTATGATCAAAACATTCAGGCATAAGTAATTTCGAGATTAATCTTTGATTTTGTTTCTTATGTTTTTTTCTAATTTCTTTCTTCAACCAGGAATAAAGGACAGTAATTATAAACTTAAAAACCTTTTACTGTGGGCATAACTTAAATTTAACGATCGTCGTTACTTTACAGAAATTTTTATAGCTGTAATATTCAGAAAAGATGAGTGATTTGTAACAATTAGCATTGCGTACAATCATAGCTATTCTGGAATTGACAAATGATAAAATATTTTAGAGTTTCATCAAAAAAAATATCAAACACATGCATGGATGCACATATAAAAATACCATTTTTTATTCCCAATGCATCTGGCAATATAGACCTTTATGTCGTATTGAGATAATTTTTGCAGTGCACAGATGTGCCTGCCAGCAAAAATATTTGTGTTTTCTATCTTTAAGATTTCTTCTCTCTAGCTTTTTGTGTTATGAACTCACGAACCCACCTCCCTATCCCCTGTTTCATCTTTTAGTTGTTTTCTGCTCGTTGTCATTTTCTGCTTACCGTTAGAAATCTCTGGATTAGAGGGCTCGCCCCAGGCAATCCAGTTGCCCTACCATCTTGAAGGTCTTGAGCAGAGATAATTTTAAACTATAAAAACACATTGATGGCACAGAATGCAAAATGGCAATAGAATTACATGATGAAGCATGACACAAAAATATTGTAGATGAATAATAGTTGTAACATTAAAAGTATTCAGATTGTTCAAAAGATTAGTGGAGCAACGTCTTTATTTCATATAGAGATAACTGCTGTTGTCGTTTTCTTATGCCACTTGTTCAAACCAAGCCCGATTGAGCCATACGCTACTCGTATTAAGGCAAAGGGGACGACTTTCCTTTAATAACCACCACTAAGGCGAAAAAACGACTTTGCTCAAGTGGGTCCTCATAATTTAGAAGCAGGGACCAAGCAGTAAACTCATACGCTTGGCTTGCCACCCCTGTAGGTATCTTTTGATACCTTGGAGGCATTGGGACCATGAGCATATTTTATGTGTCCCAGTCACTTTTAACAAACACGGCGGACCTTAAACTAGCTCAATCTCCGAACCCGTATCTTTCCAATTACGACATCGTTGACTTTGAAGGCTGTGCCACCACGATTAACCTTTAAATACCATAGACGTATTTTCTGACTTAAAACTCTACTTGTTCATTTCATTTAATACTTAATTAACTCATAAATTGGTAAATAATATTTACCTCAAACTAAAAGAGATATTGAGAAACTACAGATCAATTATGATTTAAAGGATTGGAGATGTTGAGGGAGGAAATCTCTGACACTCCACAATAGTAGAGATGAATGATATATGTGTTATGAATAACATATGTGTCACTCAGTAGGGTGATTCAAATTCGATAAATGTTTTTATAACATTTGAATTCAATGAGGAAGAGAAACCCTTTGAATAGATATTAAATTCCATTACATTTTTAAAAATTACCAAATTACCTGGTAAAGATATACTAGTCTAAGACTGTATAGTTTATGCCCCGTTATTCTATCAATTAAGATCTCTTCCATTTGAGTCATCCAAGTATTGATTTCAACATTTGTTTAACCATGATAGTAGATTAAAATACACTTTGGGATTAGAAGAGACCAGTCTGTCCTACAAATTGATTAAAGAAACGATAAAACATTTAATAAAAGATTTATCAAAGTTATCCTAAACCTACATTAAACCAGAATCATTTTTGAAGTTTATTTGTTGTGCTGTCCTAGAAGAAACCAAAATTATTTTATCAGCAACCCCTCTATCCATTGTTTTGACCTATATCAATAATGGAGGAAAAACTTCTCTGAAGAATTTCCAAATGCAAATAAACCTAAACTACTTTTTAAAACACTAACAGACATAGAATAGTTTCCTTTTAAAAAAGTAATTAGGACAATTTTTATATTTTTTAACTGTGGATAACGACAAACAGAGTGAAAATTTAATTATAATCTTCAAAAGAAAATTAAATTAACGTTATTCACAAATTCTCAATTAGTTCAAATTGATGTCTGAACAAAATTATAATTATTAAAATAAACACAACCTCAAAAGGCTTTCACATTGTAGATTTTTATAATTCACCATTTCATTTTATAGCTTATCGTTTGTATTCTTAAGAAATTTAGTAATATTAAAAATAGTTTTATGGGGTTAAAAAATATTTAAAAATGTTCATTTTTAAAAATGAGAAGGTAATATTAAGCTTTCATTTCCATTTGAAAATGAGATTTGAAAATCGTCCCCAATAAAACATAAGAATTCTGTACTTCATGAAATACAAAATAATGAAAAATAATTTACATAATTAACTAAATGAATGAAGTTATCACTCTGTTTAAAAGTTTATATATAATTTGAGTTTAGCAAACAATCTCTTTAGGTAACTGACTTCGCTATTTCATATGTATATGTGATGAAATATAGACTGCAGGCACGAACAGGTGATGCAATTATTCGGAATACTGATAATAACTTATCAGTGTATATTTAAAAATAAAAACATTTTTCGAAAAATTGAAGTACAGAATTTAATTAGTTTGGTTTGAAAAGTTGGTAGTCGATATTTTGCAACCCAATGGCTACGCCGAACGATGGTTTAGGTCTGGCCTTCGGTACCGGAGTTCGTGGGTTCAAATCCCACTGTGGCAAGGATATTCGTAGCAGTTCGGAATCGGTTTTAAGCTGTAGGTCCCGGTCTCATTAGCCCTCATGTTGTAAAAAGTAGACCGTAGCACTCCAAACCAAACCAAACTAACCCAGTGGCTAATGCGATCTGAACCTACTGCTTGAAGCCGACTTCAATGTTTACGAACATCGATGCATACAGTAGTATTCGAACCCATAAACCTCCATACAAAAGATCATAATTCCTCCTATTCGACCATCGCAGACAAAGTTAAACTGAAAACATAAAATATTCAACTGTAACAATTTCTCAAAGGAACAATATTTGTATTTTTACTAGCTTTTTATTTCGGAATAAATTTGTTATTTTCGTTTTTAGTTTTTCAATAATTTCTTTTAGATTCATACTTTTTAATTTCTTTGATTATCCCTGTAACTTGATTGCTAATTACTTAGTGATTATTTATTCAATAAAGATATACTGATAAGTTATTGATTAAAAGATATTGATAAGTTATTGATTTGAAGGTGACAACATTCGTATGTAGAATAACTTAACTCTTCCCAACATAAAGATTGATAAAATAGTAATTCTAGAAACTTAACTATTTATCCCTTAATTATTGTTACTTAGTTATTGATTATTTAATATTGGTTAATTATTGAATAAAGACATGTGATTTAATAACTTACTTGTATAAAAAAAATCACAAACGATGCAATCATTCATTTCTTGAATAATTTACAACTTCCTAACATAAAATTTGATGAAATATTTACAAAAATATTAATGCTACAAACTTAACAATTGATTACTTCATTACTGATTATTGAGTTAATGCAATTTAATAATAATTATATTTATTTATTAAAGTTTTGTGTCTTAATAACTTATTTGTTTTAAAAACACACAAACAATAGTATCATTCGTTTGTTGAATTACTTAAATCCTCACAACATAAAATTTTATAAAATAATATTGATTAATAATTGAATAAAGACATGTGATTTAATAACTTCCTTGTATAAAAAAACACAAACGATGCAATCATTCATTTCTTGAATAATTTAAGCCTTCCTAAGAGAAAATTTGAAGAAATATTTGCAAAAATATTGATGCTAAAAACTTAAAAATTGATTACTTCATTACTGATTATTGAGTTATTGCATATTTAATAATAATTATATTTATTTATTAACGTTTTATGCTTTAATAAATTACTTGTTTTAAAAAAACACAAACAATAGTATCATTCGTTTGTTGAATTACTTAAATCCCCACAACATAAAATATTATAAAATAATATTGATTAATAATTGAATAAAGACATGTTATTTAATAACTTCCTTGTATAAAGAAACACAAACGATGCAATCATTCATTTCTTGAATAATTTAAACCTTCCTAGCATAAAATTTGATGAAATATTTACAAAAATATTAATGCTACAAACTTAACAATTGATTATTTATTACTGATTATTGAGTTAATGCAATTTAATAATAATTATATTCATTTATTAAAGTTTTGTGTCTTAATAACTTACTTGTATTAAAAAAACACAAACAATTGTATCATTCGTTTGTTGAATTACTTAAATCCTCACAACATAAAATTTTATAAAGTATTAACACTAAAGAAATATATAATTTGGTGCTTAAATGTTATTTTTAAATTTCCTCTTTAGATTTTATTATAAAACACCGAATTTGTTCCAAATTACTTGAATCACTACACTGATATATGTAGTAGCTTATAAATTTAAATAAAAAACACAAAACATATAGAACGCAAACAAATGACAAGTCTGGAGTAGGGGAAAAAACCCATCATATATATCCCTTTCTTGATATATTAACCCTATCCGCTCAGCTGCTATGGATTCACAGTTCATTAGATGGAGATAGCCCTAATGAATCATTCATTGCCCGTAAGATAAAAAAGGGAAAAAAAAGGGAATATGTCGATAATGTAGTTCAAGACCTTTTCCCTACATTTATTTTAACACGACTAAGAACATCAATTTCTGTCCCCTTTTTTACTAGAGAAAAAGGCTTTCATTTTACGAATAGTTCTTCTGATCACGTATATAATGATCTCGTGTTATAGGTAAATATGTAACAAATGGCTTTGATGAATTTGTATGTTCCGTGAAAAGCCTTTGAACGATTGTAGTTATAAATGATTTTTTTTTCTTATTAATACAAAAAATTCAACTGTCATGTCCAGAAACAGTACGGGAAAAGTTAATCATTTAGTAATGGTAAAAATGTGAGATAAAAAAAATACTATTCGCATTTTCTAGGCTGCAGACCATTTTGAAAAGATTGATGACTTTATGCCTACTTCCATTAACCAAGTAGTCATTTTATTAATACTATGACATTTTATTTTGATGATATATTTTCATGAACTGTTAAAACATTTAAATGTTTACACGTGTGAACATTTTTATTTCTCGCTTATCATTTTGTAAGTACATACTAAATATTTGGATTTAAGTAAATATTTTATATAGAGTTAACATATTTAAGAATAATATTTCAAGGATTTTTAATCATTGTTTAACCATACGTCTTTCAAATACCAGGTAATTAATATTATTAATTTCAGTGCGGACTCATTTGCTTTTATAGAATTCGTCCTTACTACTCTACGGATATTTCCCGGATATTTTATTATGGGCTAACCATAAAGGCGATTAACACTACTGCCTCCTCCCCCCCCCAAAAAAAAGTGCCCTCGTAACTTAAAAACAGTAACAAACCAAAAGACCTCCCATACTTTGCTACCACCTCCAGAGGCCTCATTTTGGGACTTAGAAGATATTGCGACTCCGTATATATTATATTTGCACACATAGTCATCAATGAACACGGTGAATCTTTGATCGGCTCAGTACTCGAACTCATAACTCTCCGGTTATGAGATCGATGGCTTTGTCGACTCAGCTATCATGGTTGTAGCATATTCTTTAACCAACTTATTCATCTGAACATTTTATGATGTTTCTTATTTAAATAATAAAAGTGGTATAAATAACTCTTTAACAAACTTAATTTCAGTGACACCCTCTCATATATCTAAGCCATACATGTTTTTTCAAATGAAATTTAGTTTTAGACA
>CM063508.1:73291106-73293606 GCA_032207245.1 Pardosa pseudoannulata | reverse complement strand
GCTATCAAAATTTATTTTTATTTAAACCTGAAGGTTTAGTTTATCGATCTAGGTAGCTTAGTTATCTTAATCTGTCATAAATGTCTCTTCTACCTGGAATTACCAAAGGACAGTCAGACAACCTCCCGAAGATTGACAGCATGTCAATGTTTCCGTTCTTGGGGAAAAAAACCCGGATTTTTGAGGGCAGAAATACGGGGAATTAAAACCCAAAGGTATGTAAAATCATTTATATATTTATTCAATTTTACTTAATATATATTAATATTTTATTTATGCTAATCGCAGCTCTTCTGTTTGTAGACATAGACAAGTCAAATAAATATACATATACACATACACACATTTGGAGTAGCATCGTTTTTTATAGATAGAGATAGATGTAATGTATTAAAATGAAAATTAGTCGAGGTATTTGTTGTGAGACCAGGACCTTTAGCCTTCGTGCTGAAAAAAGTAGACCTTAGCGCTCCAAAACCAAACCAATTCTTAAGTATTTTAAATTTGATAAAAAGAAATTTAAAATCTTTAAAAATATTTACTTAATTATTTATGCTTTTTTAAATAGCAATACAATTTTATTGCCTTTAATATTAATGTTAAATTTAAAATATATATAAAGTTTCTGAAGTTAAATTTAATTTTTAAAGTAATATCATTATAAGTATTTTAAAAATATTATATACTTTTTTCAAATTAGTCACCAATTTAATAGAAAAATATCACTGTGTATTGATGCACTTAAGAAAGTATGCATCACTGAAGAAAATATTTATAATACATTGAAAATACATAACCTTCCCCTCCCTCGAGTTATTTATTAGACAATTATATGCTTTAGACTTTTATATGTTTTACGATATTTATATGCTTTATCAAACATTTATTGTAGTTGAACTCTGTGATAATACTCGAAAATTAGCAGTTTTAAAAGTTAAATAGCACTGGTTAATCAACGGTTCTTTTAAGGGTATATATATGTCTGTTTATATACTTTAATTTTTCTAAACTAGTAATATTTAAACAAAAGCAAGCATTTACTTATCGATAAATGGTCTTCACAAACCCATAGAGATGATTTATATGATAATTTTAGGTTTAATTTCTCATCCATTTTTATCGCATTTGTCCAGATTTTACGTGTATGTGGATCTTTGGAAACGCTGAAAAATATCTTCTCATTGCAATTAGTTGCTGTATTTTTACGGAGTGGCACAGTACAATATTTATAATAGGGTTTTTTAATGCCAGACATAATAAAAAAATTTCTATTATATGCGATACTTTACACAGAAACAAATTTAAAACTCGCCTTTTAATATGTAAACAGCATAGGCGCTCGGTGTCAGCGTGAACTATGACGTCACAAACTCGGCGAAGGAAAAGTATCATTTTTGAGAGACGTTAAAGAGTCCGCTATAAAACCCATTACAAATCACTCATTAGGCCACCAAATGAAAGAAAAATAGATTCTGTCCTGCTTACTTTTCTGTCTTCTATCGTTTAAAATTAAAATTAGGAAACGTGAAAATTCCTCATTATTCAAGAGGCATGTACATACCTGTGTATTGTAATTCACTGGTGTTTAGAGGAAATACACTAAAAAGTATGCAAGTTTTACGGTTCGGAAAGCTTTACTTATATTAAAATGAATCTATAATACCTAAAGTTAATGTAAAGCATAAGACAATCCAGATATATAATTATTTGTCAAATCAACATTACTAATCATAAAAGTTATCTTAACTGTAAATTGGGTTTTTATCCAAAAATATGCTCTAAGCATAATAAGACCAAGATAAATATACTTATAGCAGAGTAGAGAAAAGTGCAGTCCAACTACAGGGTTATTATTACTTCTAATTCTTACGGAGGATGTGCAATATTAGTTCATAAAGTATATGAGAAGGCTGATGAAACATCAAAGTCTATTCGTTATATAACAACAGTCCTAGCTGTAAAATTGTTCCAAATATTCCATTTTACCGAGTTTAGCGTTTATGTGCCCTCTCAGTTTTAAGAAAGGTTGTTTAGTTAAAAGTTTATGCAATATCTCTATATATAAAATTTTTCTGTACGGGTGTTTATGATAGAACTTCTTCTAAATGGCTGGACTGATTTTGATGAAATTTTTTGTATGTAATTAAGTTGGTCCGAGAATGTTTAGATTAAAAATTTGATCCGATCGAAATTTTTTTTAATTACAAATCTGGAATTGTGCACTTATTCAGATTATTATAATGCAGCTTGAAACCCTTCGCTGCCACGTATCTCATGCAGACTGGTCAGTGCAACTGGCTTTAGTATGGGAAGTCCCAGGATCGAATCCCCGTACAAGCGATGTGGGAGTTTTAATTTAATCTAATTACGTTTGTGATGACTGTACGCGTGGTAGCGTCAAGTATTTTAAAAATATTTTTTTCCTTAATTTTACACCAAAATGGTCCAATTTATGATTTATTTAAAAACATTTTACAATTTTTGATTTACAGCTTTAAAA
>CM063508.1:73236106-73286106 GCA_032207245.1 Pardosa pseudoannulata | reverse complement strand
GTCTTGGCCGAACGTAACTTTTATTTCATCCGATCTAAATAGCAAAGAATCCAGAGGCGTCAGAACCGGACGGTGTCAGAACGCTTTCACTCTAATGCCAACCTTCTGAGAGACGACCAAAAAACGTGCGTGGTTTTCTGTCGTGGGAAAAATGCTGAGGAAACTGTTAATTGCTTAGAGAGAGTAACCTTTGATTAAAGCCATCTGCAAAAGTGTGGCGTTCCAGATGACTATTATTGCTGATCATTACAAATTTTCCTGGCAGAGTTATTGCATCCTCATTATAAAATGCCAGCAATATCATTTTCTGTTTTGGGAATCATAGAAAGAATTTCGGGGTTCGGCTGAAGGAAGGAAAACATCCTCGTTTAAATTGGATGGCTGGGAAATATGGTTAATATAAAGAGAAGAAATTAAGATCTACAATAATGAATGGGGAAAAGGGATAATTTTGTATAGACTTTAGGTTTAGATATTGATATTATTACATATATCTATATATATATATATATATATATATATATATCTGGATGTCAGTGCGTATGTAAATATGTGTATCTCTGTATATGTGTGTAAAATAATTTAAAATGTTGTTTTAGCCCTTTGTACATTGGCGCTAAAAGGTGTCGAAGATGGAAAATCTTTAGAAAAATTATTTTGGTTTATTTAGAAAACAAAAAGTTATTGACAGTTTTTCATAAAACGTCATAAAATTATATTTTAAAATTTGAAAAAGATGATAAGCTATTTAGATAGGGTTCGAGAATACACGGGGGAATGACAACATTATTCTACCCGCACTCAAGAGCCAAAACATTATGACCACCCCTACATTTTGCAATGAACTAGCCTGGATGACGTTTAGGGCACGTGATCAGGTGGAAGTGATATTTAACTGCTGCTGGAGAGTGTGAAGGATCATTCTTTTACTTACTTCTGTGTGTAATGGGAAATGCAGTGGATCTAAGCGGTTTTGATTGAAGGCAGATTGTAATGGCTCGAACACTGTAATTGTAAATCATAGCTGCACTCTCACAGATTTCTACAAATATTTTTAACTGGCTCTAAAATAAACTCTCGGGATTAAAGGATTAATTCCACTTAAGTAATGCAAGTGATAATAAATAGCTGTTGTGAAACAATGAAAATTCTTATTTAAGAATTTCTTTTAAACATATGTTCTCACAATTGTATAGGCTTTTTTGCACTGCTAAACATTATATATAAATCAAAATTCTTAAGCACAACTAGTCATATCTGAGGCAATCTAAAGTATTTTTATCTATAAAATGAAAATTTTGTGTTTAAATTTATTTCTGACAAACTCTAATTTGTATTTATTTAACTGCATATAAAATTATTTTGAAGGCCTAAAATATAAAACTAATTCACTTAACATAATGTTTATTTAATTTTAAACTTTGAAATCGCCATTTCAGAACTACATCATACACTAAGACAATATATATTTATATATAAAGTATAGTTCTGACAGTTAAACTTTCTAGGACATAATTTATCAGTTTTTTGTTGACGTTATAGTCATTTTATCTAAGAGCTCATTAAAATAATAACTGCTGTTTAACCCTGAAAGGCTATCTCGTTACCGCAGATTAAATTTACATTCAGCTTTTAACTTATTTCTTTTACTAAAACACGTCTTTGAGAGGTACACATAGCTTTCTAGGATTAAACCCTATTTCTGATGAATGTAATTGCCTGTAGAAAGTTCGAACATTCAGTATTTAGTATCATATAGCAACACCGCAGCATTATCCGAACCTCCCGGCCTGTAGGATTCTGTGTCTAAGAGTAAATGTTAAATTGTTTAGTTAGAATAGAATAGTTTTATAAATACAAAAAAAATCCTAATAATTAACATTAGAATGCATGCTGGAGTCATTTTGACTCCATATCATATATACTGTTTTATAAAATGCAGTAACATGTTTATACACACACATACATACAAGATATATATATATATATATATGTGTGTGTGTGTGTGTGTGTGTGTGTGTGTTTGTGTACTTGTTATCATATAAATATAGTTATTTAGCGATTATTAATGATATTTATGATTATGATATTATTTAGAAATATATATGCATATATACAGATATATATATATATATATATATGTATATGTATATGTATATTTATATGCATATATATATATATATATATATATATATATATACATATACATATGTATATGTATATGTATATTTATACATATACATATATATATACATCATATGTATATATATATATATATATATATATATATATATATATATATATATGTATATATATATGTATATATATATATATATATATATATATATATATATATATATATATATATATATATATATATATATATATATATATATATATATATATATATATATATATATATATATGCAATATAGATATACGTATATGTATATATATTATATATATATGTATGCTTGTATGTATATACATATCTATGGTTATGTACATATACATATACTGTTAGATATTCTTGGAGGAGGAAATAGCAAGAGTCCGAGAGTTCTAGTATTAAATTTATGGATTAATTTGGGATCTTATTCATCTGTAATTTTCTACCCTTCATTACACTCTTTATCGATTAGTAAAATACTCACTGGTAAATAATGCAGTCATGGTTCATTAGACACAACATAGCTAATAAAGGAAAAATATTTCTTCTGTGTAAAGAATTGAAGTCCCACACTTTTGCTCGTTATGCATATTCTTGGGATCATAAACTGGCCCAGAATTTCCGTATCATACTTTCTTTTTCGAGTAAATATCTTTCTACCATTTCTTTCCTTAATGTAAACCTTATCGATGACGATCAATAAGTGATGTAACATCACCCTGCTATCGCCTTAGTTCGTTATATCGATTTATATCTAGGAAATAAATTAAATCTGTAATAAAACGCTTACCATAATGGGATATTTGGAGACACTAAACGTTCACAAATAGGTTGTTACTTTTGCCGTCATTTGTCAGTTTATATAGATCAGACTGGTTCATAGTGATGAACGAACCCATACAGGGAATGGAGAAATGGATTGAAATTGATGATCATCACGTACCCTTGTCATCGTTGGAAAGTTTTTAAATAAAATTTTGATGAAATCGCTAGTAAGGATAAAAGGAATGATAGTGCAAGTAGAATTGAAGCCTTAAATGTGGTAACTAGCTTGGCGTAAAAATACAGACATGAGGGAGAACTTAGCGGAATAGCATGTCAAAATGATGTAATGATTAACTCCTTGATATACATATAAAATTGAATTTGATGAGTTATGAACTGGATTAACTAACCAGTTATGAATTAACTGAGATATATAGAAAGCAATTTATTTTGAATTTATATTGTTATAAAATATTAGACTCTAAAATTGTCATGAAATAACTAGTAAGTATAAAAGGAATGATAGTGCAAGTAGAATTGAAGCCTTAAAGGTGGTAACTATCTTGGCGTAAAAATACAGACATGAGGGAGAACTTAGCAGAATAGCATGTAAAAATGATGTAATGCTTAATCCGTTGATATACAAATAAAATTAAATTTGATGAGTATGAACTGGATTAACTAACCAGTTATGAATTAACTGAGATATATAGAAAGCAATTTATTTTGAGTTTTATATTGTTATAAAATATTAGACTCTAAAATTGTCATGTAATCGCTAGTAAGTATAAAAGGAATGATAGTGCAAGTAGAATTGAAGCCTTAAATGCGGTAACTAGCTTGGCGTAAAAATACAGACATGAGGGAGAACTTAGCAGAATAGCATGTAAAAATGATGTAATGCTTAATCCGTTGATATACAAATAAAATTAAATTTGATGAGTATGAACTGGATTAACTAACCAGTTATGAACTAACTGAGATAGAGAGTGATTTATTTTGAATTTTATATTGTTATCAAATATTAGACTCTAATATTGTCATGTAATCGCTAGTAAGTATAAAATCAATGATAGTGCAAGTAGAATTGAAGCATTAAATGTGCTAACTAGCTTGGCGTAAAAATACAGACATGAGGGCGATATTATCAGAATAGCATGTCAAAATGATGTAATGCTTAACCCGTTGATACACAAATGAAATTGAATTTGATGAGTATGAACTGGATTAACTACAGAGTTGTGAACTTACTGAGATAGAAAGCGATTTATTTTGAATTTTATCTTGTTATAAAATATCAGACTCTGAAATTGTCATGAAATCACTAGTAAGTATAATTGGAATGGTAGTGAAAGTAGAATTGAAGCCTTAAATGCAGTAACTAGCTTGGCGTAAAAATACGGACATGAGGGAGAAAGCAGAATAGCATGTGAAAATGATGTAATGATTAACTCCTTGATATACATATAAAATTGAATTTGATGAGTCTGAACTGGATTAACTAACCAGTTGTGAACTAACTGAGATATGTAGAGAGCAATTTATTTTGAATTTTATATTGTTATAAAATACTAGACTCTAAAATTGTCATAGTGTTAAAAAAGTTAAGCTGATTTTAAATAGCAAGAAACATCCATCAAACTGTTAGGATGCGAACTTACGGGCTCTGTTATTAATAGACAGCGCCTATATGTCACTCTATTTTTTACTCAAACATTTGTTAAAATAAAAGTCAACAAGCTCATGTTTATTAGCGCTTTTAACCCTTAATTTGACAAGATTTTTTTCAAATATTTTTTAATTTTAATTTCTGTTATTTTCCCATGTCTGTATAGACATTAGGATCTCTGTAAAATAAACAAAAAAATATCATTTTCCATTTTTGAGATAATTAATTTCCGCTGTGGCCAACACTGACAATTATGTTATATATTAGTTATAAATGTCCGATGTAGCGGACTTAGCTAAATTAAGGGTTAAAGCAGAAGAAAATCTCCGTGTAAACTAAATAAACTGTGTTTCTTTTTAGTCTCCAAATTTTAAGATAAATCTTATATAAACCTTAGACAATCTTGCTATAAATAAATGGAAAATTAATAAAATTCAATCAAACAGTTTGTAAAGTGTAAGGTAGGAGTTTACTCATATCCATTGGAGTATTAGTGATAAACTCTTAATTATAAATTGAAGTAAACTTTTGAAAAATTTGTTCTTGGGAAATAATTAATTTTTGAAAATAAGAAAAAAGATTAACACTTTCGTTAAAATTCCGTTTAAACTCAGAGTATTGGAGTCTATTAGAGCAAATCATTAACTGTCACGCATTTTGATAATTTGTCTCCAGCGAGCACAGAAAATGGTTGTTTAATCAATAAATTTAGACTAATATAATGAAAAATCTATTAATTCTTAAAAAAATTATTTTTATTATGCATATTGTATCTATAATATAGATATTTTCGTACCTCACGTGGAAGCAATTGAAAAATAAGAGACGAAAAAGGGAGAATTTTGGCTTTCACTTTTAAATAAGAAATAAAAAACATATAATTTAAAAATGATTCTGATTTTTTGCGATATTTAGCGTCAAATACTTAGCCAAATAGTCACCAAATTTATTTTCACTTACAGTGCCGTTTTATATTTTAATGTAATATGCTTTTGTTTTTATTTTTAGTTTACTTGTAGTTTAGCTTTTTACAATTCTTTTTTATTTTCTTTTTTACGAAAGAATGATCTCAAAATGATTTTAAAACATTCACTATAGTTGAGTTATTCCAGAATTTATATGATTCATTGAAAATGAAATTCGGTAAGATAAATGGTTTGAAGGCATCGTAAATTAGTATTCAAAATAAAAAGTAATAGATGCGAAACGCATAGGTGAAGCATAACCGCCTTGGAGGCTTAAGTTGTTGCCCCATTTTTTTATGACATGTACATCATGAGGGGAGAAACTCCGAGCTTTTCTGGGGAACCAGTTTTCAAAGGCAGCTTGGACCTCATAATTCTGCAAATTACTTTCCCTTCATGGCTTTCTCATACGGACCAAAGACATAATAGTTACAAGGTGAAAGACCAAAGTCGTAGAGGGTATGTTGCAGAGTTTCCATAGATGCAGTTACTTCCTAGATGACAACATATGCATGCCCTGTCTTCCATACTGCTTTGTCCTGAACGAAATTCGCTAGCCCATCAGAATACCGATATACGTGACATATACTCTATGCTATGTAATTTTACATATGACAATAAATTTCTACTGCAGTCACATTTTCTTTCTTTAAAAAAATCCCCATCGAAACGTTGACAACGCTTGGTGACATTTACGATTAAAACAATACTTTTTATCTTGATCTTACGTTAACACACAAGCCTCTGACATGACCTGACGATATGTTTTGAGTACTATGAGCACTCCATAAAGGCATGTGTAGTCTTCTGTATCTTTACAGGATGGCACAACAATACAGTGCCAATTTCATTTGGGCAACCTATGCACAATAAACCGGTTTACATTTTGATTGAAATTCAAAAAATCTTCCTTTTCTTTGAATACTTTCTTAATATATCTTCCTAAATGAAAAAAAGTTAAATGCGTAATATACGGAATAAGTTTCTCGCTATGCGAAATTCATTCTCGGTGAATTTATTGGTAGCTTAGTCGGCAGAGGCAACGATCTCGTAACTGAAGGGTTGTGGATTCGGGGGACCAGTTAGATTATGATCAACTGTGTTCATTAATAGTAACAGGGACATGTAAAATATGTTCGTAGTCAAAATGTCGTACATATTCTCAAATGGTACCTAACCGGGACCAGTGGCTTGTTTCTGTAACCCAAGTTCCTGGGGGGCTTCGCAGTTCACTGCGAATGCAAAGGTACCGGGTTCTAACCTACATACCTCTCAATCGTTCTTCTTAACACAACCACTTCCCCATGCTTAGCTTGCCACTGGGGATGGCAAGCTAAGCTTGGGGATCTTCTGCTTTGTCCCTGATTCTAATTTACAAGGAACCACTTCAGGAAAGTTCTTTCCCCTTAGCTGTCACCAAACGAAACGTTCTGGTCAAGCGAAAGGTGTACCCCTTTATCTTAATTCGTGTGAGGCCACTGACCAGCATGTTTTGCTCGGCCAAGTGGCATTGGCAACAGCAGCAACAACAAATAGGCATTTACGTAGGGGTATTTTGGTATTTTCTTAATATAGCGGTCTAATTCAAGCAAAATTGAACAGAACACACACACACACACACACACACACACATATATATATATATATATATATATATATATATATATATATATATATATATATATATATATATATATATATATATATATATATATATATATATATATATATATACATATGTGTGTATATATGTATTATAATTTGCTGTTTAAACCCCGGTATCACTAAGGTTAACGGTTTAATAACGTGAAGAGAACTGAACCCGAGTGTGTCCTGTGGTCAAAATTTCAACTCTCAAAGCCCTAAAATTTCCCATTATATCTGTTCGTGAAGTAATCAGAATTTTTTATGGATATTGAACTGAAAAAAAATCTACGAAAATATGTAATATTTGCAGATAAAAAATCAAAGGAAGAAACTGGAGAAAGAATCTCTAAACTCATTACAAGCCTCTTGGTGTTAGTTTTTGTGCAGATTCGTGATTTGAAACGTACCATATCAAATTAAGCTTAATACATATTATGTTATGTACAAATAAAGGTATTTTAATTCTTTATAAACATTTCCGGTAAGTTTTATGCAAGTTTATCTAAGATTTTGTTAAAAATTATATTTATTTCCACAAAACATTTTTTAAACATTAAAGCTTGCTTTTTTTTCAATAATTTCTCATTAGTATCAATTCATAGTAAACTGTAATAGTTTATTCATTATGGATTTAAATTTGACCTAAAATTTCCAATAAAAATATTTGCTAAGATGTATTCATAGAGTATCTATTTTAAAATAATGACCCAAACTTTCAATTTACATGGACTATGTGGTCTATATAAATCAGACCTAAAAGTTTTACAGCATGAAGTTAATGTTCAAACTCTATACTAGCCGATTTATTAAAAAGTTAATAACATGATTAGATTTCCATCTCTAGCTTACTGCATACCTACATTGTAACGCAGTTTCTAAACGCCTAAATCAATTCATGGTAGACTAAAAGCATATTCTTGAATGAGCTCATTAGTTCCAGAGGACTGGTTATCATCTCGATTGATCAGTGACTGTTAAATACAAGGAATTTTTATTAATGGCATCCTAAACTTCCATAAATCCGGCTCGCATCAATGAAATGCAGTGGTCTTTGTTGCTTTATCGGAATCGTATGCATCATGAAAATATCAAGAACATCAGACGAAAACCTCGAAATTTCCGTCGAATCGTTGAATGCTTACTTCCCCTTTTAAATGCAATGAATACATTTCTGATTATTTTGACTCTTTTGTATTACCCCGTTTCGTGAATAAAACATGCAAAAATCTAATGATATTCCCACAACATATTTAACAAATGTTTTTTTTTACCTTGGCTTCTAATCAGCACTACAATTAACACATTTTTCTTCTAGAATCACTATCAATACGTCAAGTTTACTCCTCGCATCATGTTTTATTTATCAATTTATTTATTGATAATTACTTAAGGTATCCGACTACGTTTGGAGAACTTTTTCCTTTAAATGTAGAAACTAATTCATGATTTTACATTTTTAGATTTATTTTTCATATTATCATAGAGAATTGCAAGTTAAAAATATATATTTGGAGAATTTTTTATAAAATTTCTAAAAAATGAAGAAAATTTAGTAAAAGAAAACGGTTTTTCCAAAAGATCTAATTTATTAATAAATTAAATTATTTCAACATTTTTTTTTGGTGCAACACATTTCTTATACACTGAACTAACGAATCTCCTAAAAACATGATTTACAATTGGTAAAAAATTTTTGTCCTTCAAAACCTTACACATTGAATTTTTTATGAATATTCATCACCTTTATAGCTAACTATGAGTGTAACATCATTAAAAACTATTCAAACTTTAAGTTTTTAGGTCATTTACTAGTAAATACTATCAAAAACATTCATAATAATTTTCAATTAAGTATTTTAAGAAATATTTGAGAAATCACATTTGAAGTTTTACCATATTATTAAAAATACGTTTCTGAGAAAAATGCATTTGAAGTATATCAAATCAATTATAAATATTAAAAAATTAAAGTACCTGTTGAAAATTTCCCATACTCCAAAACAAAAACAGATTTAGAAGCCCGAAAGTTGAAATTTTACGACAGAGAAATAAAAAAATATGGTTTTGGGAAAAAAAATGACGTTTTTAACTTAGTCTGATACCTTAAATTATTAAAATCTAATATAGACAACACATTATTTCCTTGTGCATCTATTAAATTAGATAATATATTTCTGCATTTATTTTAAACTTGTTTAATTTGTATGAGGTATCATCTTCTAATATTACTGAAATAAGCTTGTGTATATTACATATAATAAAATCTAAGGTGGACACCACATTACTTCAAATACACCTATTAAATTATACACATTATTTCTACATTTCATTTTTAATTCGTTTTTAAAATTTGAGGTAAGATCCTTCCATATTACTGAAATAATCTTTGCGTTTGTTACATGCAATAAAATCTAATGTGTACACCGCTTGACACTCTGGTTAACCTATAAAATTAAACACATTTTCTGCTAAATTATATTTATACTTATTTTATATGAATATGAGGTAGGTTTCTCCAATATAACTGTATTTTCGTTTGTTAGTTTAATAAATATATGATAGAAATCCAACATGGCTTAATATATATATTTATGTTTTACTGCTTTTTATATTATTTTTTATATTTTTTTATGCTCTATTTAATCTCATTTTATTTTTTCGATTAATTTCCTATAAAATTTTATTCTTTAAAGGAATGTTTTTAAAATATTTTTTCCATTTGCTAAAATATTAGCTTTTAATAACATCAAAAATTTATACAATAATAATTTAAGAAAAAGGAGAATTGAACTTAAAATTGAGTACTATACATTCACTCAACAATTATTAAACCCAAGTACTGACCTCTGTCTGCGACTGGTAGTGTTTTACTATTTTCCTAAGTCGTTTTTACTTTAAAATTTTATTAATTTAATTCTTAATCATTTTAAAATTAATTTTAGCGCATAAGGTCATACCAGGTTCTTTCTTAAGTTAAATGACTCAAAATAATTTATCTCCCTTTTTTATGTATTGAAAGGATATCGGCGTTATTCGTTGACACGGCTTCTTTTATAACTTTCAGAAAATATTTCCATTTCTGAATCCTAAGTATTTTCCCCTATGTACTATAAGTTCTGTATCTTTGTACCTGTTGCACCTGACTTCAAATTTCGTTCAAATCGAAAAGGTGTTTTTCAAAAGCTTACAGTTTTGCTTAAGTTTTACTTGCCGGTTTTCTTTTGAAGTACTACAGACCACATTTTAGATACAACTCTGAACTCAAAGTGTCATTTTTCTAAGACCATAATACCTGGCTACAAAGTTTTATTTAATCTGGAGGTGCTTTTTCTGAAACCCTAGTTTTATGATCTGGATACAAGAATGTGCGAGACATGAGCATTTCTTACCATTGTAAATTTTCGCTTCTTATCTACCAGGTGTGGCGGACCTACACATAAGAAGCATTTTACTTCTTTTCGGATAATGCCTTAAATTTCTAAAAGAGGTTTGTGCACAACACAGACATTTCCCTATCATTGTAAATTTTTGCATTATACCTTCCAGGTGTGGAGTGACTCCACAGATAAGGCACATATATACGCATATTTGCGAAGAAAACCCTAAAATTTTGAAAGGGTTTTCCAGCAATTTATTTTATATTGTGAATAATTCAATCCCAACCGAGAGTGCAGATTGCGATCAAAACTGGGGGCATATAAGCAAGTGTTACAACAATCCTAAATAGAAAACTTCAACATTCTTATCAGTGAATCGTGAGTTATGCAAGATACATACGGAGGTACACTTTCAGGAGTTCATAATTAACTAGGCAAAAAAGTTTTAGAGACAGTCAAAATGGAAGCTATTTATCAAAATTAGATAATTAAATATTTTTCTCACAAATACAGTTTCAAAATCCTTTACGTAAAAATATGTGATGTAATACATATTATTTATAATGAAAATGTGTTTTTTTTGTAAAAATATACATTCAACTGTAAAAATGATGTTACATTGGACTAGTGTTTGAGAAAGAAGAAATCTAAACTCGTTAAAAAACACATGTACAAATATATCTTGATTAAATGTTTTTATACAATTAAATAAATGCCTAAGGAATACAACTGGAATCAACATATCATTTGTAGATATCGAAGATTGCTCTCGAGTCGGCTTGACCCCAAAAAAAAAATATGGCGATGTATTTTTTCTCTTCTCGTTTAAAAAAAATGTCTATGAAGCCGAATGAATATTGTCATCTTAAATATTTAAAAAAATTAGAGACTAGTCACGGAGAAAAAAACAGGGGTCAACCAGAACGGTGGATGGTCAGAATAGAAACCAACGGATTTATTGTTACAAATTTTTATAGTTCAAACAGGTCCTGTTCTGGTATGTCTTTGACGATGACTCACGAGAAGATGTAAAAAAAGCTGAACCGAATGTAACTTATTGTTACATCAACTTATTATTTTTATATTTTAAAAGATTTAAATTATTTTTACGGGATTAGTTTATTCCTGTTCTGGTATGTCTTTGACGATGACTCACGGGAATATGTAAAAAAAGCTGAACCGAATGTGATTTATTGTTACATCAACTTATTATTTTTATATTTTAAAAGATTTAAATTATTTTTACGGGATTAGTTTATTCCTGTTCTGGTATGTCTTTGACAATGACTCACTGGAAGATGTAAAAAAAGCTTAACCGAATGTGACTTATTGTTACATCAACTTATTATTTTTATATTTTAAAAGATTTAAATTATTTTTACGGGATTAGTTTATTCCTGTTCTGGTATGTCTTTGACAATGACTCACGGGAAGATGTAAAAAAAGCTGAACCGAATGTAACTTATTGTTACATCAACTTATTATTTTTATATTTTAAAAGATTTAAATTATCTTTACGGGATTAGTTTATTCCAATACTTAAAGATATTAATTCGAGATTGTTAAGATACAAAGTGTGTAATAGAAACATGCATCTGTTATCTAAATAGCAGTCGTAAATCACCTTTAAACATAACGCTACATGACAGGTTTTAACGTCCATGAATGCTCCTCAAAGCAAATTTTTCTCCCACCAGATAGATAAGCAAACGCTTCCATCACATTTTCCTCGTTTTATAACAAGTGCAGTTTTATTTCTCACTTAAGATGCTCTCCGTCGGGCTCTCAGTAAACGTCTCCCAACAGAGACGCAATGGGTGTTGCGTGACAACCTGTCGTTTAGAGACAGCAACGGAAGAGATTCCAGATAGTTTTTTTTTTCTTCCTAACGGTCCATTCTCTGGAACTGACCTACTTCAAGACCCCCCTCCCTTCCCCCATCGAATGATATATATGCTCTTTAATAAAACGACTTTAAAGGTGCATTATAGGCCTTTTCCTGGAAAGTTGAAGGTTTGCTCTATTTGCCAAAATGTTTTTTAAATAAACACAAAAATGTAAAAGCGATATTCTAGTTTTTATGTTAATGCGAACGTGTTGAAAAGCTTGGAGTTTTTACTTCCTTATACAGAGTTAAGTAATACAATCCAGAAAAATTTTCAGGCTTTAGTTTTCAACGGAAAACCAATGTCTACCTTGTCTAAATTTATTTTAATTAGATTAATCGGTATTTGTCCACGCCTCGTAATTTCAGCAGATAAATAGTGTACACGCAGAAAGTGTAATGATCAAAATATGATGAAATAATATAATAATAATATGATCAAAAATCATTAACAACCTTCCGGTAAAATGACGAGTCTAGCTCGTCATTAGTTTTTCATTCCATACAGCACAATGACGAGATACACTCGTCATGCGATTAAAGTTACTGTTAAATATGATAATTAATTTAGTTTAAAATTTCTAGTGTACTGAATTTGGCAACACTTTTATCACTTGTGAAAATCTCAAGTCACTATTGCATATTATTTACTTAGAATTTCTTGGTACAAGTCATTGCAAAATTAATCAGTCAGAATAAAAGAAAACCTACTAAGAAATGCCGTGTGTGTTACAAGAATCAAATTAAAAGAGAGACTACTTGGCGGTGTAAACAATTAAGAATTTAATTCTTTTGCACTTTGTTTTGAAAAGTACCACTAGCTTGAAGACTATTATCTGTATATCTTATTAATATTTGCTTTGATATTTTCTTAATTTTACTGTTTTGATATTATTTAACACTATGTAAAAAGTGGATTTTAATTACGAATATGTAAGAATTATAAAATGAAACAAGTTTTTTAAATAAAAAATTAAATGGTTATTTCATGCACAGTTTATCATTATTAAATCATACCGGAAGGGGTTAAACTTGTGTATACGTTGTGTAGGTTGCACTTAGTGTACATAACCTGCAGAAAAACCTCTATTTGTATAAATTGTCTTTTCTTTATACTAGAAAAAAAGCGATTTACTTCCATTTACTTGATGTTTCATTCATACTGAATCCACTATTGTAAGTTTATAAAGTATTGTAAGTTTTTTTTCATAAAAGTGTTCTTGAAAAATGCATTTCAAATAGGACACTTTCCCGAAAAAAAAAGTCAGCTGTGAGTAAAAATATTTTTTTACGCTAAAAATAAAAGGTGACATACATTAAAAAATTCGATACTCCAATTTTATGGTTAATTTCAATGTATATAATTGATTAGAGCATAACATTGTTAAAAAATCTGCTTATTTTGGGACATAAGACCTAAAAGAATATATAAAAGAAACATGGTACCATTCTGAATAAAAAGTACTCATTATAACTGATTTTCATTCAGTATAAGGTAATACGTTCTGTTCTGTTTGCAATAAAATGTTTTTAAGATCTTTATTTTTAAGGGTCTAACTTTATTAGAATTATTCTGATTTTTTGTATGAAGCAATACATATCAATTTATCAACTAAGTTCTCGCAGTTTTTTTTTAATTTTATCATTTCCTACGTCAAATATGTTTTAAGAATAATTATTATCTCCACTCAAAAATATATACGACTCTTAAAATTCAAAAGAAAAGTAAAATAATTATCATTTTCAAATTTTCATAGCTTGAAAACTGCCAGTTTTACTAAAATAAATTTTTTAACATAGTTATAATAAATTATCATCTTTACTTACATATTCATTTTTGAAACATAAAAAATATTTTTGTTAGAAATTTTTAAATAAGAGGTACTTTACTCTTAACAAAAACAATATCAAGGCTAACGCGCATAATAACTAAGAATATAACTAAGTTAGAAACAAACTTATTGATTTAAAACAAACTACAATATCTCAAAATAACTTTAAACTTAAATTTGCATGTATTTAAGATACATATGTATATTATTTTAAATATTTGAAAAGAATTATTTTTTTCCTTAAAAATTAAAAATTTATCATTGCAAAAAAAGACATATTTTGGAATATATACTAGAAAATTTAAGTTCAATCTGATGGAAATTATATTGTATATAACCTGTAAAATTTTCATGAAAAAATATTAAAAACTTTTTCTGGTAACATGCGCGTTACATGAAAAAAAAACACAATTTGAGAAAAATCAAGTTACAGTTTTGTAAGTTAAATTTCTTCACAGTACACAGCTGACATGTTTTTATTCATAACTCTTCTCAATATTAGAATTTTTTCACACGGATTGTTTTAAAATGTTCAGAACGAAATTTGTTTTCACATATATTTTTTTGAAAAATTTTTTGTCGATTTAAGAGTCGTTGAATTTGAATGTTGATAAAAATATTCGCATTTTCGACACATCTTTTTTTATGTTTAAATCAAGAATAAGACCTCAAAAGCTGCTCATAACATTTGGGCTGTATGTGAAGAGGTTGCTATAGCCGAAGGAATCGCTCGTGATTCGTATACAATACTTAAAAATGGAAATTTGACCTCAAAGATGGATCTCGTCCTGGTTGTACAAGTTCGATACTGAGTTCGATGAAGAGGTATTAAACGATGTTTAGCACGAAACTTTGATTCAAACAAGAAGAAAATATGGAATGCTCTCTTACTGGTTTATAGAAGCATCTTCACTTGATGGGAAAGTTTAAGAAGTGTGGATCATGGGTTCTGCATGCTTTACGTGACAAAAGCAAAAATCAACGAATCATGATCTACACTAACTTGCTTCTTCATCATCGCTTATGAATGCAAACAACAATTCCTTGTCTTTGAGGTTTAAATTTCCATTTTTACTTGATATACGAGTCAAGAACAGTTCTTCCATCTACAGAATGCTTCCCATATGCACCCAAAATATTCTGAGCAGTTGTTGTAGTTTTAGGAACTTCATTAGAAGCAAAAATGGTCATTTTTCTGAGCTTGACATTCTATATTAAAGATAAAAATTAATTTAAATTAACTGGAAACCAAAAACTAACAAAAGAGATTACTGTCGAACAAAGCATCTTCTTTCGAATGATTATACATGCTATCACAAAAAAATTTCATGGAATGTCAAATGTTAAAATTTAAAAAAAGACAGTAACTTAGTTGACAACCTAATACAAAAATAAAAATTGAAATTTTTTATGTGGTTTAAGGATTTCAATTTTAAATTTGCCTTAAAAATTGAACATGCAATTCAATTTCAAACAAGGAAAGAACTCTAGACTTAATATGTGCGAAAGAAACATTGAAAGATTTTTCTTGTATTAACTTTGTAAGCTTTTCAAATATTTACATTTTCTTCTCTTACTATAAGCCTTCAATTATTTTTTAAAGCAGGAATACAAGCTTAGTTCATTGCAGCCTTGTATTTATAGCAGTCAATGACACTTCGAAATCTCCCAAGTTTGAACACAGCTTCAGCATTTAAATCAGAATAATTAATTGCATGTTAGAAAACACCTGAGCATCTTTTATTTCACAAAACACCTCACAAAGGTCGAGCTGTGTTTGTTTAATTTTCTCTAGCACTGACATTCTAAGATGAGTTCTTCAATAATTGGATTTGTCTCGTGAAATTTCCTATTAGAACCTATCCTTTCATAATCCAGCTGTAAACAGTAGATTTCATTACCACCAACCCTTGTTTATAATGCAAATAAAGACAAGCGGTATGTGATAATGCCCCTAAATATTAATCAGAAGTGTTACAAAGAATTCCCATTCGCCATTTCCCGGCCGAGTTAATTATATGATGCTTGTACGTTTAAGCTCTTTGAGACTTTAATGTATTTTCGGGAATGAAATTTTCGCTTCTGTTATCTACACTCAATTAGAGAACTAGAGCCCTGTCGCTTTGATTACACACTTATTTTAAGTAAAAGGTTTTTTAAATACAGAAAT
This sequence comes from Pardosa pseudoannulata, assembly GCA_032207245.1. Classification (NCBI taxonomy): domain Eukaryota; kingdom Metazoa; phylum Arthropoda; class Arachnida; order Araneae; family Lycosidae; genus Pardosa; species Pardosa pseudoannulata. Next base: position 73,269,626 of record CM063508.1, on the reverse strand, counting down.
TATGCTTTAAGACTTAAAACAGTTTAAATATATCGTACAATGTAACATATAAACTAGCAGGATTACAGAAGTGTACATTTATTGTTCGGTTTCTGTGCATGCTTAGGTATGATTTTGTACTGTGCTAGAAGCTTTATAATTCTGTTATATTTAGTATGTCTTATTTTATGCGGACAAAGATAAAGGAATACATTTAACTGTATAATGCAAACCTATAAGAAATATCTGAACTTGTATGATTGCGCTACAGCAATTTTTGACTAAATTTTGTAATGTCTTATTCATGATTATATTATGTGCGGATTAAAATTTTCAAGATTTAAAACTATAATAACATCTACATGCAGTCAAATTCCTATATAGTCCCATCCTGGTATACCGCGAACCCCGTAAAAGCTTCACATACCATATACAAGCAAATGTTTCTTATAGGACATGTAATGTTAAAAATACACAAATTGTTTATAACGACAAGTAACATTTTTCAAGAATAAGCAAAAAGTGTGAGATGTCCTACGAATTTTCTCTTTCGTTTCTTTTAACTATTGTCATTGTTTCTAAGGCCACGTGCACAAGCTAAGGACATGAGCCAGAGACTTTAGGCTATAGGGATGCGCCCTTTGTTTGAAGAGTACTGAGAAAGTGAAAGGATGACTTTTTGCTCAAAGTGGGTCCTTGCAATTTAGAAGACGTGACCAAGCAGAAACCCCCTAGGCTTTTCTTGCCACCTCCAAAGGTATGGACACTGTGGCTAATACACAATCCTCCAGTTATGAGCAAGACGTGCCTTAACTGAAGAACAGGATGCCCTTGCCAACTTGGCGATAAAGCTCTGAGCCTAACATTTTCTCCTGATCTCGCTGTGTCCAAACAATTTGTATCTATATTTTAATTTGTATTATATTTGTATCCAGCTCTTCATGTAGAATAAATTTCTTATATATTAAATTCGCGAAATGATTAAAAATTTTAGATATAATTAACATTAAATTTTCACTATGGCGAATTTTTAATAATTTGGAGCTGTTGACTTTGTAAACTGTTAAGGCATGAATTACCCATAATGTAAATGCACTCTTTCTCAGTGGTTTTGGTTAATTAAGAAAATGTATATAATTCTATTACAATGGCGCAATCTACATCAGTTAAAGTCGCCCAAATAGAAAGGGAAACAATGTTGTTAGCATGAAAAATATTTGTGTTTTAGTTAACATCGCCAATAATTTCACCAAATTTGCCAAGGGGCACCCTACCTTTCAGTAGTACCGCAAGACGTCTTTTATCTATTGAGTTACCACGGTGTCTTTTAACTCTATTTTTCTTCGTTACTTTTCAAACTCTTGACTGCCCGATCTGTATATTATTTAAATCCTTGAACACTTTTAAATGAAGTTTGGTAGAATTTGATATGCTGTAATAGGTCTTTCAATTTCAAAAATTAGTTATAAAAATTTAAAACATACACAGCAATTTAGGCATTTAGACCGATAATAAAAACTCTAAAACAAGTTTCATGGAAAGAAAATGAACCATTTGTGTGGTTGTGTCATCTTTCAAGATGTACATAGACAACAGTGTGTTTAGAACAATGTTTTAGTGACGTTGAGTTAAAAAGAAAATGCAAATTTTATTCTACAAGTAAGAGTGGGTTGACTTGCACTCATAGCAATTCATCACAATATTCAAGCACAATCGGAAGAAATTATGAAAAGTTATTACAGATCTTCAAGACAAGGATATTTTATATTATACAAGTAAAAAATTTAAGCATATTCATTTACTTTCAAAATTGTTCTCTTTGTTTGGTTATATTCTGTTTTAAAAATTAGAATTTAATCTCATGTATAGTTTATACCTTTTCAATTTTAGTTTTTTCTGAAATTACTGCAGTCTTCATTACATATAATATAAGTTGTAGCACTTTTTGTCATTAGCTGTTTTGATTTATCTACTTTTACTTTGAATCACTGTAACACTATCAGTGGAGTAAGTGTCGTAAATCAAATTCACAAGAGTTTCAAAAAATTAAATATTAACTGATTGATAGCTTTCCCTTACGGCAATCGAATACAATAGTAAATAATAATTTTTACAGGATTATTACTGAAATAGTTTTAGAATAAATTTGTTCATTATATCTCTTTTTAATCATTTTGATGTTTTATAACCACATTGTATTATGATGCTTATTAGAGGCATACATACATAAGAAAAAATGTCGTTTTTCTGAAGTATCATTCACAAAAATAGTCTTTCTTTTTGGTCCCCCTCTGAACATAATTTTTGTCTACGGCCCTGATACACAGACATATGTTACGAATAATAATAGAGTTATAGCACTTTTTGTCATTAGCTGTTTTTATTTATCTACTTTTACTTTGAATCACTGTAACACTATCAGTGGAGTAAGTGTCGTAAATCAAATTTCCGTATAAGAGACGCAAAAAAATAAATATTAACTGACAACTTCCCTCAAGGTAATCAAATACAATAGTAAATAATAATTTATACAGGATTATTATTGAAATAGTTTCAGAATTTGTTAAATTTGTTCATTATATCTCTTTTTAATCATTTTGATGTTTTATAACCACATTGTATTATGATGCTTATTAGAGGCATACATACATAAGAAAAAATGTCGTTTTTCTGAAGTATCATTCACAAAAATAGTCTTTCTTTTTGGTCCCCACCGAACATTTGGCTACGACCCTGATACACAGACATGTGTTACCATAATAATAAAGTTGTAGCACTTTTTGTCATTATACTTTTGTATTTTTGTCATTAGCTGTGATTTATCTACTTTTACTTTGAATCACTGTAACACTATCAGTGGAGTAAGGGTCGTAAATCAAATTTCACAAAAGAGTTTTTAAAAAAAAATAAATATTAACTGATTGATAGCTTCCCCTTACGGCAATTAAATACAACAGTAACTAATAATTTATACAGGATTATTACTGAAATAATTTTAGAATTCGTTAAATTTGTTCATTATATCTTTCTTTAATAAGTTTGATATTTTAAAACCACATTCTATTAGGATGCTCATTAGGGGTATACATACATAAGAAAACCTGTCGTTTTTTTGAAGTATCATTCACAAAAAAATAATGTCTTCCCCTTGGTCCCCCTCCGAATATAATTTTTGACTACGGTCCTGATACATAGACATGTGTTAACATTAATAATAAAATTGTAGCTCATTTTGTCATTAGCTGTTTTGATTTATCTACTTTTACTTTGATTCACTGTAACACTACCAATGGAGTAAGGGTCGTAAATCAAATTGCACAAAAGAGTTTCAAAAAGAGTTAAATATTAACTGATTGATAGCTTCCAATTACGGCAATCGAATACAATATTAAATAATAATTTATACAGGATTATTACTGAAGTAATTTCAGAAATGGTTAAATTTGTTCATTATATCTTTTTTTAATCATTTTCATATTTTAAAACCACATTGTATTATGATGCTCATTAGGGGTATACATACATAAGAAAACCTGTCGTTTTTTTGAAGTATCATTCACAAAAAACAATGTATTTCCTCTTGGGCTCCCTCCGAACATAATTTTTGACTACGGTCCTGATACATAGACATGTGTTACCATTAATAATAAAGTTGTAGCTCTTTTTGCCATTAGCTGTTTTGATTTATCTACTTTTACTTTGATTCACTGTAACACTACCAGTGGAGTAAGGGTCGTAAATCAAATTGCACAAAAGAGTTTCAAAAAAAGTTAAATATTAACTGATTGATAGCTTCCACTTACGGCAATCGATTACAATAGTAAATAATAATTTATACAGGATTATTACTGAAATAATTTTAGAATTGCTTAAATTTCTTCATTATGTTTTTTTATTCATTTTGATATTTTAAAACCACATTGTATTATGATGCTCATTAGGGGTATACATACATAAGAAAACCTGTCGCTTTCTGAAGTATCATTCACAAAAAACAATGTATTTCCTTTTGTTCCCCCTTCGAACATTTGGCTACGACCTTGATACACAGACATGTGTTACCATTAATAATAAAGTTGTAGCACTTTTTGTCATTATCTGTTTTGATTTATCTACTTTTACTTTGAATCACTGTAACACTATCAGTGGAGTAAGGGTCGTAAATCAAATTTCACAAAAGTGTTTCACAAAAAATTAAATATTAACTGATTGATAGTTTCCCCTTACGGCACTCAAATACAATAGTAAATGATAATTTTTACAGTATTATTACTGAAATAGTTTTAGAATTTGTTAAATTTGTTCATTATATCTTTTATTAATCATTTTCATATTTTAAAAACACATTGTATTATGATGCTCTTTAGAGGTATACATACATAAGGAAACCAGACTTTTTTCTGAAGTATCATTCACAAAAAACAATGTATTTCCTCTTGGTCCCCCTCCAAATATAATTTTTGGCTACGACCCTAATACATAGACATATTTTACCAATAATAATAAAGTTGTAGCTCTTTTTCTCATTACCTGTTTTGATTTATCTACTTTTACTTTGAATCACTGTAACACTATCAATGGAGTAAGGGTCGTAAATCAAATTTCACAAAAGTGTTTCACAAAAAATTAAATATTAACTGATTGATAGCTTCCCCTACGGCAATCGAATACAATAGTAAATAATAATTTGTACAGTATTATTACTGAAATAATTTCAGAATTGCTTAAATTTGTTCATTATGTTTTTTTAATCATTTTGATATTTTAAAACCACATTGTATTATGATGCTCGTTAGGGATATACATACATGAGAAAACCTGTCGCTTTTTGAAGTATGATTCACAAATAACAATGTATTCCTTTTGGTCTCCCTCCGAACATTTGGGTACGACCTTGATACACAGACATGTGTTACCATTAATAATAAAGTTGTAGCACTTCTTGTCATTAGCTGTTTTGATTTATCTACTTTTACTTAGAATCACTGTAACACTATCAGTGGGTAAGGGTCGTAAATCAAATTTCCGTATAAGAGTTACACAAAAAATATATATTAACTGACAACTTCCCCTCGTGGCAATCGAATACAATAGTAAATAATAATTTGTGCAGGATTATTACTGAAATAATTTTAGAATTTGTTAAATTTTTTCATTATATTTTTTAATCATTTTGATATTTTAAAACCATATTGCATTATGATGCTCATTAGGGGTATACATACATAAGAAAACCTGTCGTTTTTCTGAAGTATCATTTACAAAAAGCAAAGTCTTTCCTTTTGGTCAAACCTCCAAATATAATTTTTGGCTACGGCCCTGATACACAGACATGTGTTACCATTAATAATAAAGCTGTAGCACTTTTTGTCATTAGCTGTTTTGATTTATCTACTTTTACTTTGAATAACTGTAACACTAACAGTGGAGTAATAGTAGTAAATCAAATTTCAAAAAAGAGTTTTAAAAAAAATCAAATATTAACTGATTGATAGCTTCCACTTACGGCAATCGAATACAATAGTAAATAATAATTTATACAGGATTATTGCTTAAATAATTTTAGAATTGGTTAAATTTGTTCATTATATCTTTTTTTAATCATTTTCATATTTTAAATCCACATTATATTATTATGTTTATTAGGGATAACTATATACATAAGAAATTCTGTCGTTATTTGAAGTATCATTCACAAGAAACAATGTATTTTCTCTTGTTCCTCCTCCGAGCATTTGGCTACGATCTTGATACGCAGACATGTGTTACCATTAATAATAAAGTTGTAGCACTTTTTGTCATTAGCTGTTTTGATTTATCTACTTTTACTTTGAATCACTGTAACACTATCAGTGGAGTAAGGGTCGTAAATCAAATTTCCGTATAAGAGTTACACAAAAAAAAAATAAATATTAACTAACAACTTCCCCTCAAGGCAATTGAATACAATAGTAAATAATAATTTATACAGGATTATTACTGAAATAATTATGGAATTGTTTGCATTTAAAAAAAAAAGACTGTGAGTACCAGAATTAGATTTTTTACAAAGGTAGCTTCAATTTCTTTTTTGTGCAAAACTAATTTACATTATAAAAAATAAGTATCTTTTCTTTATGTAAAAAATAATTCTTTGCCAATAAATTTTTATTTTTTATGCTTTGAATTCCTTTGATTATTTTTTGACTGCTTGATAAGTTATATTCTAAATTGTAAAGATATATTTTTCAGTTTGAAACTGTTTAAGACACAAAGAATTTCAGAATAATTTTCACCTGCGTTAGAAAACTCCCTCGACATTTGGCATTTAATTAAAAAATGACAAAATGTACTTTCAAACTTTCTGTTACATCATAATAAATCTTTCTTATTAAGATAGTTACATGGCAGAAATATTACATTTAATTGACAGTTAATATATACAGTCGCTTTGTTGAAAAAAACTTTCGTAGAGGAGAAAAAATCCATTTCATTAAAGATCAGACGTAAAGTACAGAATTATTTCCTTATCAGGAATTTGACTGCGAATACTCTAAGACATTAATTTTCCCAATTTATTATTTTTGTCGGGAAATTAAATCCGTAACCGGATAGAGAATATAACATTTCTGAGCGAAAAGTTCCGGAGGCAATTTTTCAAAGGTGACAGTTTATGGTATCTCTCGGGTATAAACAATTCTCTCTTTATTCTCTAAATATGGTAAACAGTTTCCACACTCAATTGCTATTCGAAGTTTTCAAAGGGAAAAAAGAGTTAAACAAATCTTCGAAGATGAAAAAATCTTTTTGAATTTAGGTGTTTATATTTTTGCTATTTTGTATAGAACATTTTACATGCATATAACATTTTTTTCTAAAAATATGAAATAATGTAATATTTATGATTCGTTAAACAGGGTGCTACCTAAAGTAGTTAACCAGGCTTTTTTCCGTAACCGTTGACCATAGACGCATAATTCTAACTACAAAACTGTTTAAAACTAGATAAACATGCATTTTACGGCATTTTTTAAATCTATAAACTCAACTTTTCGAAATTGATAAAATTAAATTTTTATACTTTACCCCATTCTCTATTATTATATCTTGTAAAAAATTAAACTTATGCTAGAAATTGTAGCACAAAACACACTTATCTGTGTCAACAATTGACAGAGATATTTAAATTCAAAGTTTGGGAAAATGTACAGATTTTTCTCCCTTTTTGGATGCGGTAGGGGTTGTTTAAAAGATTAATTTAAGTAATTCCAGATTGTAGGCCGAACGCTGGCCGATTGGTTAGAGCGCTGACCGTCGGCACCGGAGTTCGTGGGTTCGAATCCCACTGTGGCACGAATGTTCGTAGCCGTTCGGAATCGGCTTTAAGCAGTAGGTCCCGGTCTCATTAGCCCTCGTGTGCAAAACAGTAGACCGTAGCGCTCCAAACCAAACCAAACCAGATTGTAATCAGGTTGCAACTCTCCTTTAGTGGTAAATGGAAGATAAGATTAATAGTTAATTTGAAAAGAAAATACACTTCATGTCTATTTTACTATGGGTACACCTTTATTTATAATCAGGAACTCTTTTACCTTTCGCCATAAAAGGGACGTTGCACCTTATTTTAGTATCGAACTGCTCTAATAAATATCTTAACTGTGCTCCCTATCAAAAAAAAAAAAGAAAAAAAGAAAAAAAATCTTTAAATTTTTGCAAATTTTGACTTCAAGTGTTTTTTTTTTTTTTTTTGTCACAGAAAGGTAAAATGTTTTGTATTACGGTGTGTTGGACGATTTTCAAATTTTATAATAATTATTTCAAAAAGTGTCGTATAACATGGTTATGGTTTTTCACTTAGTAGGGAAACACATTGTGTTATGTTGTGTAGGACGAGTTTCAAATTTAACTAAATATTTTAAACTCTCCCTAATAAATGTAATGGTTTCCTTTAAATATCCTGGTCAATTTTCGTCAGAGAGAAATGACACATTTTACTTTATGATCCTTAGGCTGAATTTCAAATTTTACTGAATATGATGACAGGAAACGGGGAAATGTACATAACATTTAATTTTGTAATTTTCGTAAAATTGAAATTTTAATTGAGCTTTTAAATTGTTAAATACAATCAAAGTGAATTGTTATCGTATTTGAAATATATTTATAAAACATTAGAAGTATAGTATGTATCTGAAGAACGGTTGCGGAGAAAATAATCGTTTAAGAACCCAGTATGAAGTTTGTACTTGAAATTTTGATACAAATCTAATGCGAATAAATGAAATAAATTGTACTCAGTATTTTTTTCTATTGAAAGGACACTCTCCTTTTTCACTATTTAGCCCTTATTCCACGGACTTCTAGATTATTATTAAATACTATTCATATCATTGGTGGAGAACCTATAAACACGAGATATTTCTTAATTAATATAGGCGTGGATTTTTATTTATATATATATATATATATATATATATATATATATATATATATATATATATATATAAAATAAAACATACAATAGAAAGTTGTAAAGAATAGATATAGCCCCAAGTAAATAGAGAGCACATTGCAGATGGGCTACAGTGTATTTTGCTTGCTACCTCAGGCAAAACAGGGCATTGCCTCACTTTGCTCAGGCATTACAGGGCATTGCCTTGTTTTTGACTTTGGCCATTATTTTTTGCCTTAGCAAATCACTTACCAAAATAATGGTTTTAAAATGAAAAGGAAAATTAAAGCATTTCTGGAGTTTTCAAAAGTAAGATAATTGTCAGGTTTTCTATTAATTTTTAATTTTTATTACTCTATTATTTATATTAATATAATTTCTATTTTGGTATCTCCAATTTCTTTAGATTTTCTTTCAGTCATTCTCTTTCTCCCTTTCTCTTTCTCTCTGTCTCAGTTTTTCTTTCTCTTTCTCTCTTTGTTCGTTCTTTTCACCCTTCCTCCCTCCCCTTTCTCTCTCACTTTCTTTACTCTATCTATCTCCTCCTCTTCTTTCTTTTTCTTTACTTTTTCCCTCTCGTTCTTCTCTGTGTATCGTCATCACTCAAACTTTCTCCCCATTTCTCTTTATTTTTCTACTTCTATCACTCTATTTTCTCTGTTTTTCTCTATACCTCTATCTCCATTTCTCCTTCTCATCCTTTTTCTATCTTTTTCTCTATCTCTCTGTCTCTATCTTTCTATCTTCATCACTCTCAATCTCTTAAAAAATCTTTTGAGAAATTCGAAAAAAGAACAATTTAGCAAAGAATTTGTATTTAAAGCTGTGTAAATGTCTCGGTACCACTTTCCACTTTTTTCACTCTATCTAACTCCTCCTCTCCCTTCCCTCTCTTTCTTCTCATTATTCCTTTTCTTCTTCTTCTCTTTATCTCAAACGTTATCATTCCTTATTTTTTCCCATTCATTCTTTATGTCTCTACTTGTATCACTCCACTCCATTTTCTCTCTTTTTCTCTATCCCTCTATCTCCATTTCTCCTTCTCATTCTTTTTCTATCCGTTTTTACTCTATCTCTCTATTTATTTCACTCTCCTTCTCTTCTTTCATTTTTTCTCTTTATCTCATTTTCTCCCTTTCTTCCTTTTAAAATACAACACTCCTTTTTTATAAATATTCAGTGTTCTGACTCGACATAGCTAGTTTAATACAGTATTTTTTTTAATTTAATATTTATTAATTCAACTTCTAATTACTTCATAAGTAATTCAGGATTCACGTTGTTTAAAAACATGAGTAACATGAATAAGTTACTAAATGCAACAGCAATGAAGTCTCTCAGCAATATTTACCCGCTCCGCATACAATTTTTACTACCTAAATAAGAAAATGCTCTTATCAGTCGCAAAATATCATTACATTTTCGCTTTAGTTCAATGGGTTTTTTTTTCATGGTACGAATATTTCTTTAAAAAGAATCTTTCAAGAAATTCAAATGAAAAGAAAAATTCAGCAGAGAATTTGTATTCCAAGCTGCGTAAATGTCATTGTCCCACTTCTCCCTCTCCTTCCCTCACTTTCTTCACTCTAACTATCTCCTCTTCTGTCTTCATTCTCTTTCGTATCTTTATCCCTCTCATTCTTTCTTCTATTTCTACCGTTATCATTCCCTCCGTCTTTGTCTCCCTATCCCTCTTTCTTCCCATTCATTCTTCATTTCTCTATTTGTATCACTCCACTCCATTTTCTCTCTTTTTCTCTATCCCTCTATCTCCATTTCTCCTTCTCATTCTTTTTCTATCCGATTTTTCTCTATACCTCTATTTCCTTCACTCTTATGCTCTGCCTTTCCTCTTTTTATTATCTTTATTCCTATCATTCTTCTCTCTATCTCTACCTTTACAATTCCCTCCGTCTTTGTCTCCCTATCCCTCTTTCTTCCCATTCATTCTTCATTTCTCTATTTGTATCACTCCACTCCATTTTCTCTCTTTTTTTCTATCCCTTTATCTCCATTTCTCCTTCTCATTCTTGCTCTATCTTATTTTTCTATATCTATTTCCTTCACTCTCATTCTCTTCTTTCATTTCTTCTCTTTATCTTCTGTTCTCCCTTTCTTCCTTTTAAAATATAACGCTACTTTTTTCTAAATATGCAGTGTTCTGACGCAATATAACTAGTTTAATGCAGTATGTTTTATTTAATAATTCAACTTCTAATTACTTCACCAGTAATTCAGGATTCCCATTTAAAAGCATAACTATGTTACCGAACACAACAGCACTGCAGTAGCGCAGCAATGTTTCTCCGCTCCACATACATTTTTTACGAACTAAATAAGAATATGTTCTTATCGTTCGTAAAATGTCATTACATTTTTGCTTTAGTTCAACGGTCTTTTTTTCTCGGTACGAATATTTTTTTAAAACAATCTTTCGAGAAATTCAAATAAAAAGAAAAATTCAGCAAAGAATTTGTATTCCAAGATGCATAAATGTCTCTGTCCCACTTCTCACTCTCCTTCCCTCACTTTCTTCATTCTAACTATCTTCTCCTCTGCCTTGACTCTCTTTCTTATCTTTATCCCTCTCCTTCTTCTCTCTATTTCTACCGTTATCATTCCCTCTGTCTTTGTCTAATTTTCCCTCTTTCTTCTCAATCATTCTTCATTTCTCTACTTGTATCACTCCACTCCATTTTCTCTCTTTTTCTCTATCCCTCTATCACCATTTCTCCATCTCCTCCTTTTTCTAATCGACTTTTCTCTATCTCCCTGTCTCTATCTTTGTATCCCCTTCTCTCTCATTCTCTTAAAAAAACTTTCGAAAAATTTTAATAAATAGAAAAATTCATCAAAGAATGTGTATACCAAAGCTGCGTAAATGTCTCTGTCCCACTTCTCACTCTCCTTCCCTCCCTTTCTTCACTCTAACTATCTCCTCCTCTGCCTTCCCTCTCTTTCTTATATTTATCCCTCTCATTCTTCTCTCTATTTCTACCGTTATCCTTCCCTCTTTCTTCCCATTCATTCGTCATTTCTCTTTTTGTATCACTCCACTCCATTTTCTCTCTTTATCTCTATCCCTTTATCTCCATTTCTCCTTCTCATTCTTTCTCTCTCCGATTTTTCTCTGTCTCTCTATTTCCTTCACTCTCATTCTCTTCTTTCATTTTTTTCTCTTTATCTCCTGTTCTCCCTTTCTTCCTTTTAAAATATAACACTTTTTTTCTAAATATGCAGTGTTCTGACGCAATATAACTAGCTTAATACAGTATGTTTTATTTAATAATTCAACTTCTAATTACTTCACCAGTAATTCAGGATTCCCATTTAAAAGCATAACTATGTTACCGAACACAACAGCATTGAAGTAGCGCAACAATGTTTCTCCGCTCCGCATACATTTTTTACTACCTAAATAAGAAAATGTTCTTATCGTTCGTAAAATGTCATTACATTTTCGCTTTACTTCAACGTTCTTTTTTTCTCGGCGCGAATATTTCTTTTAAAAAAAATCTTTCTAGAAATTCGAATAAAAAAGAAAAATTCAGCAAAGAATTTGTATTCCAAGCTGCGTGAATGTCTCGGCCACATAAAAATATCTCGTGAAATATTTTTACGAGCTATTTTAATGTGAATGATCAGTCTGTCAAACTGAGTCAGTTATCCTGCGGCATTAATATATTATTTTATTTTTGTGATAGTCATTTTTCTATAGTTTTAAATATTAAATTGTAATTTAATAACTTAATTTTTACACTTTATTACATTTTCTTTTATATATCATTAGTTAAAAACGTATAAATTTAAACCCTCAGTCAGTTCTATGAAAAGTAAGGCTTTATAATCATTCACTTTAATATAAATCAAGTAATTTGAGTACGGAATTATCAGTTACAAACATCTCATAATGTAACTCTCACAACACTGTCTAATCATAACTCTGACATACTTTAACTTTTCATCTGCCAAACGATGGCCGATTGGTTAGGGTGCTGCCCTTTGGTACCGGAGTTCGTGTGTTTGAATCTCGCTGTGTTATAGATATCCGTATCCCTTCAGAATCGCTTTTAAGGAGTAGGTCCCGGTCTCATTAGCCCTCGTGTTGCAAAAAGTAGACCGTAGCACTCCAAAAACCAAACCTATCAACTTTTCATCTATCTAAAAGTGAATTTATCTAATTCATTATTGACTAACTACCATATAGCCCGTCATTTCATGGGATCAGTAAACGTTTTAATTTTCTAGAATTATAAAATACCCTATGAGGCAGATAAAAACATGGTTAATTTTTGGCTGAGAATAATCTAGCACACTCTCAATAATTTATTTACTTGTACTGGCCACATGTTAGTTGCTAACATTAATTTATGTTGTCATATTACGTGATAGGTCTTTTTTTAGGGATGGTTAAAAAATAGTTTGTAGAATTTTTAACAGGCAATATTTTTTTTTACCGAAAGTAGATAGTAATTCTATAAGCATTCTCCATTTTCTTTAGTATTTCTATTACTCGTAACTTTGTCATCAAAATCAAACTTTTTGGGTTCTTTAAGCCTTAGAAATCAGATTAATTTTCGTACGTACATCTACTAAAATCATGAAAAAAAATTATCTATCACAAAGCTTCTCTTTACAGTATTGCATAGAGACACATTTGTTAAGTTTATACGTTTTAAAACAATTTATCAAATGTGATATTAATTTAAATTAATGCGCTTGTTAATTTTAAATTTAATCATCGATTATTTTGGTAGCTTTTTATATTTTATCACTGGTATTAACAACAAATTATTTTCATAAAAGTCTAGGTGTAACGGACTAATAAATATCTAGCTTTTAATTATATATCTTTGAAAATTAAGAAGTTCGTTCGTTCGTGTGGGTTTTTTTATACATAATTACACCGTTTGCAATCAATTCGCTAAATTTCATTTGTTTAGTTTAGTGTGCTATATTTTTCAGTTATTGCATTTTATTTATAACATATTATATAGTGTTTTTGTGAGCATAAAAATAAATCATGTGGGTAATTTTTGAGATAGGAATTTTGAATTCAATAACTTTATATACTTAAATAAACGCTTTTCAAAAAAAAGGAAGAAAAAAGTGTGGTTTAGATTTACGCCTTCTTTTTAGGTTTGATTTGGACTGCTACAGTCTACTTTTTGCAACACGAGGGCTAATGAGACCGGAACTTACAGCATTCCGAACGGCTATGAACATCCATACGACAGTGTGATTCGAACCCACGATCTCCGGTATCAAAGGCTAGCACTCTAACCAATCGGCCATCGTCCGGCCCTTTAACTTATAATGTTACAAGAAAACAAAAATCGTCATAAATATAAGTATAATAAATGTTATCTTCCATTTATTAATTATCAAAACTTGAGAAATTATGTGTCATTCGCCCTTAAACGGTAACTTTATTCCGATATACGTCAGTTAATCTGATTGTTTAAGTTGTCAGATAGACAGCAGAGGTTTTAATATTGACAGTGATTGTTTATAGGCAAACATGAATGATGTCCCAAATTTAGCGAATCAATTGCAAGTGTGGTTATGTATAAAAAACAAACACACAAACGAACAAAATTCTTAATTTTCAAAGATATATAACTTAAACGCTAGAAATTTATTAGTCCGTGAAATAGACTCCTAGACTTTTATGAAAAGAATTGGTTGTTAATACCGGTGATAAAATTTTCATTGCAACAAAACTAATTGGTAATTAAATTTGAAATTAACCTAATTTAATATTTACACAAATATAAAAGAAAATTATTTACGTCATATCTAAGTTTAGTGGTAAAACGTATGAAAATAATACAAACTATATTTAAATAATTTTAAATAAGAAGAGATTAAAGGAGATGGTAAAAGGAATGATATGGAATGATATCATAAAGGAATGATATCATAATGGTAGAAAAAATGTTATTTTTACCTATTCATTATGTGATAAATTGATACATTTAATTGCCTGCTCTTAACCGGAGAAAATAGGGCTTGAAATAATGGCATTAAAAGCTGGATAAGAGGGGAAGGGGGGATTTCGAAACAGTTTAACCCTCCGAGTGGAACACACCGAGGAAAAAAAGTCTCCAAAAATATGTTTAAGTTCTATTGTGTCTGTGACCAAAAGTGTTCTATGATTTTTTACTTCACCCTTTGTCGACTAGATTGGAATACGGGAAACCCAACCTCTTTATTGTCCCTTTACTTCCGGTTATAAATAGATATATAAATAGACATTATAGATTGTTAGTGTTTAATACACATAAAGTTTTTAATACACATAAGTCTAGAAGATCATTCCATAATAAATAATGGATTCTAAAATTACGAATAAAAATATTTTTTAAGAGAATTATTTATATTCTTTTACGAAAGTCATCCAAGATATTTAAGTGGTGCAGTTAGAGATACATGTGTTACCGCAAACGAAATACTTCGAAATAAAGATTGACAAAGTCATGAGAAGCTATCAGCGTCTTTGTGCCTCAGGGAGTAGGGGTGCATCCCTCAATAAATGTCAGTCAAAGAGGGATGCAGTTCCTAAACAATCGACCTGACCCTCCTACCTCAAAACTCTATGGGGGAAAGCACTGGCAGAAATGTACAATACATCCATTTTCGAAACGTTTTTGGAGGTCGAAAATTGTACGTGACAACCTGCGGAATTGTACGGGCGAACCGCATAGAGGGTTAAAGACGACAGTATTTTTAGCTGTGATATGAAGCATATTCACACCAATTATTTTAGAATGGGTGTAAATATACTTCATATCAATAGTTTAGGAGAAGATAACCTTTACTCGCTTTGAATTTTGCTAACCCTAATTCATCAAGAATCCAATATGGATGCCTCTATCCATTCCAGGTCCAACCGCTTAATAAATTCGAGGACAGATGGACAGATAAATTAAGTCATTATTATATAAGGGATGCATTTTTAGGGACGGTTAAAAAAATAGTATATAGAATTTTTCATAGGAAATATTTTTTTTCTTTCTATCGAAAGTAGATAATAATTCTATAAACATTCTCCATTTTTAGTGTTCTCTATTATTTGCAATTTTGTCCTTTAAATCTAAATTTTAGGGTTGTTCAAGCCTCGCAAATCAGATTAATTTTCGGTAGATACATCATGAAAAAAATTATCTAATATAAAGCTTCTCTTTACAGTACTGAGTAGAGACACAGTTGTTAATGCACTTTAAAATAATTTATCAAATGTTATATTGATTTAAATTAATGACCGTGTTAATTTTAAATTTAATCATCTATTATTTCTGTTGCTATGAAAGTTTTATCACCGGTATTAACAACAAATTTTTTTCATAAAAGTCTAGGATTCAAGGACTAAGAAATATCTAGCTTTTAAGTTGTATGTCTTTGAAAATTAAGAAGTTTGTTCGTTTGTGTTTTCTTTTTATACAGAGCCACACGTTTGCAATCGATTCGCTAAATTTCATTTGTTTAGTGTTCTTTATTTTTCAGTTATTGCATTTTATTTATAACATAGTATATAGTGTTTTTGTGAACATAAAAATTTAAATAAATTAAGTGGATAATTTTTGAGATAGCAATTTTGAATTCAATAATTTTATACGATTAAATAAATGTTTTTGAAAAAAAGGGAGAAAAAAGTGTGGTTTAGATTTATGCTTTCTTTTTAAGTTTACGGTTTGATTTGGACTGCTACGGTCTACTTTTTGCAACACGAGGGCTAATGAGACCGGAACTTACAGCATTCCGAACAGCTATCAACATCCATACGACAGTGTGATTCGAGCCCCCGATCTCCGGTACCAAAGGCTAGCACTCTAACCAATCGGCCATCGTCCGGCCCTTTAACTTCTAGTGTTACAAGAAAACAAAAATCGTCATAAATATAGGTATAATAAATGTTATCTTCCATTTATTAATTATCAAAACTTTAGAAATTATGTGTCATTCGCCCTTAAACGGTAACTTTATTCCGATATACGTTAGTTAATCTGTTTGTTTAAGTTGTCAGATCCTATTTGTTTACTAGTATGCAAATGTATATATTGCTACCATCCAACCATCTTGAAGGATGCTTTCCAGCTGTGACGTAGAAAAAATGGTAAAGAAAATCTTCCGGCAATTTTTCAAAGCTGACAGTCATATCTTTCCCGCGTAATTTCCATTTCTTCTCCCTAGGAATACTATTCAGTTTTTGCTTATTTCATTCTTTGAATTGTTTTCTGTTTCTTGCAATATAAGTGAGCAGACTAAAGAAAGAAAATATTTTTCTTCACTTCTTTTCCATGGAGAATATTGTTTACTAGGTGTGTGTTTTTCTATTCGTAGGAGTAGAGCACATCAACTGGAGAATTTAATTTAGACATATGGGATGATAGACAATTTTTTATATAAACTGTCAAGATTCTTTTAAAATTCCATTCGTATAAAAACAGAATTTAATCAGAAATTTTGCAATATCCGGTCTTAGAGGCAGCAGCAATTGGACATCTGATGAGATTGAATTAAGTTAATGAAAAATCAGATAACTGTTCAAAGATATTTATTAACACATTTATATACCTTTCAAAGCGTTATATAACATTATATGTGATAAATGTATGAAACTTTATTATAACTACCATAATTTACTTTTTCCTAGAACAAGACATATTTGTCAAAATTAGCAATAAAATAATTAGAAATAAATTATTTAATTGTAATAAGAATGATCTAATAAAGTTTTTAAGCAGTAAAGTTGAAAAACCATTTTTTTATGCATTTTTAATAGCTTTCAAATATTATTTACGCATTTTTATGTAGATATTTGTGTTAAACATCCAAATGTAATGGATTTATAAATATAGTATCAGCATGTGCATTTAGAAAAACTGAAGTACGAGTCAGTACGTTTGGATACTAAAATTTTACATTATTATAAATGTCATTGTAAAAAAAATGTAGTAAAGACAGAAATACAACAAACAGAATTTAATTCTCTGATAAGTTACATTTATTATTACATTACTGTTATTCGTAATTTTGTCATCTAAATAAAACTTTTAGGGATCTTCAAGCGTCGCAAATCAGATTAATTTTCTGTAGATACATCCACCGAAATCAATAAAAAACTATCTATCATAAAGCTTCTCTTTACAGTACTGCGTAGTGACACAGTTGTTAAATGTATACATTTTAAAATAATTTATCAAATGTGATATTTATGCACTTTAAAAAATTTCATTTGTTTAGTGGGCTTTATTTTTCAGTTATTGCATTTTATTTATAACAGATTATATAGTGTTTTTGTGAACATAAAAATTTAAGTAAATCATGTGGTAAATTAATGTGATATGAATTGTAAATTCAATAACTTTATTATCTTAAAAAACTTTTTTCAGGAAAAATATGAAGAAAAAAGTGTGGTTTCGATTTATAAAAACTATAAAAGTGACTTCTCGTCTTTTCCGGTGTACAGATAACTTCTTTCTAGTGTTAAAAAAAACTGAAAATTGTCATAAATATAAGTATAATAATGTTATTTTCCATCTACTAAGTTATCAAAACTTTAGAAATTATGTGTTATTCGCCTTAAAACGGTAACTTTATTCCCATATACGTCAGTTATTCTATTTGTTTAAGTGGTCAGATCCTATTTGTTTACTAGTATGCAAATGTATATATTGCTATCGTCCAGCCATTTTGAAGGATACTTTCCAGCTGTGACGTAGAAAAAAAATGGTAAAGAAAATCTTCCGGCAATTTCTCAAAGCTGACAGTCATATCTTTCCCGTGTAATTTCCATTCCAGTTTTTGCTTATTTCATTCTTTGAATTTTTTTTTCCGTTTCTTGCAAAAATAATTTCTAGCAATATAAGAGATCAGATTAAAGAAAGAAAATATTTTTCTTCACTTCTTTTTCTATGGAGAATATTGTTTACTAGGTGTGTGTTTTTCTATTCGTGGGAGTAGAGCACATCAACTGGAGAATTTAATTTAGACATATGGGATGATAAACAATTTTTTATATAAACTGTTAAGATTCTTTTAAAAATCCATTCGAATAAAAACAGAATTTAATAAGAAAGTTTGCAATATCCGGTCTTAGAGGCAGCTGCAATAGGACATCTGATGCGATTAAATTAAGCTAATGAAAAATCGGATAACTGTTCAAAGATATTTATTAACACATTTATACAGATTTATACGGACAGATGACTTAGGCAATTATTATATAGGGGAGGTCTTTTTTTAGGATTGGTTAAAAAATAGTTTGTAGAATTTTAACAGGCAATATTTTTCGTTTTTATCGAAAGTCGATAGTAATTCTATAAACATTCTCCATTTTCTTTAGTATTATCTATTACTCGTAATTTTGTCATCTAAATCAAAATTTTTGCGTCCTAATCAGATTAGTTTTCGTAGGTACATCTACCGAAATCAGGAAAAAAAATTATCTATCATAAAGCTTCTCTTTACAGTGTTGCGTAGAGACACAGTTGTTAAGTGTATACATTTTAAAACAATTTATCAAATGTGATATTGATTTAAATTAATGCGATTTAAAGTAATTTCATTTGTTTATTGTGCTTTATATTTCAGTTATTGAATTTCATTTAAAAGAGATTATATAGAGTTTTTTAACATAAAATTTAAATAAATCATGTGGGAAATTAATGGGGTATGAATTTTAAATTCAATCACTTTATTTGCTTAAAAAGACATTTAAAAATTTTTAAAATAAAAGTTTGGTTTAGATTTATAAAAGCTATAAAATTGAATTTTCGTCTTTCGTAGTGTACAGATAATGCCTTCTTTCTAAAAGTCAAAATGTGTTAAAGAAAAATGAAAATAGTCATAAATATAAGTATAATAAATGTAATCTTTCATTTAATAAGTTATCAAAACTTTAGGAATTATGTGTTATTCGATTTAAAATGGTAACTTTATTCCGATATACGTCAGTTAATCTGTTTGTTTAAGTTGTCAGATCCTATTTCTTTACTATTATGCAAATGTATATATTGCTACCATCCAACCATTTTGAAGGATGATTTCCAGCTGTGACTTAGAAAAAATGGTAAAGAAAAACTTCCGGCAATTTTTCAAAGCTGACAGTCATATCGTTCCCGTGTAATTTCCATTTCGTTTGCCTAGTAATGCTATTCAGTTTTTGCTTATTTCATTCTTTGATTTTTTTTTCTCGCAAAATTTTCTTGCAATGTAAGAGAGCAGACTAAAGAAAGAAAATATTTTTCTTCATTTCTTTTCCATGGAGAATATTGTTTACTAGGTGTGTGTTTTTCTATTCGTAGGAGTAGAGGACATCAACTGGAGAATTTAATTTAGACATATGGGATGATAGACAATTTTTTATATAAACTGTCAAGATTCTTTTAAAAATCCTTTCGAATAAAAATGCAATTTAATCAGAAAGTTTGCAATATCCGGTCTTAGACGCAGCTGCAATAGGACATCTGATGGAATTGAAGTAACTTAATGAAATATCAGAAAACTGTTCAAAGATATATTTTAACACACTTATATACCTTTCAAAGCATTATATAACATTATATGGGATAAATGTATGAAGCTTTATTATAACTACCCTAAATTACTTTTTAAGCATTATATAACATTATATGAGATAAATGTATGAAGCTTTATTATAACTACCCTAAATTACTTTTTAAGCATTATATAACATTATATGGGATAAATGTATGAAGCTTTATTATAACTACCCTAAATTACTTTTTAAGCATTAAATAACATTATATGGGATAAATGTAGGAAGGTTTATTATAACTACCATAATTTACTTTTTAATCATTATATAACATTATATGTGATAAATGTATGAAACTTTATTATAACTACCATAATTTACTTTTTCCTAGAACAAGACATATTTGTCAAAATTAGCAATAAAATAATTAGAAATAAATTATTTAATTGTAATAAGAATGATCTAATAAAGTTTTTAAGCAGTAAAGTTGAAAAACCATTTTTTTATGCATTTTTAATAGCTTTCAAATATTATTTACGCATTTTTATGTAGATATTTGTGTTAAACACCCCAATGTAATAGATTCATAAATATAGTATCAGAATGTGCATTTAGAAAAATTTACGTTCGAGTCAGTACGTTTGGATACTAAAATTTTACATTATTATAAATGTAATAGTAAAAAAATGTAGTAAAGACAGAAGTACAACAAACAGAATTTAATGCTCTAAGAAGTTTTTATACGGTAAAGTTGTAAAACCATTTTTTTCTAAAATATTTTTTACACATTTTAATAGGTTAAAAAATTATTTACGCATTTATATGTAGATATTTATTTTAAACACCCAAGTGTAATAGATTTATAAATATAGTATCAGCATGTGCATTTAGAAAATTTACGGACGAGTCAGTACGTTTGGATACTAAAATTTTACATTTATAAAATTTACATTTATAAAATTACATTATAAAATTATATTGTAAAATTTATAAAATTACATTTATAAAATTATAATAAAATGTCATAGTAAAAGAAATTTTAGTAAAGACAGAAATAAAACAATCAGAATTTAATGCTCTAATAAATTTTTTATACGGTAAAGTTGTAAAACCATTTTTTTACTAAAATATTTTTAATGCTCTGATAAGTTACATTTATTATTACAATACTGTTATTCGTAATTTTGTCATCTAAATAAAACTTTTAGGGATCTTCAAGCGTCGCAAATCAGATTAATTTTCTGTAGATACATCCACCGAAATCAATAAAAAACTATCTATCATAAAGCTTCTCTTTACAGTACTGCGTAGTGACACAGTTGTTAAATGTATACATTTTAAAATAATTTATCAAATGTGATATTTATGCACTTTAAAAAATTTCATTTGT
This sequence comes from Pardosa pseudoannulata, assembly GCA_032207245.1. NCBI lineage: Eukaryota > Metazoa > Arthropoda > Arachnida > Araneae > Lycosidae > Pardosa > Pardosa pseudoannulata. Next base: position 73,248,323 of record CM063508.1, on the reverse strand, counting down.
TTAGTGGGCTTTATTTTTCAGTTATTGCATTTTATTTATAACAGATTATAAATCGTTTTTGTGAACATAAAAATTTAAGTAAACCATGTGGTAAATTAATGTGATCTGAATTTTAAATTCAATAACTTTATATGCTTAAAAAACTTTTTTCAGGAAAAATATGAAGAAAAAAGTGTGGTTTCGATTTATAAAAACTATAAAAGTGACTTCTCGTCTTTTCTGGTGTACAGATAACTTCTTTCTAGTGTTAAAAAAAACTGAAAATTGTCATAAATATAAGTATAATAATGTTATTTTCCATCTACTAAGTTATCAAAACTTTAGAAATTATGTGTTATTCGCCTTAAAACGGTAACTTTATTCCCATATACGTCAGTTATTCTATTTGTTTAAGTGGTCAGATCCTATTTGTTTACTAGTATGCAAATGTATATATTGCTATCGTCCAGCCATTTTGAAGGATACTTTCCAGCTGTGACGTAGAAAAAAAATGGTAAAGAAAATCTTCCGGCAATTTCTCAAAGCTGACAGTCATATCTTTCCCGTGTAATTTCCATTCCAGTTTTTGCTTATTTCATTCTTTGAATTTTTTTTTCCGTTTCTTGCAAAAATAATTTCTAGCAATATAAGAGATCAGATTAAAGAAAGAAAATATTTTTCTTCACTTCTTTTTCTATGGAGAATATTGTTTACTAGGTGTGTGTTTTTCTATTCGTGGGAGCAGAGCACATCAACTGGAGAATTTAATTTACACATATGTGATGATAGACAATTTTTTGTATAATCTGTCAAAATTCTTTTAAAAGTCCATTCGAGTAAAAACAGAATTTAATCAGAAAGTCTGCAATATCCGGTTTTAAAGGCAGCTGCGATAGGACATCTGATGTGATTGAATTAACTTAATTAAAAATCAGATAACTGATCAAAGATATTTATTAAAACATTTATACAGATTTATACGGACAGATAACTAAGGCTATTATTATATAGGGAAGGTCTTTTTTTAGGGATGGTTAAAAATAGTTTGTAGAATTTTAACAGGCAATATTTTTTGGTTTTACCGAAAGTAGATATTAATTCTATAAACATTCTCCTTTTTTTTTTAATATCTATTATTCGTAATTTTGTCTACTAAATCAAAATCTTAGGGTTCTTCAAGCCGCACAAATCAGATTAATTTTCGGTAGATACATCCACCTAAATCACGAAAAGAAAACTATCTGTCATAAAGCTTCTCTTTAGAGTAATGTGTAGAGCCACACTTGTTTTTAAGTGTATACATTTTAAAATAAATTATCAAATGTGATATTGATTTAAATTAATGCTCTTTAAAGAAATTTCATTTGTTTAGTTTCCTTTATTTTTCAGTTATTGCATTTGATTTATAACATATTTTAGAGTGTGTTTGTGAACATAAAAATTTAAATAAATCATGTGGGTAATTTATGGGATAGGAATTTTAAATTCAATAACTTTATATACTTAAATAAACGTTTTTCAAAAAAATGAAGAAAAAAGTATGGTTTCGATTTATAAAAACTATAAAAGTGACTTCTCGTCATTTCTGGTGTACAGATAACTTCTTTCTAGTGTTAAATGAAAATGAAAATCGTCATAAATATAAGTATAATAAATATTATCTTCCATCTACTAAGTTATCAAAACTTTAGAAATTATGTGTCATTTCGCCCTTAAACGGTAACTTTATTCCGATATACGTCAGTTAATCTGATTGTTTAAGTTGTCAGATCCTATTTGTTTACTGGTATGCAAATGTATATATTGCTACCATCCACCCATTTTGAAGGATGCTTTCCAGCTGTGACGTAGAAAAAAACGGTAAAGAAAATCTTCCGACAATTTTTCAAAGCTGACAGTCATATCTTTCCCGCGTAATTTCCATTTCGTCTCCCTAGGAATACTATTCAGTTTTTGCTTATTTCATTCTTTGAAATTTTTTTTCTGTTTCTTGCAAAAATTTCTTGCAATATAAGAGAGCAGACTAAAGAAAGAAAATATTTTTCTTCTCTTCTTTTCCATGGAGAATATTGTTTACTAGGTGTGTGTTTTTCTATTCGTAGGAGTAGAGCACATCAACTGGAGAATTTAATTTAGACATATGGGATGATAGACAATTTTTTATATAAACTGTCAAGATTCTTTTAAAAATCCATTCGAATAAAACGCAATTTAATCAGAAAGTTTGCAATATCCGGTCTTAGAGGCAGCTGCAATAGGACATCTGATGCTATTGAATTAATTTAATGAAAAATCAGATAACTGTTCAAAGACATTTATTAACACATTTATATACCTTTCAAATCATTATATAACATTATATTGGGTGAATGTATGAAGCTTTATTATAACTACCCTAATTTACTTTTTAAGCATTATATAACATTATATGGGATAAATCTATAAAGGTTTATTAGAACTACCCTAATTTACTTTTTAAGCATTATATAACATTATATGGGATAAATGTATGAAGGTTTATTATAACTACCCTAATTTACTTTTTAAGCATTATATAACATTATATGGGATAAATGTATGAAGCTTTCTTATAACTCCCCTAATTTACTTTTTAAGCATTATATAACATTATATGGGATAAATCTATGAAGCTTTATTATAACTACCCTAATTTACTTTTTAAGCATTATATAACATTATATGGGATAAATGTATGAATTTATTATAACTACCCTAATTTACTTTTTAAGCATTATATAACAGTATATAGGATAAATGTATGAAGCTTTATTATAACTACATAGTTTACCTTTTCCTAGACGACATTTTTTGACTAAGTTAGCAATAAAATAATTAGAAATAAATTGTTTAAATATAATTTAATGATCTAATAAGTTCTTTATGTGGTACAGTTGTAAAACCATTTTTGTTTCTAAAATAATTTTTACGCATTGTTAATAGCTTTCAAAAATTATTTACGCATTTTTATGTAGATATTTGTTTTAAAAACACCCAAATGTAATAGATTGATAAATATAGTATTAACATGTGCATTTAGAAAAATTTACGTACGAGTCAGTACGTTTGGTTACTAAAATTTTACATTATTATAATCGCCATAATAAAAATATGTAGTAAAGACAGAAACACAACAAACAGAATTTAATGTTCGAATAAGTTTTTATACGGTAAAGTTGTAAAACCATTTTTGTCTAAAATATTTTGTACGCATTTTAATAGGTTTAAAAAATTATTTACGCATTTTTATGTAGATAATTATTTTAAACACCCAAGTGTAATAGATTCATAAATATAGTATCAGCATGTGCATTTAGAAAAATTTACGGACGAGTCAGTACGTTTGGATACTAAAATTTTACATTTATAAAATTTACATTTATAAAATTAAATTATAAAATTATATTATAAAATTTATAAAATTACATTTATAAAATTATAATAAAATGTCATAGTAAAAATATGTAGTAAAGACAGAAACACAACAAACAGAATTTAATGTTCGAATAAGTTTTTATACGGTAATCTTGTAAAAACATTCTTTTTTTCTAAAATATTTTTAATTCTCTGATAAGTTACATTTATTATTACATTACTGTTATTCGTAATTTTGTCATCTAAATAAAACTTTTAGGGATCTTCAAGCGTCGCAAATCAGATTAATTTTCTGTAGATACATCCACCGAAATCAATAAAAAACTATCTATCATAAAGCTTCTCTTTACAGTACTGCGTAGTGACACAGTTGTTAAATGTATACATTTTAAAATAATTTATCAAATGTGATATTTATGCACTTTAAAAAATTTCATTTGTTTAGTGGGCTTTATTTTTCAGTTATAGCATTTTATTTATAACAGATTATATAGTGTTTTTGTGAACATAAAAATTTAAGTAAATCATGTGGTAAATTAATGTGATATGAATTGTAAATTCAATAACTTTATTATCTTAAAAAACTTTTTTCAGGAAAAATATGAAGAAAAAAGTGTGGTTTCGATTTATAAAAACTATAAAAGTGACTTCTCGTCTTTTCCGGTGTACAGATAACTTCTTTCTAGTGTTAAAAAAAACTGAAAATTGTCATAAATATAAGTATAATAATGTTATTTTCCATCTACTAAGTTATCAAAACTTTAGAAATTATGTGTTATTCGCCTTAAAACGGTAACTTTATTCCCATATACGTCAGTTATTCTATTTGTTTAAGTGGTCAGATCCTATTTGTTTACTAGTATGCAAATGTATATATTGCTATCGTCCAGCCATTTTGAAGGATACTTTCCAGCTGTGACGTAGAAAAAAAATGGTAAAGAAAATCTTCCGGCAATTTCTCAAAGCTGACAGTCATATCTTTCCCGTGTAATTTCCATTCCAGTTTTTGCTTATTTCATTCTTTGAATTTTTTTTTCCGTTTCTTGCAAAAATAATTTCTAGCAATATAAGAGATCAGATTAAAGAAAGAAAATATTTTTCTTCTCTTCTTTTCCATGGAGAATATTGTTTACTAGGTGTGTGTTTTTCTATTCGTAGGAGTAGAGCACATCAACTGGAGAATTTAATTTAGACATATCGGATGATAGACAATTTTTTATATAAACTGTCAAGATTCTTTTAAAAGTCCATTCGAATAAAAACAGAATTTAATCAGAAAGTCTGCAATATCCGGTCTTGGAGGCAGCTTCAATAGGACATCTGATGCTATTGAATTAACTTAATGAAAAATCAGATAACTGTTCAAAGACATTTATTAACACATTTATATACCTTTCAAATCATTATATAACATTATGTTGGGTGAATGTATGAAGCTTTATTATAACTACCCTAATTTACTTTTTAAGCATTATATAACATTATATGGGATAAATCTATGAAACTTTATTATAACTCCCCTAATTTACTTTTTAATCATTATATAACATTATATGGAATAAATGTATGAAGGTTTATTATAACTACCCTAATTTACTTTTTAAGCATTATATAACATTATATGGGATAAATCTATGAAGCTTTATTATAACTACCCTAATTTACTTTTTAAGCATTATATAACATTATATGGGATAAATGTATGAAGGTTTATTATAACTACCCTAATTTACTTTTTAAGCATTATATAACATTATATGGGATAAATCTATGAAGCTTTATTATAATTACCCTAATTTACTTTTTAAGCATTATATAACATTATATGGGATAAATGTATGAAGCTTTATTATAACTACCCTAATTTACTTTTTAAGCATTATATAACATTATATGGGATAAATGTATGAATTTATTATAACTACCCTAATTTACTTTTTAAGCATTATATAACAGTATATAGGATAAATGTATGAAGCTTTATTATAACTACATAGTTTACCTTTTCCTAGACGACATTTTTTGACTAAGTTAGCAATAAAATAATTAGAAATAAATTGTTTAAATATAATTTAATGATCTAATAAGTTCTTTATGTGGTACAGTTGTAAAACCATTTTTGTTTCTAAAATAATTTTTACGCATTGTTAATAGCTTTCAAAAATTATTTACGCATTTTTATGTAGATATTTGTTTTAAAAACACCCAAATGTAATAAATTTATAAATACAGGGTGTCTATAAAAGAACTCCGGGGTTTTAAAAAATTCATATCTCACTAACTATGAAAGATAGCAAAATTTAGTCGATTTCTCTGAAAAGAGTAGCTCAAAAAGTTTTACTCATATCATGTGGGAAGGTGTGTATCAACTATTGGCTGCGCTGCAGGGCGTTGACCTTGAAATGACGTCGCGAAATTTGAAATGATGTCGATTCCGCAACAAAAGGCTCAATGTTTATTTGGCTCATAGAAAAAGTCTGTAGTTACCGTACAAAGAAACTTTCGACGTAACTATGGTGTTAATTCTGACAAAACCATTCGTCAATGGTTCAGTGCATTTTTCTAAGGAAACAGGGAATGTTTTGAAGCAAAAGTCGCCGGGTAGGCCGAGTGTGTCTCAAGAGAAAGTGGACAGAACTCCGTTGAGATTTTAGTGCTTCTGGGGGCATATCCAGAATCTTGTGTATGCAGAGAAAATTCGTGATGTTCAACATCTCAGGGAACAATAGTCAATTGTGTGGCAACCGTCGCACCAGACATGCTCGCCAGGACAAAGAGGTAGAATACCGTTTAGACTTCTGCCGTGCCACTAACGGGGCTCATATAGAACTTTACTAAGTGTTAAAAAAAAACTTGAAAATGTAACCTTGCCAGTCATGTATAAAACATGTATGTATGTCTTTTATTTCATTAAAATATTTTGCCTCAAAACCCCGGAGTTCTTTTATAGACACCCTGTATAGTATTACATGTGCATTTAGAAAAAATTTACGTACGAGTCAGTACGTTTGAATTAACAAATACATTATTCTATAACTCAAAAAAATAACGAGATTTTTTTCTAATTAGTTTCTTAATTGTAGAAAAGTAGCCATGAGTTCATCTATACTTTTTCTAAAAAAATGTATATTTCAAACACATGAGTGCAGTAATGTATTAAAAAATTACTGTATCCTTAAAGAGATATAGTGCTTTCGAAAACTAAATGAAATTTGAAAACAAATGAATTAAAAAATACATTATGAATTAACAAATACATTATTCTATAACTCAATAAGTAACAAGATTTTTTCTAATTAGTTTCTTAATTGTAGAAAAGTAGCCATGAGTTCATCTATACTTTTTCTAAAAAAATGTATATTTCAAAATTTTGAGTGCAGTGGAGAGTAACTTACATAAAAATTGCTACATCCTTATGGAGATATAGTACTTTTCGAGAATTAAAGTTTTCTTTGAGACAATGTTTTTAAGTTTCATCATAAAATGTGTTGCTTTTGCTTTTCTTAGAATGATAATTTATAAGTCCTTTAATATCGCTCTACTTTAAAAAATATTTAGTTTTAAATTTAGAGTAGTACAGCGTTGAATGAAAATCGCGTTATAAAATCAAGTTATAGAAGACTTGAATATACTAACACTACGCCAAAGGATTTTAACCCATATTGTACCACACACACTAAATATTTCTGTAAGTTATTAAAACTTAATCCATATCATTAATATGGTGTAACTAAGTATATAAAACCACAATTTTGTAAATTTTTTTTTAAATTTTTATGTAATTGGCTGTCCTATAAATAAGAGAAAGGTTCATTACACTACTAAAACTTAACAAATATCACTTACATTGCATTAGGCTGATTCATAGATAAAATTTGGGGAAACAGTTAAAACAAAGTCCAATATTACATTTTAAGCATACTGTTGTAGGTTTTCTCTTGTAGTTATTGAACTAGCAGTAAGAGAGTAACTGGCAGAAAACTGGAGATCTTGCAAAAAATCTCCAGTTTTCTGAATAGAATAGACATATATTTACCCCTTTTTGTGTCCATGTGTGAACAGGTGTTTTAAATGGTTTTCTTTGAAAGATAAGAAAAGAATGCAACATCGAATTCATAGAAAAATAATCAGAATTAGACCGTCGTCTTAATTTTAGGGCACCTTTTTTATACTTACAAAATACACATGTAAAATATATTTTTCAACAAAAACTTTCAGCTACATTTTTAATTCTGTTTTTAAACTAAAAGTAACCTCCACAATGCTTAAAAAATAATAATAATAAATATAAAATTAAAGATTAAAAAATGACAAATTTTAAGAGGTTGATGAAAATAAATTTTACAATACAATATAATTTGATTTCTCAGTTTTTTAATTAATATGCTAAAGTGTGTCTATTTTAAAGGTGTTAAAATAAAATCCACTCAGAAAATATTTATAACTTTATTTTTAAATGGAATTTTATTTGCTGTCCTGTTTATAGGACAGCGGTCCAATATGGGTTAAGAGTGAATCTCTCATGTTTTTAGTTATATATAAATTGATACATATACAAATGTTATCAAAAATTAAAAAGCTTAATATACTCCAACGGATATTTAGGCGTGGTTTACTCGCATTACTTCAAGTTAAAAATAAACAAAAGCAGGGTGGAGTAGCTTTGCTTTCATAATGACAACCTCCTTTTAAATTATCTGTAGAATCCTTTTAAACACAGTGGCACAAATATGAATAATGCTTTTACAAACAAATGGTAAAGAGAAACCTTACAGAACGAAATTACTCCAATTAGCATAATAATTAATGTCTAGTTATTTCTACTATAGAAGAATAGCAAGTATGCAGTCTACCTGGAACCATAAAAAAACGCATAAAGAAAAGCATAAGTATTAAAGAGCATTTTCACATTTTTTAGAGTCTAAGAATGTTTCCGAGAGTTTCGTTGTATCCATATTAAATACTTATTTATCGCTCCGAAGCTCCTACAGACTTGCGTGCTGCAATAAGCAGTTTAAAGTATCTCGTTTAAAACAAAAATCTGGGCAAATACACGTTTTACAAACACCTCACGAATGCTTGAAGGTTAATAAACTAAAATGCGTGAGTCAGAAAGCTTAACCTTCTCAAATGGAGTGAAGTACGGGCAGTTATAAGATTAGGTCAATGGCATTTGTTTTATTTCTCGGACGTCGCGTTTTCATCTTTATTTAATTAGTGTCTTTGTTAAATTTTAATAAGATAAAAGCGGCGTTTATGTTTCAAAAACTATGTGTTATTTGCAGTATTTTTTAAAATTTTGAGACAATTTTGAGTATGAATTTTTTTCTAAATTAAATCAAAACTTCTGACAGTAACCCTGAAACGAAATCGAAGTTAAATAAGTTTCACAAACTAATTTAAATACTTTGAGATAAAATACTAAAAAAAAGAAGAATATATAGTCAGTTTTTATCGTTATTTTCCTTCACATATTTACTGTCATTACTTCAATTACTATATATCTAATATATTCTGTATATAATAAGATTCTGAATATAAGTATATATAGTCTGAGCTATTCAATTTATTGTAGAATCTAAAATAAAAATAAATTATTAGATTTCAATTATAAGATTTCAATTTAAAGAAATTATTCTTTTACTTTATCATATTTATTGTCATTACTTCAATTACTAATTATCGAATATATTCTGTATATAATAAGATTCTGGATATAAGAAGTATATATAGTCTGAACTATTCAATTTATTGCAGAATATAAAATAAAAAGAAATTATTATTTCAATTATACGATTTCAATTTAAAAAAATTATTCTTTTACTTTATCCTCTTTACTGTCATTACTTCAATTACTATCTATCGAATATATTCTGTATATAATAAGATTCTGAATATAAGAAGTATATATAGTCTCAGCTATTCAATTTATTGTAGAATATAAAATAAAAAGAAATTATTGGATTTCAATTATAAGATTTCAATTTAAAGAGGTTATTCTTTTACTTTATCATATTTACTGTAACTACTTCAATTAATCTATATCGAATATGTTCTGTATATAATAAGATTCTGGATATAAGAAGTATATATAGTCTCAGCTATTCAATTTATTGTAGAATCTAAAATAAAAATTATAAATTATTGGATTTCAATTATAAGATTTCAATTTAAAGAGGTTATTCTTTTACTTTATCATATTTACTGTCATTACTTAAATTACTATTTATGGAATATATTATGTATATAATAAGATTCTGAATATAATAAGTATATATAGTCTGAGCTATTCAATTTATTGTAGAATCTAAAATAAAAAGAAATTATAAGACACAAATAACTAAACACTTTTTAACTCAATTTAATACCGTAATTTGTGGAGCGGGTAATATCTGAGTAGTAACGGGCTCCCTTTGGGCTCTTGACCAAGGTGCAATGGACGAATGGTAGGGTGCTCTACGGTACCGCATTTCAAGGGTTCGAATCCCGCTTTTGGCATAGACATTCGTAGCCGTTTGAATTTAATTTTAAGCAATTTATGGGGTGCAGGTATTGGCTGAGTAGTAAAGTGCTACCTCTGGGTTCTTGACCAATTACAATGGCCGAATGGTAGGTTGCTGTTTTTCTTCATTTCGCAGGTTCGAATCCCGCTTTTGGCATAGACATTCGTAGCCTTTTGGAATCACTTTTAAGCAATTTATGGAGCGGGTAATGGCTGAGTAGTAAAATGCTACCTATGGGTTCTTGACCAAGGGACAATGGCCGAATGGTAAGGTGCTGTTAGGGTGCTGTTTTATCGCATTTCGCAAGTTCGAATCCGGCTTTTGGTATAGACATCCATTTGGTATGGAATCAGTTTTAAACAATTTATGGAGCGGGTAATGACTGAGCAGTAACGTGCTACCTCTTGGGTCTTGATTAAGGAACAATGGCCGAATAGTAGGGTGCTTTTTTACCTCATTTTGCAGGTTCGAATCCCTCTTTTGGTATAGACACCAGTAGCCATTTGGTATCAGTTTTAAGCAATTTATGGAGCAGGTTATGACTGAGTAGTGACGTGCTACCTCTGGGTTCTTGACCAAGAACAATGGCCGAATGTTAGGGTGCTTTTTTTACCGCATTTCGTGGGTTCAAATTCCTCTTCTGGCACGGACACTCGTAGCCATTTGGAATCAGTTTTAAGCAGTAGGACTTGGTACATTAACCTTTGTGTAGTAAAACAGTAGACCGCAGCACTCCAATCCAAACCAAAGTCCCTTGGAACGGATAAATGCTGCTGACATGGATGGTTGTAGACTTTGGAATCATTTTTAAGTAGCACTCCGTGGTCTTTTAACAACAACTTTATTATGGGTATCCAAAGAAAACTAAATCAATGTACGGGTGCAGCTATCGTTAATGAAACAACTTGCATAATTTATTAATTTTTACAAAATGAAATTATCTGTATCATTCTACAAAACCATCTAATGCAATATCTTCATAAGTACTCATAGATATGCACACTTAAGGTGGTTTTAGACCTATGAAGTCAAATATTACCTGACACGCATTGCAAATCATAACTTCTTCACGTGGCTTAATTTTACTATGTGACGCGATGCCCTTACATGCATAGATTATCAGTAGTTTTAAGGGAACATAGTAGCTTTTGAATTGAAAAATCTTAAAACATTTTATTTTGGGTTCAATAGAAAATAAAAAGTTTTTTTTTTCGAATAAAAAAGATTCATAGATCATCAATAAGAGGCTAATTTCATAAAAAGTTATTTATATATTTTTTAGTATGAAGCAATAGATTTAAAAAATAAAATACATAAACCAAGGTAGGAAAAATTGAAATCCACTTACCAACAAAATAACTTTTGAGATTTTTAAATTAGAAGCTTATTTTTAAATCTAAAAACTTAATTCTAAAAACTACCTTTTGGAATGACAAATTCATTCCAAAATCAGAAGTATCCATTTTAAAAAGGAATCGAAAGGCATTTTATACTTTAAAAATATATTACTTGAACTGGAAAAAATACTTTTTACAGCTAGAGCATTATTAAAAAAGAGTGAGAAAATCATTGCACAAGCAGATGTTTTATTTCATAATGAATCGTAAAACTTTTTAAGTTTTAAAAAATATAGTACTTGAACTGACAATATTAAATAAGTTTGTAAACTTACAGAGTTATTAAAAACAGTGACAAATTCATTCCAAAAGCAGATGCTTTCAATTTATAATGAATGGAAAGACATTTTTATGTTTAAAAAATATAGTACTTGAATTGACAATAATAAATACGTTTGTAAACTTACAGAGTTATTAAAAACAGTGACAAATCCATTCCAAAAGCAGATGCTTTCCTTTTATAATGAATGGAAAGACGTTTTATGTTTTAAAAATATAGTACTTGAACTGACAATATTAAATACATTTGTAAACTTACAACGTTATTAAAAACAGTGACATCTATTCCAAAAGCTGATGTTTTTATTTTATAATGAATGGAAAGACTTTTTATGTTTTAAAAATATACTATTTGAACTGACAATAATAAATAAGTTTGTAAACTTACAGAGTTATTAAAAATAGTGACAAATCTATTCCCAAACCAGATGGTTTCATTTTATAATGAATGGAAAGACTTTTTATGTTTTAAAAATATACTACTTGAACTGACAATATTAAATAAGTTTGTAAACTTACAGTGTTATTAAAAACAGTGACAAATCCATTCCAAAAGCTGATGCTTTTATTTTATAATGAATGGAAAGACTTTTTATGTTTTAAAAATATAGTACTTGAACTGACAATATTAAATACATTTGTAAACATACAACGTTATTACAAACA
>CM063508.1:73218606-73231106 GCA_032207245.1 Pardosa pseudoannulata | reverse complement strand
AAGGTACGCCATTAAGGCACGCCGTTACATCACGAAACCTTGTCTATTCTCGCACTGAAATAGCTTAACTATAGCTTATAACTACTGTTTTTTAATTCATTTTCACTTAAGGAAACTTTTCACTACTCTTAAATACGAGATCACAGAACAACCCATTTCACTCGATAAGGTTTGATAGCTACAGATATTGTCAAAATAATCTATGTGCACCACATATCATCTAGATAATATCGTTATAGAAGGTAAATTCCCTACTTTAAAACTCTCTTTTTCCTTTATCTAAATGCTAATGAAAGAGTTAATGATATGCTTTTTAATATACAAGGTCTGGCTATTTATTTCCAGGACTCATATAATAACTCAGAAGAAAAAAAGAGGTTAAACACATAGCCATTTAATATGATTCGAAGTAATCCCCATCAGTCGTAATGCACGTCTGTGCTCAGCTGTACCAATTTCGGAAGGAAGTTTTAAAATCTTCTTTTGGATTGCTCTTTAGTAGTGACGTTACAGTTTTCTTGATGGCTTCGACATCCTGAAATCTTGTTCCCTTCAGAGAATTTGTCAGCTTGGGAAACAGGGAAACGTCTGCGGGTGCTAGGTCTGGAAAGTATGGTGGATGCTGCATCTCAACGACACCACACTGGGCTAAGAATCGCTCACAGACAACGTACTGTGTGGGTGGACATTGTAATGTAGCAGAAGTCAACTCCCATTTTGTTAAAAATGAGGCCTCACTCTACGAATTCCTTTTTCGAAGTCGGTTATGAACTTCTATGTAGAACTGCCCATTGATAGTCATGTTAGGAGGAAGAAATTCATGGTGAAGGAGTCCATCGCAATCGAAGAAAGTGATTAACATGACCCTGATTTTGTTTTTTGTTTTTTTTCAAATCGAATTTTTTTCTCCCTTGGTAAACATGGAGACTGCCATTCGGAGCTTTGACGCTAGATTTCAGGTTTAAAGCATTAAAAATTTAATTCTTTTCTTTATACCAATGAGCAGAACTCAAAAGCTAATGCTGAACTCTAGATGGATCACAATTACTGCCTCCTATAATCTTAGTGATAACGAAATCATACTCTTTGAGTACCCGTGATCTTTCAAGTACCATTGCCAAAGTATACTTTCCAATATCCAGTATTATCCCCATCCAGAGCTAAAGGTCGGTAATTAGCCCATAGCAATAAAATTTATCCCTTAATACCAGACAGTGACCGATTTCCCGTTAATTTGCAAAACACTTGATATTTCTATGATTTTAAACATTTGTTTTTCTACCATTGTGTAACATGACAAGATGTACTATTCTGTAGCTTTGTGTGCCACTTAATTGTGTATTGCATAAGAAATATCTAATTCTTATGAATGCTACATATGAAATCAGCATTTTTATAAGCTAAAATGCTTGTTAGGTTATAATTTTGTATAAAACTTCTTATTTTAGTGGGCATTAATGAAATTAGCTAATTAAATACTAGTTATAATTTAAATAAATAAGTTTGAATTCTAAATTATTCTATCATATGTAACACTACTCTTCATCCAAAAATAAACCAAAAGATATCTAATTCTTATGAATGATGCATATGAAATCAGCATTTTTTATAAATTAAAATGTTTGTTATGTTATAGTTTTCTATAAAATTTCTTATTTTAGTGGGCATTAATGAAATTAGTTTATTAAATTCTAATTATAATTTAAATAAATAATCTTGAATTCTACATGATTCTATCTCATGTAACACTACTCTTCATCTAACAATAAACCAAAAGATATCTAATTCTTATGAATGCTGCATATGAAATCAGCATTTTTATAAATTAAAATGTTTGTTAAGTTAAAATTTTCTATAAAAGCTCTTATTTTAGTGGGCATTAACGAAATTAGCTTATTAAATGTCAGCTATAACTTAACTAAATAATCTTGAATCTTACTTGATTCTATCTCATGTAACACTACTCTTCATCTAACAATAAACCAACAGATATCTAATTCTTATGAATGCTACATATGAATTCAGCGTTTTTATAAATTAAAATGTTTGTTATGTTATAGTTTTCTATAAAATTTCTTATTTTAGTGGGCATTACCGAAATTAGCTTATTAAATAATAGTTATAATTTAACTAAATAATCTTAAATTCTACATGATTCTATCTCATGTAACACTACTCTTCAACTAACAACAAACCAACAGATCTTCCAGATAAGTAAAACCACTAAATCACTGTCAGAATAGGTTAAATGTTAGTATTTAATTCCATGCATTGAAATTTATTTTTTTCTATGACTTGGTTTCTCAGCTTAGGATTTTGTCTCATTTCCGAGAAATGAGTTTTTTAATATTTCCCCGGGGAAGAACTCTCTCCAAATTATTCGCTTAAGTTTTTTAACCCTGATAAAAATGTTCTTGTCATTTGTTTTTAAAATTTAAAGACCATCTTCCGTAATTACCATCTGCAGACAGTGTCTAGGACTTTTTTACGATATTAGTCTCGCAGTTAAATAACAAGTTCATATAGTTTTTGTCGCATCATATTTTATCTGCCAGATTCTCGCTTAAGATAATTAGTTCCCATACTGACTTTATATACGACATGTGAAATTGGTCAGATTTTAATATTTCTAAGATTTCTATACTGACTCTATGTACATTGTGAAATTATTCAAATTTTAAAATTTCTAAGATTCCATACTGACTCGCTGAAAGATGCATTGGTAAGGGTGCTGGCCTTCGTGGTTCGAAATTGGTATGGATGTTCATAGCCGTTCGAATCGGCTTCAAGCTGTAGGTCCTGGTCTTATTAGCCTTCGTGTTACAAAAAATAGATCGTAGTACAAACCAAACCAAAATACTGACTCTATATACGACATGTAAAATTGGTCAGGTTTTAATAATTCTAAGATTCCCATACTGTCTTTATATCTGACTGTGAAATTGGTCAGATTTTAGTATTTCTAAATTCCCATACTGTCTATATCTAACATGGGAAATTAGTCAGATTTTAATATTTCTAAGATTTCCATACTGACTTTATATACGACATGTGAAATTGGTCAGATTTTAATATTTCTAAGATTCCCATACTGTCTCTATATACAACATGTGAAATTGGTCAGATTTTAATATTTCTAAGATTCCCATACTGATCTATATACGACATGAGAAATTGGTCAGATTTTAACATTTTAAGATTCTCATACTGTCTCTATATCTCATATGTGAAATTGATCAGATTTTAATATTTCTAAGATTCCCATACTGACTCTATACACGAAACGTGAAATTGGTCAGATTTTAATATTTCTAAGATTCCCATACTGTCTCTATATCTGACATGTGAAATTAGTCAGATTTATTTTTTCTAAGATTCCCTTACTGTCTCTATATTGATATGGAAAATTCAGATTTTAATTTTTCTAAGATTCCCATACTGACTTTATATACGACATGTGAAATTGGTCAGATTTTAATATTTCTAAGATTTCTATAAATATATGGATTGTGGTAAAATAATCTAATTGGCTATATAGAATTTTCTTTCAAGCATGCCATATAATATGGATCAACTGAATAGTTTTGTACAAGTTAAGAAAGAGAGCGTTCTGATATAGAATTTGGGTTGTTGTATAGCATTAAATTGACTGGAAATTTACCATTCCTGTTATCTCCTATATAATAATAGCCTACGTTGTCTGTCAGTGAATTTCTGAAGCGGTTGTACCTGGAATGGATACAGGCATCCATATTGGATTTTTCATGAGTTAGGGTTAGCAAAATTGAAAGCGAGTTCGAAATCCACCCCTTCCCCCCTTTTCGAGCGTTTAATGCTATTATTTCAAGCCTTATCCTTCCTCTTATTCTATATGAAATTCATTCTTGATAGGATAGCAAAGGCGGAGAGTAATATTTAAATTTCTGGACTGTTTCTACTTGACTATCTGACTTCATATACTCTAATTAGTTCGCTTACAGGGTGCAGGCGTTATACGCTTGGTAGAATGTCCGTCCACTTGATTGTGGTACTTTTCGGATTGACGGTTCTATCCCCGACTCAGCCAGTTTTTTTTTTAATGTCTAATAAATTTAATATTTTCTGCTTTTTCTTTTAAATTCTTTTTCCGAAAGTTGTTTTATTATTTTAAAAATAAATTTTTACTATTTTTTCAACTTTTTATAATTTTTATTATTTTTATTTTATTAAATTCACGTATTGCTTTAAGGATGTCCGTGGCCACATAAACATTTCATGTTTTCTCTCCTTAAACTTTCTTCTCGTAATGTAATAATAGCCTAAGTTATCTATGCGTTTGTCCTCGAATTTATGAAGCTGTTGGACCTGGAATGGATAGAGCATCCATATTGGATTTTTGATGAGTTAGGGTTTGCAAAATTCAAAGCGAGTAAAGTTTATCTTTTCCTAAACTATAGATCTGATTCTGAAGCAAATTGTTATGAATAAGCTTCGTATCACAGCGAAAAATACTATCCTCTTATTGAAAATACTATCCTCTTATACCGTCCCCTTATTGAGCGTTTAATGCCATTATATCAAGCCCCATTTTAAGAGCAAGCGATTAAATTTATCACATAATAAATAGGTAAAAATAACAATTTTTTTCTAGCATTATGACTTCATTCCTTTAACCATCTCATTTAATCATTTTTATTTTAAATTATTTATACATTTTCTGCATTATTTTCATACGTTTTATCACTAAACTTAGATATTACATAAATAGTTTTCTTTTTTATTTAACTTAAATAATAGATTAAGTACATATGTGATAATTTTAATCGATATTTTTTTGTTGAAATGTAATTCTCGGCCAAAAAAACAAACCATTTTTCAAACCATATATATGTGTATATATATATATACATAGATATATATATATATATATATATATATATATATATATACGACTACAAAATATAAACAAACATACCATTTATTCATTTTTAAAGAGGGATTTTAGAAAACAAAAGCATTCTTAGCTTTGTTACAAATATCTCAACAACAAAAAACAGGATAACTAAACCACTCCAAAATTCTGTCAGTCATTATATCTTTACTATGTGGAGAGTGGTGGGTTATTTATCTTTACTTCAATGTCAGTGTATTTGCTGTTGTCTTTAGCTTGATCACAATTCCACACTTAACAATGATACCAGAACGGCCAACAGATTGTTCCCTCACAGTTAGTTGAAGGGAAAGGGCTATTAAAAAATGCACACAACCTCACAGGAAATCTGATAGATAATGCAAGGGAGGATATCTTATTTCCAAAAGTGATCAGGAATTTTCGACCCTGAAATTCCCGAAATAAACCGATATGTATAAATTATTTCGTTTCAAATTCATTTTCATTCGGGCATCAGTAACATTTTTAGACGTGAATTAATTTAATTTTACAATTATAATTCCCAGGATAATAAAAGTACGGAATTCTGACGATTTCCCATGTTTCTGGGAAAGAAAAGATAGACCCCATCTCATCATTGTATTTTAAGAGGCTAAAAATGATATAGAAAAAGACTATAATAAATAATTTATAACCACAGGTTAGGTAACCAATCGCTTACATTCCCACAATCAGATCAGGTGAACCAACTTGACATCCTTACACGTATTTTGCCCATAAATAAATATATATATACTTTCTCCTTTCTAAATAAATCATAAAGGAAAAACTCGATTTACAGGCATGTTATGTTTCGCATTCCGACTATTTGTTGCCTTAAAAAAAATAACCAAAGTATTTTATCGATCCAAAATAAAATATGCTTTACATTTTTTGTTATCGTAGTAGCATTTATTTATTACATTCAACTAAAACAAAAAACAATGGCACCGTTTAAAAAAGCATTTTTAGTGAAATATATCTAAATAATGTGTTTTTAAATAATTTCGATTTGTAGTCAGTAAATCATTTTAGCCGATTAAGTTTAAAACCAAAAGTTTTAAACATTGTTTTTTTTCTTGTTGTTGTTATTATTGCAAAATATGATTATAAAACATTGAAAAGAAGTAAAATTAAAATATATGTATCCATTTTTTTGCTGAAATTCATCAAAAACAATTATATTAAGTTTTTTTAAATCATCTTATGGTGATGTAACGAAGAAAATCCAACTTTTAAAAAACTTAACCTTTAATATACTAATTCAATAGTTCAATAAACAGACTGATACCAAAATTTTTCGCAATTTGTAGAGTAATTAAGTTTAATAAAAGTTATTTTATTTATTTCAGAGAACTGTAAGTTTACTGTTAGAATTTGTTTAAATCATTATGTATGTATGTATAGGTAGATAATTATAAATATAGACATGTGTTTTAAAGGCCGTTCAATAACTAAAAACACACAAGTGTACCATTTCGTTAGTTTTATTTTTTTATGAAATTGTATATTTTAATCTAATTAAATTTAATTTAATTAAGTTGTATTTTTAACATAATTTTCAGCAATATTAAGAAACTTCTCGTATTTTAGAAGCAGCTCTAGATTTCCATCTTCACAGAAACTGGTTGCCAGAATATCCACTGTCTTAAAGCTTTTTAAGTCCTTCCACATTCAACATTATCAGTCTCCATTGTGAGACAAGCTCTACAGTTAAAGTATTAAAGGCACATACTGAAATTTGATAAACTCCTTCAATTAAGTTGAAATTGAAAGCTTTTGTTCTCTCAAGTGTCTCTACAGCCTTTCTATCTAAAGTCTACTGTAATGACAGAAAACCGGTCACGTCGCTTCTCAGAGTATATTCATGTGCCCATCTTTGAATGCTCTACACGCTTTGAAAGCTGCTCTTGTTAATAAATCTTTTTTTTTTTTGGTATAATCCAAAGTGAATAATTTTATGTAACTAGCACACAATATTAGTATCTAAAAGTAAATAGGCAGAAGCCAAGTTGGTGAGCCCTTCCTTTGTATTATCAAATCCATGTAAAAAATCATTTCACCTATCCAAATTGGTGGGTGAACCCACAGGGAGAACTTATTATGAAATTCATGAATTATTCTTCATTTCTTGCTAGCATCCTCACCATTCCCTCTTTCCTTCTCTCTCTCTCATTCTCTACCCCTCTCTCATCTTTTATTCCCATAAGCCTGTTTCACCGCAAGGACTCTGACCCAAGTTGGGAAACAACCTTTTTTATGTTATTTTATGTAAGTTCTGAAAGAACTGTGTCAGTTGACATTTCAACGCCTTAGATACAGAAATATATAAGGCATTGGCATGTCAACGCCTTATAAATTTTGGATAAGAAATGCCCTGATCTAGTATTCAAAACATATGCAGGTAATCAATTCGTGGAACAGCATCCATAAAGCTACAGTCGTCGAATTTCAAAGTGGTACTTAACACGCCTCTTATAACTATCTAAAATGGAAATATCTCCTTGAGATAGGTGCTTGAGAAAAGATTTGGTCTAATTATTACACTATTAGGTAAATAGGTGTCACCCAGAATTCAATGGACTTCCCAGTCAACATAGTGGTTAGAACATAGGTTTTCAACGAAAGCGGTACCATCCCTCAGTGAGATCTGAAGCCTCCCATGGGGTTGTAGCAAATTCAAAGCCAAACGGGAGAATGCTCTAAAGGCAGTCAAAAGGGTGACTAGTACATGTAGTTTTCATAGAAAATATACATGATATCTATAAAAATAATCAATAAATCAATCAAATAAAGTAGTATTTACAATGACTAATGCAATATTTGTTTCAGTTATAAATTTCAGGAATTCCACCATTTCTGTTTACCCTGTATTGTATATCCAAGAAAAAGAACATCACTGAACGTGGAGATTTATGAATGATATTGAAGAAATTGGAATCCAACATTAAGAAATTATTAAAATTCAACAAGGTTCAATCATCTTATTAATTTCTTTTGTTTCGTATTGATTTTATTCTTAAATTTTTAATAATCAAAATTTTACTACATTTGAAGGCCATTTTAATTAATTTCTACTTTCTTCTTCTTAATAGAAAGAAAGTTGGATAAAAAACGTATAGATAATGTACAACAATTTAATATTTGGGTATAATTAACTGTTAACGAAGAGAGAACGTTTATATAAGCAAGAGGCATATTTTTGTTTCGTAAAGTGGAAGATGATCCAGAAAATGTTAGAAATCTCTCTGTTAGAGCATCGACCTACCGGGTGGGAGATCAAATCTCGTGTATACCTTGGTTGTCAATTTTTGTTGTCTTCTCATAGGCAGTATGCCGAAGGATGGTCGAATGGTAGAGCACTGCTTTTTGGTATTGGCGTTCACAGGGTTGAAACACGATGATGGCATGGATGTTCGTTGCTATTTGGAATCGGCTTTAAGCAGTAGATCCCTGTCTCATTAGCCCTCTTGTGGTAAAACTGTAGACCGTAGAGCTTCATATCAAACCAAAACTCATAGAGAGTAAATGTGATGTGGGGTTTCTATAATAAAATGATCGACAAGTCCGTGACTATGTATAAGCAAATGGTTAATAGGCCCGTAACACTCCATTATTAAAAAAATAAAGCAGATGTGTTTAAGTCCAATTTTTATGTTTTCAGATTTTTGTAAATTTAAATGGAACAAGTAATATCCTTTTAAGTTTTTAAGAGTTTCCTCTTTGCTTCAACAAAAATTATACTGTGATCTGGATGGCGGAAGGTCTGGGTTTTCTGGTGAAAGTTGGTACCGAAATTGACTTCAGTCTTTACAAGGACAAACATTTATTTACCAACACACACACATTAAAGAGGCGCACAAAGAATAAAAATAAACAAAGATTCTTAAGCAGTGAAAGTACTAAGGAGTCTCGTACAAGTACGTAAGCGTCGATCCCTAGTGTACTCCCTTCTTGCCTGGCGGTTCAGTCTCTCAATAAAATGTAAACAAAATGTAGAGGGCGTCTGTCCTCTGTCGCGGGATCGTTCGAAGACTAGGAATCATTCTCGACACACTCCATTAATAAAAAAAATGTGTTTAAGTCAAATTTTTATGTTTTCAGATTTTTGTAAATTTAAATGGAACAAGTAATATCCTTTTAAGTTTTTAAGAGTTTCCTCTTTGCTTCAACAAAAATTATACTGGATGGCGGAGGGTCTGGGTTTTCTGGTGTAAGTTGGTATCGAAATTGACTTCAGTCTTTACAAGGACAAACATTTATTTACCAACACACACACACACACTAAAGAAGCACACAAAGAATAAAAATAAACAAGGATTCTTAAACAGTGAAATTGCTAAGGAGTCCCGTAAAAGTACGTCAGGCGTCGATCCCTAGCGTACTCCCTTGTTGCCTGGCGGTTCCGTATCTCCCTAAACTGTAAACAAAATGTAGAGGGCGTCTGTCCTCTGTCGCGGGATCGTTCGAAGACTAGGAATCATTCTCGACACACTCCATTATAAAAAATAAATGAAGTCCAATTTTTATGTTTTCAGATTTTTGTAAATTTAAATGAAACAAAAATAATAGTTTTTTCAGTTTTTAAGAGTTTCCTCTTTGCTTCAACAAATATTATACTGGATGGCGGAGGGTCTGGGTTTTCTAGTGAAAGCTGGTACCGAAATTGACTTCAGTCTTTACAAGGACAAACATTTATTTACCAACACACACACATTAAAGAGGCGCACAAAGAATAAAAATAAACAAGGATTCTTAAGCAGTGAAATCAGGAGTCCGTACAAGTACGTCAGGGTCGATCCCTACATTTTGCTGTCTTCCGTTTCTCCCTAAACTGTAAACAAAATGTAGAGGGCGTCTGTCCTCTGTCGCAGAATCGTTCGGGGACTAGGAATCATTCTTGACACACTCCATTATTAAAAAAATGAAGCCTATGTGTTTAAGTCCAATTTTTATGTTTTCAGATTTTTGTAAATTTAAATGGAACAAGTAATATCCTTTTAAGTTTTTAAGAGTTTCCTCTTTGCTTCAACAAAAATTATACTGGATGGAGGAGGGTCTGGGTTTTCTGGTGTAAGTTGGTATCGAAATTGACTTCAGTCTTTACAAGGACAAACATTTATTTACCAACACACACACACTAAAGAAGCACACAAAGAATAAAAATAAACAAGGATTCTTAAACAGTGAAATTGCTAAGGAGTCAAGTACGTCAGGCGTCGATCCCTAGCGTACTCCCTTGTTGCCTGGCGGTTCCGTATCTCCCTAAAATTTAAACAAAATGTAGGGGGCGTCTGTCCTCTGTTGCAGAATCGTTCGGGGACTAGGAATCATTCTTGACACACTCCATTATTAAAAAAATGAAGCCTATGTGTTTAAGTCCAATTTTTATGTTTTCAGATTTTTGTAAATTTAAATGGAACAAGTAATATCCTTTTAAGTTTTTAAGAGTTTCCTCTTTGCTTCACCAAAAATTATTGCTTTTTATCAAAAATGTTGATAAACTGTCATATTTTAAAATTAATGCATTAAATAACATTACTTTTCTCATCCTTTTTTGTTAGCTTGTGTTAAGGATGCAGTGCTGTTGAAAACTTAACTAACCAGAAGGAATACAATTTTATACCGTAAACGTTAAATGAGAAAAAAGTGGTTATTTTGAGATTGAAGTAATTTATTAAATAAATCGGTCACATATGTTTAAACACAACGTTTACTCTGATGAGTTCCGGATTGTTTGAACAATTACATTATTGTTACGAATTTGTTTAGCGTAAATTTAGCATGGGACTCTATGGGTATCTCGCCAAATTGACGAGATATCGGCTCGTTGGCGACAGTTTGGGCAACCTATTTTAGTCGCCAAAACTGTCGCCAAGAATCGCCAAATGTTGTCAAGTGGGGCGTTACGTGACCACTTCCGGTTCCGTTTTCTGGAGTGTTCCAGCAGTTTCTTCGGGCCTATAGAAGGCAAACAGAGTCCCATGCAGACGAGAGAGTCGTTAAGAGGATCTCTTGGTCTACGGAGTACGCACGGTATGTTGTGTTTGATGCGGAAAGCGTGAGCCGACGGCATTGGGCTCAAGTTGTTTCGCGATGACGTTGTATTTCTTCCAATAAAGTATTTGTCTTCGTGCTGCAGTCTTGCTTGTTTGTAAAGTCCATTCAATCCTCGAACCCAGCAGTTTTGGAAGTTCGTAACATTATATTATTTTCATTTACAACAGTTTTAGATATCTCTAGAATTGCACATTGTAGAGATTCCAGACAAGATGTCTCAATGGGAAATACTTCTTCATTTCATGGTTTTCATATGCGTTTTGTTTCTAAATATATTAAATAGGAATATAAACTCGATTGGGTACCTAAGTACAATCATAATTTTGTATCAATCGAAAACAAGTTACTTACTTGATGGAAATGGCAAGGGCAAAGGACTATTCGGAATTCATCAGTATGACACATTTTCTTCCTAAAAAATAAAAATGAAGAAATTTTAGAGGAGGATGAACAATGTGACATAATCGGAATTTGTTATCTAATAAACTGTTATAGGAACACTGCACTTTACAAAGCATTTAGGAAACTATTAACTTAAAATTATGAATCTTTATACTCATATACACTTAACTGTAACTAAATATATACCACTAACAATTTTTTAAATGTCAACCAACTTTTAAAAAAATTCAATTTTAGACATTTCGTTAATTTTTTCAATATTTCTTGAGCATTAATTTTTACGATATTTTTTATATTTGCTATATTATTACTTTAACACCAGCGTTCCGGAAGTTTCTTATATACCTATCTCTATGAACAAGCGTCAATTTGACGCATGAACGAATACATATAACCACACTCAGAAAGCAATGTAATGTACACAATAAGTAAAAAAAGAAAATATGAGATAATATTGAGGTTCACAATAATATTACTTATTCAAAAAATATTCTAGTATTTATTTTTCAATACTCGAACAAAGCAGGTAAAACCTTCAAAATCTCTTCGTTCTTTCGTTCTTTCTACTGTTTTTTATTGCTTGCTTGAGATAACAATATCGGATAACGGTTTGAAGTATTGATGGTACATTCCTATTTATTATTGTTGTAATGTTTGCATAAGTAAAACTAATTTACTAAAAATTTCTGTCTACATTAGGATCAAATTGGCGATATCTGTAGAGATAGGTATACCGCATAGAAAATTTCCATATTTCAACACTTTTACAGAAAATAGACTTCAATATATAGTGACCTCGATCAATGGGTCAGTACAAGAGATAAAACAAAAATGCAAGAGGTTTCTGTAATTTTCTTTATAAAATTCGAAACTCGTCAAAATAACGCGTCCCTCACATCTAGTGTTAAAAAAATGTTTGAACATTTTTGGGTGTTATTTTAGACGGATTGAATAATTTACATATAGGAAATATTTTTATGTTTGTATGTTGAAAGTACCTAAAAGAAAACGAACTTTAACCCTCCGAGTGGAACACACCGAGGAAAAAAAGTCTCCAAAAATACGTTTTATTGTGTCAGTGACCAAAGTGTTCTATGATTTTTTACTTCACACTTTGTCGACTAGATTG
>CM063508.1:73203606-73208606 GCA_032207245.1 Pardosa pseudoannulata | reverse complement strand
ACACGGAGATACGAGCGGTCCTCGATCGACCAGGCTCTAGCAGGTAGAAGCCTCGAGAGAAGAAACAAAGCTAAAAGCCCCCGTTCTAGTCCGGTCCTGTTCATTTATACTCCGCACTCCTCCGCTTCTCGGTTCTTCGAGAAACTTCCCGAGCCAGGGTGACGCAATCTTGCGGTCACTCCCAAGTCTCCGATCAGCTGTCCTGCTTTCCAGATGTAGCAGTTCTCAGATTCATTAACTTAACCAACTTAATGCCCTTTTTGTAACCGCTAATGGGCGGCAAGGTGCACTCAATTATGTACACAGTAAAGGTCCATTCAACAGGTTACAATGGCCAGACGGTTCGGAGCCAGCGACGCACCGTTTCAATTACAGTGTTTAGACCACCTGGTTCTATTATAGGCTAATCGTGAGTCCACGACGAAAGGTCACCTTTTGGGCTCCTTGTTCGTTTTGGGGTCATGTAACGGATCGTTACAATGTCTACTTGTTTCTAAAAATGATAATTGTAGAAACGCAAAGAACTAAAAATGTCAAAATTTAGCATAACGTTCATAACGTAGCATAACGTAGACCTGTATCAAATTTTAGATGAAAATTGTCATTAAGTAAATGATTTTTGCTTAATATTTACTAGAATATATTGACAAAATATATTGTCATAATCAATCATTTTGTCGAGTTGTGCTCTGGAATATTTTTCACGCTTTTTGGTGATTACATGCACGCCAATCAAGAAAATTAACCCATTTCATGTGTGACCAAACTTTGTTTACTTTTCGTAGATATTTGGGGAGATTTTAGATTCTTCATTTTTCTTCCGTATTCATAGTTATCATAGTATTTAAAGTGTTGTAAAGAAAATTTATGTAAAGAGTAAAATAAACAAATACAAGGGTCATATCCAAAAAATTAATTTTTTTTCTTTCCTGGTATGCTACATTAAGGGTAAAAGAAACGTTGAATTTCAGTTTTAAATTTTTTTAGTTTTAAAATTTTTTTATAATGAAATTTATATAATGTTGTGACATGATACATATTCGAATAATTATGAATTACATGTATCAGAAAATATTTTCTTTCTTAAAATGCAAGAACATTTGATAAAAATTTAGTCGTCCAACAATGTTCATTGAAATTTATCCTTCTACAAAGCATGCAAACCAATTAATTTTATCTTTAAAAGTTCTATTGAAATAAAACTCGGTATCGATTGCTGCTTAAGTAAAATATTATTTATATAATGCAATTATTTCAAATTATACGATGTTTCAGGCCCTCGTGTTTCTGTTTTCTTCTATTATTAAATCATCTGTAATTCGCTAAAATATTTTGTAATTTTAAAAAGGTAAACTCAGTTTTATTACCGACACTTCAATAGACAACCTACAAAATTTCAAATAATAAATACATAAAGCTAATGTACCTTAAACAATTTGAAGTTAATAGTTCAATACTACATTTGTCAAGGGGAAAAATACTTTTAAGTTTAAAATATAGGTGTGTGACACACACAAAAAAAAATGTATCAGGGAAGTAAAATATCCATGCTATTACGTGTACTGATGTACTTTCCCACGATGGTCAGCACGAACACACACAGCTGTGAACTGCATTTCTAAGAAGACTATAGACGCAGCTGTTGATTTTGAATTTTAATGGGGACCCATGCGGATGAGTTATAGCTGATGGAGTGGCACATGTGTAACGGTCAAGCCCAGACAGGGATGCAGCCGTGAGATATGGTGGCAGGGGCTAGGCAATAATATCAGTTTTCACCACAGGGGTCATTTTAATGACCCCACCTGCATGTGGAAAGATGTGAGAAAATTTCACTAAAAGTGATTGGAAGTGAGAAAAAAGAGGCGGTGAACCGAGGCGTAAATTTGTGAAAAAAAGTTGAAAGAGGAGTCAAGGTTGGAAGCCAGAAAGAGCAAGTGCATCCAGATCCCGTGAGCAAGCCAGAGAGAGCGGGCCAGCAATGTTTGCCCGATCTCGCATCCGAAAAAGTAACGACCGTTACTTCAGCACCAACGTCCAGCAAAGAGACAACCTTTACTCCATCACCGACGTTCAGCTAGCCTAGAGCCCCACTCTTCTTCCGTGGGAATGCCTGGAGGTAAACTGACTTAATATTCATGATTGTTACCTGGGTCTCATAACATTTTGATTAAGGAATACCATTATAAAAATATTGATGAATATCAAAACCATATAATACAGGTCATGAATTAATTTGTAAAGAATGTATATAATAAATGTTTTAGTTTAAATATAAGGCATTTACTTTTAGTTCTATAGCATATATTTTACATTGAACTTTGAGAACGAACAATGGTATATGTGTTAATTACTTTACAACAATATGAAGCTGATATAAAAATATGAAATTAATAATTGAATCATATCAAAAATGTATGATATTGAAGCACATTTCTAACTTGATTTTTTCAGACCAAAAAGTAATTTCAAACTTTTGGTTACCTTAATTAGCGCATCTTTAGCTAGAGTTGAAGCAGGAATGAGATGTTGCCTTTTTTTAGTTCTCTTCCACATAAAGATTGTACAGTACAAAACTATATTTATGTTGAGACCATATCTTTCAGAAAGAATCCTTTTGTTTAGTGATGTTTGTTGGTACTCCAGAAAAAACACGCATCATTAAACTTTTGTCCTGGTTTTGTTTACATTTCTCTTAATCAACTATAAGCGTGCTATACTCTATATGTCTGTATGTGTGTGTATGTGTTTGTTTTGCACACATATCAATTATTCACTTATACGATGTTCAAGGAATCGAAGAAAAAAGTCGTACAAGTTAGAGATTACCTATTTTAACAAACTAAGTTTCTTGAAAATAAAATAGGGGTATGTTATATAAACTTTTTTCTCTGGTTTTGTTTGAATTTCTCTTAATCAACTGTAAGCGTGCTCTGCTATATGTGTATGTGTGTTTGTGTAAAAATACCAACTAGTCACTTATACGATTGGATCAAAAGAAAAAGTCGTACAAGTTAGAGATTACCTATTTTTACAAATTAAGTGTCTTGAAATTAAAATAGGGTTATGTATTCCTCTCCTTTTCACTTTGTAATTGGTACACTGTTATCTCTCATCATTACTCAATTTGTTCTCAGTAACAGATAGACACGAAAAACGATCATCGATAACTCACATTACCTGTAAAATCTTGAAATTACTGAGTTAGTTTGAACAAATTACTTTCATTTAAGTCATATCCGTATATCTATTGTATCTTTCTATCTATCAATCTATCTATCTATCTATCTATCTATATATATATATATATATATATATATATATATATATATATATATATATATATATATATATATATATATATATATATATATATATATATATATATATATATATATATATATACATATATATACATATATATACATATATATACATATATATATACATATATGTATTATATATGTATACATATTACATATTATATATATACACATATATAGATATATGCATATCTATGCATATATTTTTATACATATATATATATATATATATATATATATATATATATATATATATACATATACATATATATATTTACACACATACACACACATATATATATATATATAATTTAAATAAGTCCATTATTTAATTAATAATAGTTTTTGAAATCATTTATGATCTATTATCTTGAAATGATGATATTATTATCTTATGATTATTATCTTGAAATCAATTATGTGTTAACCGTACAATTATTTTTCTGTAGCATATCATTTGGATTTTTATCATGTTTATGTTTATCCTGTCCATATATATATATATATATATATATATATATATATATATATATATATATACCTTGTTAACTTTATTAAGTTTATTTTCAAAGTCTTAATATGTTTCCTTTTACAGTTCTCTTTACACACATACACACGCACGCACACACACACACACATATATATATACATACTTATATATGTGTGTATTGTATGTTTTTGTATATATTTATATATAATTTAGATCTCACTAGTAGAAATTTATGGCTTTAAGACATCATTTATAATACTAAATAAATTAAATAGTAAAGTCAAAATTATTTCGAACAGCTTGTCAACATTAATATTTCCATTTACTGTTGCATTCTAGAGAAAGAATAAATCTTTAAAAAAAATTTTTCAAATATAATTGTATGAATAATTTATTATTAATGATACCAGCATCCAGCATTTCCTTAAAAGAACTGACTTCTGAATAAAATATTATTTGTTAATAATAAACCCTCTATAATAATAAATAGCTATTTTCTTTTCATAAAATGGCATATAAAACATTTTAAAATATTTATTACTGTTTTGATGAATGCTGACTTCTTTTGCATGCCTTATATAACTTTCTAAATATAGTTATTACAATCATAGGTAAATATTTTATTGTATAATTACAACAAAATAAATCTTACCTCCACTTAATCAATATATTTTCTTAACTTCAGAGATGAATATATTATAGAATTAGAAGTATCGTTACGCTTATGCACATATATTGTTTTCTGCATTGTTATGCTTGCAAACTCTATCGTGTCTTTATTATCATGAAAATAAGTTGGTGATTCTAATACATAAGCTTCATTGCGTAACCATTGGAAATATATTAACTCTTTTCATATATTTTGTATTAATTTTGCATTGCTATAAGCGTTATTAGTCACAAGTGAATAACATATTGTATTTCAGTGGAATATAAAACAGTTTTTCATCAGAATGTTCATCTCGGTAGACATAAATGCATAGGCTTATTTTATATTTAAATGAATCCGTTGTCAATTAATTCCCAGTTTTAAACAAAGATTTATTGTAAGGTGAAGTAACTGGATCTACAATATAATATGTTTTAGTCACAAGAGTAATGTCTAAATATCGACAGAACTAATATACTCTAGAAACTGGGGGAAAATGTTACACTATAAATTTATTTCTTTGCTTCAGCTATCTAAC
>CM063508.1:73186106-73198606 GCA_032207245.1 Pardosa pseudoannulata | reverse complement strand
AAAGTGTACATTCTTACATTCAAAAAATCCTTTCCTCGTGCTATCTTCAGTCACATTCATTTTAATAGTTTGAGATTCAGTCCCGTATTTACAGGCTAGAACTAGTTGAAAATTTATTTCAGATCCAGTTTAAAATTTTCTAACCTAAAAGCATGCAGAAATTATTATAGGCATTGATAAATCGTCGGAAAGTTCCTAAAGCGCATTTATATTATTAATTTTTAGTTTTACCTTTACGTAGTTTTTAGTTTTCTAGATACTGGTTAAAATTTTGGACAATAATTGAAACATGTCTCTATTAGAGCATAAAGCTTTGTTTATTCACCAGAAACTAAAAAAAAATAATAGAAGTAAAAATTATTTCCCCCTTAACCCGCTTTCAGTTAGCAAAAAAAGTTGGACTTGCCTGTAACAAACCTTATGACGGAGTTATTACTGAACGGAAAAATTAATCGAAAAAGGAAAAATATAAAGACGGTGAAAATAAACTTATTGTTTAAACAAGTAGGGTAAAAAAATTATTTTATATACATACATAGATTGATGGATATAGGTATATATTTATTTTTCACGATTTCCCTTTTAAGACGTTTAGATCTTTTGGTCCCTTGAAAACGTTTTAAGCTTATATCACTGTGTGTATATGCATATATATACACTCAAGAGCCAAAATATTATGACCACCCCTACATTTTGCAATGAACTCGTCTAGATGACGTGGAAGGCACGTGATCAGATGGAAGTTGTATTTAACTGCTGCTGGAGAGTCCGAACAATTATTATTTCCCTTCTGTGTGTAACTGGCAAGGTTGCAGATCTCTGCGATTTTGATAGAGGACAGATTGTAATGGCTCAAAGGATCGGAACAAGTATTTCCGAAACTGCCCGACTCGTGGGTTGTTCCCAATCTACAATTGTTAGTACTCATGCAAAGTGGATGAATAACGGTGAAACCAGCAGTAGACAACATGGTATTAGACATTCAATCAAAGAAAAAGATCGTCGAAGACTATCTAGTAGGGTGATGCAAAACTAAAGCCAGACAGTGGCTCCGCTGACAACCCAATACAATGCAGGGCCAAGTAGAATAGTATCGGAGCACCTTGTTCAGCGGACACTGTTGGATATGGGGCGATGCAGCAAACGTCCCACTCTTGTGCCTTTGCTGACCAAGCGTCATCGCCAACTGCGCCTACTCTGGGTCCGAGAACATCGCGACTAGTCCATGGATCATTGGAAGAGAGTTGCCTGTTCAGATGAATCACGGTTTGTCGTTCATCACGCCGATGGCCGTATCAGGATACGCCGTCTTCCAGGCGAACAGTTACTTCCTCAATGTACAGTAGGTCATACACAGGCCGGTGGTGGTGGTATTATGCTTTGGAGGACGTTCTCTTGGGTGTCTCTGGGACTCGTGATTGTGGTAGAGGAGCCCATGAGTGCTACAGGGTATCTGAACATCACTGCGGACCAATTGCATCCTTACATGGCGTCTGTTTTTCCAGCTGGAAATGGAATATTCCAACAGGACAACGCCCCGTGTCACAAGGTTAGAATTGTGTTGAAGTGGTTCCAAGAACATGATGCTGAATTCCAGTTAATGTTCTGGCCACCTAACTCACCAGATCTCAATTTTATAGAACACATTTGGGATGTCATGGGACGGCAGCTCACATTTGAATTACCGCCAATTCGCAATATCTCGGATTTGCCGTTGTTTAAACATCTGGTACAATTTGTCTCCGGCCATCTACCAATGACTTGTGGCATCCATGCCAAGGCGGGTTGAAGCTGTGTTGCTCGCCAAAGGTGGACCATCTCGTTATTGACAGGTGGTCATCATGTTTTGGCTCTTGAGTATGTGTGTATATATATATATATATATATATATATATATATATATACATATATATATATACATATATAAATATATACATATATGTAAATAAAGATATATATATATTATTTATTTATATATATGTAAATATATATATAAATAAATATACATTATTACATATATATAGTTGGTTGATTGGGAGCACTACGGTCTACATTTTGCAACACGAGGGCTAATGAGACCTTACATATATATATTATTATATTATGTGTTTTTTTATAAGTTTATTTTTAAAGAAAGAGATATTACATGTAAGGTTACATGATATTTTATGTTTAACAATTTTTATTTATGAAAAAATTCTAAGGCTAATCATTAATTTCAGTCAAACAAAGAAGTCTTTCTTTGGTTATGGTACAATTACTTTTGGATATGGTGCAGTACATTGAATTGTCGGTTTTACAAAATTAATTGAATTGGAAACTCTTTAATGATTATTTCTGTAGCGTTCATTAAAGGTTATTAAAGTTATTAAATTTCATTAATAAGATTATTAAAGATTAATTAAAGTCCTTTAATGATTATTCTGCAAAGTTTCCATCTTTTAATAGAAACTCGGGTAGATTTTATAGGTTATGGTACAATGCTTCAATTTCCATTCGGTTACATTATGACACGCTGTTTTTGAAAGAAAGAGAAAGTCAGCAAATTAGAGAAAACTCTTGAATGATTATTTCTGTAGCGTTCATTAAAGGTTATTAAAGTTATTAAATTTCATTAACAAGATTATTAAAGATTCATTAAAGTTCTTTAATGATTATTCTGCAGCATGTTTCCATCTTTTAATAAAAACTCAGGTAGATTTTATAGGATATGGTACAATGCTTCAATTTCCACTTGGTACATTATGACACGTTATTTATGAAAGAAACAAAAAGTCAGCAGATTAGAAAAACTCTTTAATGATTATTTCTGCAGCGTTGGTAAATTATACCGGTGCAGGGCACTGCCTGTATAATCAATTAAAGTATTGCGAAAGTTGTTTATTCGCTGATGAAAGTAGGAAATGAGTTAGAAGTTAGAGTCAGGCACTTACATATTGATTATTTTTATAGTTGATTGAATTGGTACCAAAGGGGAAAAGCACTAGTCATTTGATTTGTTTCTTTTGATCTGAAAAAAGTAAATACCGTCATTTTGTAAAGCTAAGTTGCCCTGGACTGTAGGACGTACACGTGATAATTGATTTAAAAGAAATAGAAGTTCGTCAGCTAAGCCGCACCGTGTGCACCTAAGCTGCACACATGAGAACTGACTAAAAGAATATGATTAAATAGTTTCTCCAAAAATATTTGTAATTTCTCTTTTTTTGAGCAATTCATTTTTCTTATATTCGAATTCTACCTAACTATTAACAAAGGTCTCTTTTTCTCTTCATTGTACTGTCCAGTTCTCTAAATTGTCTTCCAAATTAGGTCAGGCCATGACATGTTTTAATGTTAGGTGTTTTGCTGTAATTCTTCTTGAACCCGGGTGAAGTTCGAATGGGTAGTGAGCTGCTGACATGGAAGTCCATAGTGGTTAGGAATTGGTTTTAAACAACAGTTCCTGTTGTATGAGTTATATATAAAATTGTCAAATGTAAAATAATAATAAGAAAATGTTACAAGTTTGCAGATATAGATGTACTTGTTTGGAAGTAGTGTAAAAAAATCTAATGTTATTATAAATACTTTACATCCATATTGAATTTTTGTACATCTTAAAATACAAAAATATGTATACAAAGATGATGTATGTCAAAAAAATACCTATACTGAAGAAGAAGATTGTAAATTGTTTATATAGATTTCAATAAGTACGGAGTCTCCTCGATTTTTCACGGAATCATTCCCCCGGGCTGGTTTCTACTAGACAGCGGAAGCTGATTTTCCATCCTACGTCGGAATTTTCATCATTTATAAATTTAGCATACATATATAAAAAAAATAGCATCTTGTAGCATCTGATAGTTTGCTGTTCTATTACGTGGTATAATTATTCTTTGAAAATTTCTCTGAATGCGAGACGGCCACAGCGAATTTTATTTTCTCATAGGTTAACGTTAAGCTAGAATAATCCAGTATGATAAGTATGGATCTATCTTAAGGGGAATCAGCACTGTGAGGACTTTTTATTTAAGGTTATTTTATTAAATAATTTGCATATCCTAAAATGATATCATTACATATGTGTATTTTTTTAAATATATGGGGTAAAATATTAGAAAAATTTAAGAAATATTAAAATGTTTCTTCTATTAAAATATTCATTCGGATACACAGATAATTTTTTCGCACGTAACGCCTTACACAAGATGTCTACTCTTGTAAATAAAGTACATTTTTTCCAGGAGTTACACCTCTTCCTTAACGTAACTGTTAATCGCCACAAAGTTCCATCATGAGAACGTCAGAAGTTTAGTAACTCTTTGTAGACTACCTACCAGGACGAGTATGATGCCTCGCCGTAGAATCGACTCAGTTTAGATCAGTGTTTCTCAATTTTTTCTTTGTCTCTGTGAACTCCTTCCCATAGCAAACACCTTGTAATGGACCCGTACGGACAAAATGTTACGTGGTACACGTAAGGCCAAAAAGTCAGGACCTGTAGTCATCTGCAGCTTAAAGAAATTCTATTGTGATACATTTGAGGAAGGATCCAGAATGTTCATAGTAAGAAAATAGGAAAAAGGGTTACACCATTAAAGTCTTACTATTGGCAAATTAAAATGGATCCAACAAACTATTGAACTACACAAGTAAATGAAAGAAAAGGAACTTAAAAGAAACAGGAGATAAGAAAAAGAGACAAGGAGGGTGGCTTGAAAGGTAGCAAGAGACAAGAATGTTTGAGAGTCTCCTGGTCAAGAGGATTGTTCTGTCTGGAGACGTCTCACGTCGGACACCAACTTGCAATTGCTCCTCATTTGTTCCAGAGAAATTCCACGTCTAAAGCCTGGTCTGCTGTTTTTTTTTGGACGTGATCCTCGATTGCCGTAAGACCTCGAGACTTATCGTGTTCGTGTCTGAACTCTAACCAGTGTTGTCCAAGTAAGGCATTACTTTATATCCTTCTTGACTAAAGTCACCCCCAAATTTATTAATAGAAAGAAATTAATCATTTGTATGTGGATGTTTACCGACTGTGTAACTATATTAAAATATTCTAACCAATGTATAATATATGTAGAAATAAAATCTAAGGACAGAAAGTTGAAAGTTATTTTGTTTCAAGGCAAAATATTAGTCATTATTTATATCTAGTTAATGCAGAACTGGAATTAGAGCTATAGGTAGTCCGATGTTATTCTTGTAAGCATGTACATTGTAACAATTTTTTTATCTAAAATATCTATTTAAATTATTAAGTCGAAATTTAAATTATAAAAATATTATTTTTCAATACTACTCAGAAGATGAATGAGCCTGATGGGTTCATAAAAGTTTATGTTTGACTCTGTGAGTCCTATTCTCAAGTCTCTACAAGCACTAATTTCCAGCCATTTTTGTGATGAGGATCATAACTTCACTATATCCACGTTCTGTTAAAAAGAAATCTTCTGTATATCAACCCGTTATTCGGTATATAAAACCGGCATTCGTTTTTGTAATCAGGATTTGTAATATTCTCGTTCAAACTACTCCTCATTTGTGAATAATTCAATAAGTTGCCCTTGTTGCAATCAGTGTGGAATCATGTGAGTTTGTAGATATATTTGCAAAAAAAAATCCGACACAAAATCGAGATAGCCAAGCGAAGATTGACTTGAAATATTTGTCTGGGGTAAGAATAATGAGCCAATACGTATCGACAATAAAGTAGCAAAACTTCATCTCGTTGTATAAGAACAACTGAAAAAAAGGTCTATTAATTTATTTATTTATTTTTGTAAGAAGGAAAAAAGGTTCCAATTTTACTTTAAATTAAACTTTTTCCTCTATCCCTCAAAACGTTGTCCACGCACCATCAAAAATAATTTTGTGGTACATTTTACCTCCTCAGTGGTAGCATGGACCCCTACGGGTTCGTAGAATCCACTTTGAGAATCACTAGATTTTCCTCACCCCCGGGAGAAGGAAGGGAATGTTTTTCTTCTAATTAGGTACCCCTTCTCTCTCTTACTCTCTCTCTCTCTCTCTCTTTAGATAACCTCTCAGTTAAAGGTCATTTGGACCTTATGGGTCCAAATGACTTCTAGTGTAAATGTAGCTTAAGCATCTTGCCCTTACACACGAGACTGTTTCAGAGATCTTCCATGAGAAAATAACAAGTAAAGCCACACTAGCGACAGATCTACCTTATTGAAAATCATAGATTTAACCTGCTGTGCTTTGGTAATTACCACGAGAAAAGATATTAATCACATAAAGGATGATTACACGGCAATTTCAGACGAAAATAAACTCAGAACATGAAATTGCAACTAATAAAGACAAAGATTTTTGGCATACCATTAGTTCCGCCATCAGAAATAAAATCGACATAGTAGTATCGAAAACACATGACACGTTCGTAGATAGTGGTTTCCATCACGAAAGGCTGACCAAAAGTCTGTCTGAACGAGGTTGAGTGTCTAACTAAATATTTTAAAAAGCAAATTTGGTGCCAAATCGGAAGAATAATGGAGAAATTTAATGCGGGACACTCACGCATGGTATCATGGCACATGAAATGAAATGCCTGTAAAGGAAGAACAAAAAAGAATCTTTTACTTTTTCCATGAGCGACAAAATCTTTACAACCTTCCAGTAAAAAGAGTTCCCTTGGCATATTTCCCACATTTTAGGAGAGAGCGCAGTGAATATCAATAACATGGCTTTCGCGCCATTTCCGGTGTTATAGCAGGCGATGTATGAGGGTCAGACAGATAATGAAGATCTAAAGCAGAAGTTAATAAATTTTTCTGTACCATAGATCCCGTAACTGTTTTGTCCCTTTCTGTGCCGAATTTTCCTCTTTACCATTGATCCCTTTATAAAAATCGTTCTAAGATCAGACAGAGTATTATTTATACACGAGTATATTAAAAATAACGCAAATAGAGAGTAAAGTTTCATCAAAAGCAATCCAAAAACACTCAGGTGAAAGCCAAATGCATATGGAAAAGTTACTTGAAAAATGAAAAATTTACCAGAGAGTTATAGCAATCAGGTGAAATTTTACATTAGCTGGCTAATTTTGGAACCCTATCCAAATACTGAATTTTTGGTTTCAAAGCGTATAGTACCTACTTACACAAGTTTATTAACTATACTAAATTACCGTTCAGAATCAACTTTAAGCAGTAAGTCCGTGATTCGCCTTGTGTGGCAAAAACAGTACACCATACCGCTCCCAACCAATGTAGCAACAAATGTTATGTGTAACCGTAAGGTAATAAATAATATAAGAATGTATATATAATTAAGCTCCCCACTCTATAAGGGAACTATCTCTTACATCTACACAGTATGTCTAAGGTAGAACTTCCGTACTCGTGTTTTTTCTAATACTCTTCTTATTTGGCATTACAGCTTGTTACAAGCCCGATCCTCCATCACAAACAGCCGCCCACCGCATCCATTGTAAAGCTAAACTTTTCTAGTTCTATATTTAAGATCTTTTTCAACTCCAATGAAATCATTTTTCTCTTGGTCTTCCTCTTCTTCTGCTGTTAAAAAGTTTACCTTTTGTTTTTTCTTTAATCATATTCCTCTCATTTCTTCTTTGGACATATCCAAGGCATCGGATTCTTTCTGCCTTTCTGTATCTCATTATATCTTCATTCCCTATTAGGCTCTCAATTTTTTTGTTTCCTATTCTGATTCAAACATTGTTGTAAGGAATGTGGATCCCATGACCAGTGTTTCACATGTATATGCCTTTCTTGTTTTCAGCAAAATCGCTCCCATTGACCCCTTTCACTCGGCGTTCCTTGAAATTGGAAATGGTCGGCTAAGGAAAGGGGAGGTTGAAAAGGTTCTTCAGATGCAGTCGGTTGTTCTTTTGCCGAGCAGCAGTACATCTGGAAGAGAGAACTTCTCTTTTTGGCAGGGATAAAGTTGAGAGAAATGCGGACACCCCTACCTCCGAGGAAAAGGAGAGAAGATGTGA
Source organism: Pardosa pseudoannulata (assembly GCA_032207245.1). Lineage (NCBI taxonomy): Eukaryota > Metazoa > Arthropoda > Arachnida > Araneae > Lycosidae > Pardosa > Pardosa pseudoannulata. The sequence continues at coordinate 73,190,634 of CM063508.1, read as the reverse complement.
AGAAAACAGTTGGATTCCGGCCTGCGACTTGGAGAAACCTCTCGGTTCGATGTGAGAGAACACGACGACGGTGTCATAACGTTCCATTTTCTTAATTTTAATTCTGTTCCATTTTGTTTAGTTTAATTCTCTAAGCTTCCCTTAAAATTCAATGTTTGTAACTTTTCCTACTATGCTCCCAATTATCACGTTGGTGAGTCGAAAAACCTATTTTTTATCGCATAAGCCGCTCTGGATATTCAATCAGATGACATCACACATACCAGGAGCGTCACTTGGCGTTCTCCTTGGCGAGCGCTGCATTGCAATAGTTTTATAAATTCGCCCTTTTCATGATATGACATATCCCCACTCCACACACTGGCATGTTTTAGTCCTGAGCTTGGCGGTTTTCCACCTTGCCGCCAGACCACTGGAATGTTGATGCGTTTTTCAATCATCAGCGGTTGCCAGCCGTTTCAGTCTTGAAGACACAAGAGATACTCTTCACTTGGACTTGACTTGACTTGATTTCCAGACTGGCGGTTCTCATCTGACAGACAGGATGGAGGAGAAAGATAGAGACCTGGATCCCGAAACAAGAAGAGGAGCTTTGAGATCTGTTCTCCATAATTGTCTTATTTTTTAGTCCATTTTTGTTTTCTCCTTTTTTTATTGATTTTTATCTTTAAAAATCTCAATCAATTGGGCTTCTATTAATTTGTTTTTAATTTTATATTAATAGCAATAAAATCCATTAATTCAGCAACTTTTCCTCTCCTTTATTTTTAATGCCTATTGTGTTCTTTTTACTTTAAGATTTAAACTTAAGTTGGCTAAAAGCCTAATTCAATTTATATATTAAATATCGGGTTAAGGACATAACGCGTATTACTACTCTACATCACCCATTCAAATAGTATATTTTTATGTCTTTGTAAGAGTCGCGTCCGTCTCTGTCGGAGGTCGGGCGAACTTTTATTCTTTTGAACAATTGAAAACGGCAGTATTGTACCAGTAATGGTCCTTTTGACGCACGGACGATTAAAGTGTCAAGTGTGCCGTTTTTGTCAACGTACCGACAGAGAAAAGAAACTGTGCTTTGTGTGACCGCGTCGGCTGGGCACCAAAGGGCGTTTCGGCTACTCCAAGAACAAAGGTCAAAAAGAGGGGGGTGTCGATCTCCCCTAAAACCGAGGTTTCCTGTTTGGAACCGAGGTTTCCTGTTTGTCTAGAGTAATCTCCTCTCTGGACGACTTTACATATATATTTCTTTAAATGTTTTTTTGGTTGTAATAAATCAACATTGTTAAGTTTAATATTCTACGACTGGTTCTTTCTTCCCCATACCTGCTCCTTACACGAGACCCATGCGAAATCATATCCAAAATGACTAGGGTATGACTTACAGTCAGAAATAGAAACATTCGCAAACCGCTCGGCAAGTTTACAGTCTTTTCTATGGGTTTCTTTTTCAGGTACAAACCTTTTTTTATTTTGCTCGACTTCTAGTTCCCCATATAAACCCCACTTCCACAGAAAACACCATAGCAGAGACAGTTTTATGTTTGGACTTAAAAAAGTGCTAGGTAAATCCTTTCTGATTCATGCATGCTCCGAGATTCTAAATATGACATTTTATTTTACTCTAATGTTTCATAAATCTTGTAAATAAATATTGTGTTGTCCATTTAAGCTTTTGGAGGAATTATTTTAATTCCATGCATCCCAGCGGCGAGCTACGAACATACCTGCCACAGTAAAGCAGGCGGGATAGTACCACGCAAGCATTACGCACCAGAACAAGGTGTCATGACAACGTGGTCCCCAGAGTGGGGCCGAACGATGGCCGATTGGTTAGGGTACTGGCCTTCGGTACCGGAGTTCGTGGGTTCGAATCCCACTGTAGCATGGATGTTCGTAGCCATTCGGAATCGGCTTTAAGCTGTAGGTCCCGGTCTCATTAGCCCTCGTGTTGCAAAAAGTAGACCGTAGCACTCCAAACGAAACCAAAACCCCAGAGTGGGGGTGGTTGTTACAATTGTTTTCTAAAGTCGATCCGAATATTTTTCTTAAAAATTTTCTTTCAAAAGTCCATAGATATTATGAGTCTTTACAGTTTAACTCCCATGTTTCTCTTGCATATAGGATAATAGTTATAGTTAAAGGTTTTTTAATCAGCAGTTTAGTTTTAAGTGATATTAATCTATTATTAACCCTTTAGCAGACAGTGGTTTCACAGCTAAACCTCTTGTTAAACATTTTTTTTTCTCTAATTTTTGGAGAAATATGAATGGGTTTTTTTTTCGAAATATTTTATGCTTTTGATATTTGAAACTTGCAATAGATGATAGTGCTGCATTGAGTTTATTTTTTTCTGTATTTAATCTATTTTTCTTTTTGTATTTATACTCGCTATACCTGGAAAATTAATCATTCGATTTTTTTTCATTTATGACCCTACACATAAGTATCTATTCAAACAACACTTATAAATTTTTGAACTATTTATTTATTATACTTTTTAAGAACAATTATTTATTGTTCTTCCAATATAATTAAAATTTCAAAAAGTATTTTATTCTAGCTGTACACGGGGATGGGTTTGTCTGTTAAATTCCTCAATTCCTCCTATGGTATCCTCTAAGGCAAACCCTCTAAAGATTGTAAAAAAAAATGTTTTAAACATTTTGTATTTATAAGGTTTATAGATAATATTTATAAAGTAATTTCATTAAATTCCAAAGAATTTATGTAGGTGACCTCTAAAGGGTTAAACAAGTTCTTATGTCCCTAGAGGGCTCGATTCCCAGCTAGAACTCTTTCGCATATTTCGTCTTTGATACAAATATCGTTGCTTATAATAGTTCCGAGATATTTAAAATGGGAGACATCGATTTTTCTATTAGCTTCCAAAAATTGTCATAAGCATTCTTTTCCAAACTCCCTTGTACAGTTACATGAAACACACTTATATAAACACTGCAGTGTAGGTAATGGTAAAAAGTTCTTTACACAATTGTCCATAAAAGTTCTTTACACAATTACATAATGCATTTAGACCCAAAAATTACATAATCGTTGACATACATGTGTGCGTATTTCTACTGACAAAAGATCAATAGATGGGCGATATTGTAGATGCAAAACTCCGCCACAGAATCGATATCTTTTTTCTATTAAAACCTGCCACTTATTTGAATGATATGATACATGTTTACGATTTTTAGTAGACTATCGATCGACTGAAAGCATGTCACGTCACTGTTTTTATTATTATTATTATTATCAATGCAATTCTCAGTTCCTGACACACAGGAAGTGGTTGTGGAAGCAATATTAGAAGGGTTAGTGATCCTCTTGCTAAAGGCTTTAAAACACAACGATTGTACAGCAACTTACTGTCGAAAAGAATTCGATGAATCACTTTAGTTATAAAATAAGTGATTTGATAAGAATAAAAATATCAGAGCTGAAAACGAAAAATGATTCCGGCAGTATAAAAAAAACAAGAACTGCAAAGTTGTATAAAAGGGGAACAGTGGACGTTGCAAAGCGTTTTTGTAAATTATCAAATTCGAGTTATAAAACTTCTTACAGTATTGACCAATCCCCTATATAATAATAGCCTAAGTTATCTGTACGTCTGTCCTAAAATTTATGAAGCGTTTGGACCTGGAATGGATACATACATCCACATTGTACAGAGCAATTTGTCGCAACGTCACGAACTGCTATAATGCTGTAGCATCACGCTACTGGAAAACTATTTTTATTTGTATTTGTTTGTGTATCAAGGCTCGCTCTGACATCAATCGAACTTGTTCTTTGCTATCTGGGGGTCCCCATGCCTCCATTCTCTCCTCCCTAACCTCTCCTCTAGAAAAGACAGAGATAGGGGTGTGGGGGATGTGAAGACTTCCCTTTGTCCGAGCAAGCGCCAGAACAGCTGATCGTAGTACACTTGTACCTGGACAATAGCGTGGCGTCGCAGAGTCTGGGATCTTGACAATCGGACTGAATAGACGAATACGCCCCTGATGGATCTCGTTAATGAATGCTCGGGAATTCCGTGAAGACAGAGCCAGCTAATGAGAATTCAGCTAAAAGGTATAACTGTAACTTTAGCTGGAGTTCTCATGTAACTGGGATCTTAACTGAGAAAAAACAGTGGTGGGACCGTAACTGACCCCCCTCCCAGGTATAAAAAGCCTACAACTTTGCGACTCAGGGCTTTTCGTCATTTTTTTTCGGAGATGTATTGACCTCGTGGAGACTTTCGCCTTTTACCAGCGACAGCTTGCTAGTTCGGGAGATTCGTAAAGTCCGTTCATATAGGGAGCAGCAGAATCTCGGGACCGAACGGGGGATAAATTGGGTTTAATTGCACCCTGAAAAGCCTCCCCACTTGTAAGAGATTATTAAATATCTTGTTTACTTTCGACTGTGATTGTCGTGAGGAAGTTTTATCGGCAACCATCCTTTGCAGTTGTAGATGATTTGGGAATTAACGTTCCTTTGTAAATAGCCGTATTTAATCCAGAATTAA
>CM063508.1:72968606-73178606 GCA_032207245.1 Pardosa pseudoannulata | reverse complement strand
TTCTGAAAACTGAATCTGTAAAAGTATGTGACGTTTTAATGTAAAAAATACTAAAAATACTAAAAGTTCAGCTTTTCATCCCTTTAGTGGGTAGACAAACTGGGGATCAAGCATGCTTGAGAACTAAACACTGGCGGTTCCACGTAAGGTTGACCACCTAACCGGAACATATGCTTCACACTCCAGGGACCTTGGTCTTGAAAACGGAGATTGGCACCGTAGGCCCTGGCTCCCTAGGGGCTGTTGAGCTTAGGAGAGAGTTTTTAATGTGTTCTAAATATTTAAACATTTCTGTACATTTATCAAGAAACCTCATTAAAAAATTCATACTAGTTGCTGATTTATAAAAGATTTTATATGGCTGTTTGTATTTCACTCTGATTGTTACTGAGATTTTAAAATCGAATTTCTCAACTTCTCAATTTTATAATTTTCGCTCAGTGTTACTTAAAGATTAGATATGTTACATGTCTAAAATTTTACCCGCATATTCGCATTTTATACTCTGCATGCTAAAACCAAAATATATCATTTTTTTTAAATAGTTATTTTTTTTACAATTGAAAAATATGTAAATATTTCTGCTAAATTTTCTATTTTATCCTCAATTTTAATTTATATGTAACCTTCTGTGTAGATTTTGGTTTTAATTTAAAGGTAAATTTTTTATTAATTTATTTTGACCTCATTGTTTGATATATAATCATATGTTCTAATTTTATGATGATCGCTTTTTTGTTTTTTAATTTATTGTAGTATATTTAAAATGTTTAATTTCATTACGATTTTCGTATGTATAAATCGTATCTTTCTATGTATTATAAATTAAAGTAGATTAATTTATATGTATGTTGCGTAAAATCTTCTTAAATACATTTTATTAGAAATAGAGCGAGTTTTTACGCTGAGCCATCCGAAGGCATACATCATCAACCACTGAAGACCAGCCATCCCAATAGCAACCCATAATGGCTACCAATCCGCTGCTGACCTACGAGAGGCACGTCATGGTCCGATTTTGATGTGGTCCAACCCGGTAAGGAGGCAGACACTACAGAGGTAAGCTCGTGATTACTAGGAAGAATGCTAAGGAAAGATCACTCAGGTACCCCGGGTGAGTGAAGCTCATACGGACTGAAAGGAGATGTACCACAGGGGGCTTAGAAATAGAGTAATTCACTTTTTACTCTGACCCATCCGAAGACATACAGCAGCATTCAAACTGACAACCAGTACGCCATGACAGCAACCATAACAGCAATAAAGCTGCTGTTGACCTACGAGAGGTCCGTCATGGTTCGGAGATTAATATGGTCCAACCCAGTAAGAAGCAAACTCTATAGAGGTAAACTCAAGACTACCAGGAAGAAAGCTAGAGAAAGATCACTCAGGTACCCCGGGTGCTTGTAGCTTTACACACTTACAGAAGGTGGGCCCCTGGGGGCTTAGAAATAGAGTAAGTCACTTCTTACGCTGACCCATACGAAAACATACAGCAGCATTCAAACTGACAACCAGTGAGCCATGACAACAACCACAACAGCTATAAAGCTGCTGCTGACCTCCGAGAGACCCGTCATTGTTCGGAGATCAATGTGGTCCAACCTAGTTAGAAGCAAACTTTACAGAGGTAAATTCAAGACTACCAGCAAGAAAGAGAAAGATCACTCAGGTGCCCCGGGTGCGTGTAGCTTGTACACACTTAAAGGAGGTGTGCCCCTGGGGCTTAGAAATAGAGTAAGACACTTCTTACGCTGACCCATCCGAAGACATACAGCAGCATTCAAACTGACAACCAGTACGCCACGAAAGCAACCACAACAGCTATAAAGCTGCTTCTGACCTACGAGAAGCCCATCATGGTTCGGACATTAATGTGGTCCGATGCGATAAGGAGGCAAACACTACAGAGGTAAGCTAGTGAATACTAGGACGAACGCTTAAGACAGATCACTCAGGTACCCCGGGAGCGTGAAGCCCGTACATACTTAAAGAAGGTGTGCCCCTGGGGGTCTTAGATATAGAGTAAGTCACTTCTTACGCTGACCCATCACGAAGACATACAGCAGCATGCATACTGAAGACCAAAGGTCACGACAGTAACCACAATAGCTATTGAGCTACTGCTGACCTACGAGAGTTCCGTCATGGTCCCTATTACTGTTGTCAAACCCGATAATGAGCAGACACTACAAAGGTAAGCTCGTCTATCAGAAATAACTGAAGACCCAGATCACTCAGGTGAACCCCGGGTGAGTGAAACCCGTGTATACCTAAAGGAGGTATACCTCTGAGGTTGTCTCTCATTTAGCACTACCCAGATGACAAGTATGGCTTGAGCTCGTGGCCACGGAGGCGAGAGATGTTGTCCCCCCTTAGAAATAGAGTAAACAGAACCAGATCATATTAATGGATCCTCTGCTGAATTCAAAAGTTTTGTACCCCTTAAAATGTACTGTTATTAATTATTTTGATTAAACTTTATTCCAAACAGAGAAGAACTTTTATTTTATATTGAATCGAAAATTAGCTATTATAATCAAAAAATATCAGTTTAAAATATACTATATCCCCTCAATTATCTAAACCCAAAACAATGAATTAGAATAAAATAACCGAATCCTCTATTCACAGATTTTTTGTTTACTTCAGTAGAAATTCTAAGAAAAAGAACAGTTTGTATACAAAAATAAGGTTTTCGTAACAGTTCTGAGAACTATTGTCATAAGAAATTTAACATTCATAAAATATGCTAGTCGAAGCGTAAAACAATCAAAGTGATATCTGTAAATGTTTTGCATCAAAAAAATGCATTTTTTTATGTTGAAAACAAAGCAAATAAAAATGATTTTAAGCTATCTGACTTATTAATAACTGGTCTAAAGATAAGAGAAAATTAAATATATTTATTTTATTTATCACTTAGAATTTTTCAATTGTACGGGGCAATAAAAAAAATATGGATGATCAAATTTAATAAGATTTTGCACATCTTGCCGAAGCAAGTGAGAAAATTTTTTACTGTTTAATAAATAATTCTTCTGCATATATTTTTAAGAGCCATTTGATAGTTTTTAATTAATTATTGAACTCTTCAGAAAAACATGATATTAATAAATACTTTTAGATATTTTTTTTCTAAAAATTACGAATAATAATTTGTTGCGCATTTTTCAAATAATTAATGGGTAACCGATTAATTACAAATATTTTACCAAACATATTATAAAACACAAAAAAATTAATTTAAACATTTAATAACATAAGAAATATGTTTTTATGAATTTTTTAAGACTAGAAACAATTAATTGAATAGCTTTATTTATTTTTCAGGACCATTGAGTATTTATTATTTAATAAGACAATCTATAATTGTAAATTGTAATTTATGCTTTTCTTAGTTTAAAATGAAAAAAAATCATCAAATCTTTTCCAATAAACATTTTACATGTGACTGGCTTAACATATTGTGTGCGGGTATATTTCGCAGCGGAATTGTACTGGGAGCGGGCGTTTTGTGCTTAAATTTAGTTATTCAGTTAAATCCCAATAGATCGAAAATTATTTACCAACTTTTCATATTTTATATTGAAAATATAAACAAATATATAAATAGAAATATCTAAATAACAACCATGAGATTTTTGTAAACAAAAAATATATTTTTTAGTGAATAAATTTATAATAGTATCGTAAATATGAAAAATCAAATAGAAATAGTAGTATATAATTTTAATTTTTTACCGTTCTGTGGTTCCGCATCGACTAATGTAAAAACTAGTTTTTATTTGTCTAAATTTTCACAGAATCTATATGTAGTGCACAAGAACATTCGGCTTCGTTTTCTTGTATATACCGTTATTTTTGTATCCACAAACAAACCATGTTGTTACACTAACCCGTACTAGTATGTAACCCGCGCTTAAATATCAATCGTCAGAAAACGTACCAGTACGTGTCCCTCATACAATGTGTTAAGAGCATTTTCAAAAAATTCAAAGCATGTTTGTGAAGTCTTATTTTGATGAGCTGAATCTGAAAATCTTTTTATCATCAGTTTTTAATAACGGATAAGTGCTCTTCTTAGGAATTAGAAACACTTCATCTAATCTGTTCTCAGAAAGCTATAAATTGATTTGATAAGGAAAGTAGTAGATAGACTGCAGCTATCAGCAATAGACGATAAGGGAAGTAGTATACCTCTGTGCATGAATGAAATCCTTCTGTATGCGGAAAGTAAGCGGCATACATTACATCAATGCCCAGCAAACCATTCATGTAAGTGTGTCGCATTTGCCAACACTTGGAATCAGACCTGGGGCATGTGCCACTTCAAAGCGATTTCCTTAATGAGAGGAGATATTCCCCTATAATGTAGTAAAATTCCTTTTTATACCAACATTAGCTGTAATTTCGTACTTTGCAGAGGTTATTCTGCGTTTAAGGCTTCAGACTTTTCAGATGGATGCTTGTCATGGATTTGTAAAATTTTTTAAAACTATAACTTTTACAATATTTTGATAACTATCCTTGACCAGGAGGAAAATTATAATGTACATGACATATTAACAGCATTAAAAACAATTATCTATCCATCTCTCTCTCTCTCTCTCTCTCTCTATATATATATATATATATATATATATATATATATATATATATATATATATATATATATATATATAGGAAACGGAATAATATTATAATATGGAAATATTGTAATACAGAAAAACAGATGTATGAATAAGCCCCCCGAAAACAAAAAGTAATAAGGGAAAACCCTACAAGGACCCTAAGTGTGGGAAACTCCAGCAAACACACAAATGTGAGCCACCTGTGGGCCATGAAGACGCAATTTCAATCCCCCTTTGACGTTACAGAAGTCGTCCATTTAAACGAGTTAATCCGCATTGACATTATACAGTCACATAAATTTCGTGTGCGAGACACCTGCATCCACAAGATAGAGTCCAGGTTCGAATCCTGCCGGCTTTTCTGTCATATCTGGAATATCAGTCTCTATACAGGAGGGGCCTTTACACAGGCACAGTTATTGAGAAAACTGTGCCTGTGTAAAGGCTCCTCCACACTATGGTCCACTGCAAGCCATTACCACCGTCTGGATGAGGTATGGCTTATCGAGGTTGAAGATGGCAGACGATAAAATGACCCTGGCAGACGATGGCTTCGAAAATAGTTTTTCTCTACAGATCAAAGACAGCCAAATGCGCAAATAAAGTGCGCAGTAAATCCTATGATCGAATTCACGAGCTCCGCTCATTTAATGGCCCAATGTGTGGATACAACCCGTAAACCATCGTCCAAGGTCACCATCAGGAAGTGGTGAACAATTGGCCATAAAGTGGAGGCTACATAAGACGCATACGTCAGTTCACCGTAATTAAGATAAAACTAAAGAATGTTGCTAAATTTTTGCTACATTATAAAGTCTGACAACAAAATAATATTGGCTATAGCTTTATGTGAAATAGGTGAAGAATAATTTTTATCGGTTATATATATATATATCACCCATATCTACATTAAGTTTTTTCAAAGATTCGACATTCGTAGTTATTTTCCTTTTTTCATACATCTTTAATATAATATTTATAAAAACATGGATATTCATTTGAATGCTGACACACATACACAAACATTACTTTATTGATAAAGAATAGAATAACCGTGGAAAAAATCAATAACCAAAAATTGATAAATTGCAAGTAATATTTGGGGACAGTAACTAGGAACAGAACGTGCATTTTGAAGGGTCGTTTCATGTAACTACAAATTTAGAATTTTTTTTTTTTTTCGATAAAGAAAATAGTTTTGTACTTTAGATGCAAAAATGTGCTGATAGAATACTGGCGATAGAAGTTTTATTGTATAATAAAAATTAATCGGAAAATAAATTTAGAAATAATAGAATTTATACAGTTTAATTACATGAGAAAATGAAACATTTGAATGATTCGGTGTATATACAACATATAATTAATCAATGAATATCTAAATTTAATATAAATTTTTAAGTACTTAAAGATACTTTAAATTAGGATACTTTAAAGAAAGATGGCATACTGCTAAAACAATTGTAAAATAATGTTAAACTATGTAGGTAATGTACATCCGTGACACCACTTCTAATTTTGAAAACATGTTTGCTGGCTATTTTTTAAGCTAAATTATTTTGAGTTACTCTTTGAGTAAATAGTGTACGAATTCAAAGGAAAACATCGTTTATTGATATACGTGTTCACTTAACTAAAATCTAACCCTCCCCTTGTACAGCTTGAACATTATGCTTTTTTTAAAAGTTTAACTATACTGAAAGAACTGTTCCTTAAAATGGTGGATAATAAATAAATTAGTTACAGTTACTGCCATAGTTAGACAGTTAAATTTATAAAATAATTACAGCAAATAGTTGTACAAAAATTATGAAAAATATGAAACAAATATAAAATAAATTAATACCAATATAGAACACTTTAAAAAAATCGAAAAATCCATGTTCCAAAAAATTTTTTTTAATTGCAGAAGCTCTTGATTCTACATTATTTGCTTGAGTGAATAATGTGAAATTATTTTTTATAGTATCAATTACAAGTATAAAAAAAGTTTAATAGGTTATTTCTGTGTTGGCGCTATATAGGAGGTGCTGCAGAAAGTACAAACGAATTGCAATTTCTGTTACTGCAACACGTTAAAAATTGCCTAAAAATCAAATGAAGAAATATTTATTTCGAATTTTACAAAAGTGGATTTGAGGCGTCACAAAGGCATACTTGCTGGGCGTCACAAAGAATCTCTGTAGCAACTTCTATGCATGTAGCTCTCGCCGTTTACAAGTAATTCTTTTTACAGACAGACGCCTGTACGTCTATACAGACACATACACACAAATACTCGTCTACATTTATATAGATAATAATTTTTAAAAGTATAAGAATCGAAAAAATTTCATAAAAAATATCATATTAGCGTTAACAGAGTGTCTTCACAACCTATGGAGAAAAATTCATTAAAATTTCCATTATAAAGGTTTTCCAAGGATAAATTGTTAAATAGCCTACTCCTTCTGTTAACTTAGGTTCAAAAGACGATTTTTTTTTACTACAGAACTACTTTAAGAATGCCTTTTTAATGCCAATCTTATGAAGAGAAAGCGTTGTTACAATGTTTTGACGGAAAGTCTGTCTCCCTAATTTTGCTGACTAAAATTTTTGCGTTCAAGAAAAAAATGATAAGAATGTCTGGCGATAAATAAGGATAACACAGAAAGAAAAGGAACATGATATATTATTTACAGCTATTCTTCCCATTTTACTTTAACTTGTTTGTGGGATGTGTACAACGGAAGGATTACAGACTGCATTCGCAATTTTTAATATCGTAATACCAGCAGTAAAATATCTCAACCCCAAGACGCTAAAACTTCTTCAGACACAATAACAAGATTTAACTTTAGATATAGATCAATATTTATGTAACTGTAAAATCATAAAATCATCTGTCTAATATAATATATTTTACAGTAGTATTTCATACATACATAGGCATATATATGTATATATATATATATATATATATATATATATATATATATAATAAAAGCAAAGTAGATCGGGAAACTAATATATAAAACCCCTAAGACACCCCGAGAAAATTCTCAGGGGGTTTCAAATGTTGAGTCAAGGACAAAAATTCCCGCGTCCTTTTGCTTTCCCCTTTTTAACCCCTAACCTAAATTGACCACTGAGGCTACAATTTAAGCCCTCAGAGAAGGGGTCTAACCAATTATAGTTCTTCATTGCCTTAGCGGACAATTTAGGAAATTTCCATACAAAAAGGAGATGCACGCTATTGCAGTCAGATTTTCGTAGAGATTTTCCCATACATTTTAATTGAGATGTTGACCCGGTTGTTGAGGGACTGTTACTTTTAACTTCAAGTTAGCTGACCCCTCAGTTTCTCCTGTCCCTAAAAGAAAGTGGGAACCCGTCCTCCAATGTTCTATTAATAAAAGTCTTTAACTAAAACGGTGTCATTTTTATGAACCATGACTGTCATCACCCTTCGTGAAGTCCGTCTTATTACATATATGTATATATCAGTGGCGTGCGGTCCATATGTGCAGGATGTGACTGCACTTCCTAACAAAATTATGAGGGATAATAATTTTCTTCACCTATGTCTAACTATTTTTATGGTATATAATAATATTATTTATAATATATTCAAATATTATGTTGATTTGCTTGCTTGTATTCCCGCAGTGAGTGCGGTACTAGGTGCTGCACCACATAGCACGCAAACGAACATAGGAAGTTCTGATGTGTACGCACTGCGCACTAAATTGAAAATCACGCATTATATGTATGGGCTAATGGAGAAGAACAGCATACTATGGCACTGAGGCAAGTGCAGCTATTTTTCCTGCACTTGGCATTCAGAATCATCCGAAGGTACGGTTTATTAAGCGTTGTATTAGTGCGGGGACTTTTTTTGTTTTTTAACTGATTAACTGGTCATACGATTTTGCAGACGGTTAATGTTTAAATTTATATATTGTATTGATTTTGTTTTCATGGAAATATAAAAGAAATATTTCATCAATATAAAGTGAAATGTTTTAGTGTGGTAAATTAATTTCGGTGATGTATTATATTTATTGAAGTAATTAGCTGAAAAACAATGTTGTTTTGTTTTAAAGAAACAAATTTTAACAGAACAGTCCAATTTTACCATTCATTGCGTCTTACAGACAGTATATAAGTTATATTATGTAACACCATATCCTGGTTTTGTTAAAAATTGTCAAGATGTTTTCTCGGAATATATGATTTCCAAATGTTAAAAACAATTAATAAATATAATTTAATGTACTGAAAACAAGAAACAGTTCGTTCTATTTCGTTAGCGTGCAGTGAAATCATCTGCACGTGGAATAGAAATTCGGTTTTGTCAGCAAATGAGCATATGAGGTACCGCAGCGGTGGGCACCATGTGGTGCTACGTTTGCTGAACATGAAGTTTTTCGCAGAAGCCTGAAGCGTTGCTTTTTCGAAGCCGATATGATACCATACAAGAAAGACATGATTTTCGCTTCAGTGCTAGTAGAATTCTCATACTTTAGCTGTTTTTATAGTTATAACTGTACTATTCGTAAGTAAATATTTTATTTATTGCAATCTTTAAATTTATATTCATAATAAATAACCCGTTTCAGAATGGAGAACTCAGGTGTCTCAATAATTAAAGATTTATTGGAAAATTCATGTTCTCTGTACACCCTGAAAGAAAACCTACCGCACGCCACTGGTATATATATATATATATATATATGCAAGCATGTGTATGCACGTATAAAAAATATAATGTGTAACATGATAACACACTATACAATTTCGACGCTTTAATAACAAAGAAAGCGTTAATGCAAAACGTGTTCCTAACTTTTTTTCAGAATCACAGTGTTGCGTTAACTTAAGACCACTTTTTGTTAAATGCAACTATTTTAAGTGTTCAGGTTAAAAGTAACCTGGTATAATTGAAAAAATATATAAATGAAAAAATGGGTTACATTGGGAAATAATGGACGTTTACTAGTAAATAGTCTCAAAGGAAATAATCTGATGTAAAAGTGAGAAAAGTTTGGTTCTACAGCGGAAAAGAAATATCTGCACACAAAATAAACAATATTATTGATTTTTTCAAACCTGAATTTACGATACTTTGAGTAAAAAAGAATGCATGGAATACAAATGGGCTGCAAGAAATATGCTATCATGTAATATAAAAGTTGGTAAAAATAGAAATGTTTTCACCTTGAGAAAAAATAAATATGTAAAGTAACACACATATGACAAGTCTGCAAGTGTTTCATGTAACTTTGTGATAAATTTGTGGTCAAGTGTTCATTTGTCAATGTTGGAAATGTAATAGAAATACCATGAATACTGAAATGTCATAGAGAAGAATGTCTGAATTACGTAAAGAAGTTCATCTTCTAGAACTCTAAAAGGAAAATATACTATTTTTGGATGAAAAAATAACAACTTAATTAGTTCTGATAGCTATATTAGTATTTGCATGACTTAAGAGCTTAGGATATCTACATTAAGCAATCTGTGGGGCTATGAGAGATAATTCCGTTTTGACCTTTGAATGACGTTTTAATTACATGCCACCACACATTCACACGAGACACTTTTTGACTTGTCTGTTGTTCTATTATACAAGGAGATGGAAATCACTTTCGATATCATCCAGACTGGAGGTGGAATGAGCGGGTAAATACCTTCCACCTTAAACACATTAATCTTAACATGAACTGAAGCCATAAGGAACCTCTCGACAGCAGTACACCTTGGCAGTTCCCAAGCATTTATTGCCTTCAGGTGAATTCCGATGAATTTCCAATGATGGGTTTAAGACAATTAAGTATCAGATACGAACATTTTAATTGAGCGCATAAAAATTTATACCACTACACACTATAATCAATGAACATGTTGCAATTAACATGCCATCTTTTAAGACAGAAGCAAAACAGTGCATTTAGCTTCATTCGTCACTGTATTCCATATGCCGTGATCATCTCATTTGTATAGATAGAAAATTTAATTCGTATGCGGAATTAGTACATTCGTCTGATATCTTGTTATCTTATTTTTTCAACCACCTACATATTTTCTCTATTACAAACTTAAACACTTTCAAGCCCTAAAGTGTAAACTACTATACAATGCGGTTGGCACAGCTTTGAAAATATAAAAAAAAACTAAAGTGAATGATACTGAATTGAAATATATGCAAATGGATGTTAAGTCTATGACCTAACACGCACCACTGCCATTCTTCTGCGGAAAAAATATAGCTCTATTAGCTGAAATTTTCTATCTTTCCCTTGAATTCTTTGACTAAATCGTTATTTTCGGTTAAAACCTGATTCACGATCTATCGTGAGACACACTACGGACGTTTCCTGCCTGGTCTTCATTTATTCCTCAATGCGGCTTTAATTGACTGGCTGAGTCGTTTATTATATCGAGTCATATTCGAAAAACACCGGAACTGCTTCCGTCTTTTAATAATTATTACGGGATATACGCGTCATACCGTAACATTTGTTTATCTCATAACCCTTGAAGCAAAGAATCATGTGCTTTCAAGAATAACCTACTATTTCTTTTAATTACCGTACTTTATTTCAAAAGTTTACAACATTTTTGGATTCATCCCCTTCTTTAGAAAATAAAATTACTCACCCCTCATTTTCTAGAAATAACATTCTGATTTCCGTTCATCAAATTGTTTGATGTAGTAACCTGTAATTTACCAAGTTATAGATTCATAGTCTGATTCGAACCTCGATATAACACCACCATATGTGAGGACAACAATTTGGCGTTCTATCGTGTTCAGTGGTATATCAAATTATGACCCTACGTCTTCTGATACAGTTGAATTTAAATATTTATTTATTCTACTAATTTCAGACCTTATCTTGATTCAGATAGTTATAGATATATTAACTACTAAAAACGGGGATTAGAAATTTAACTTAATCTACTTTTCATTTAAATATTTTTTAGTAGAAAAAATTAAAATACTACTTTAAACTCTTTCTTTTTTAATTTCGTTTTTCACAACTAGTAACTTGAATGTTTTTTTGTATTTGTAACATCTAAAATTTCCCCTTTTTCATTAATAAAAACTCTCTGTTACATTAATTATTGCGTCATGGCTTAAAATATTGCTGTAGATTATCTTCACTCTTGTAAATTACATTACATTTACTACACACATAAAAATTTTGTGTCGTTGTATCATAAAAGTTTGAAAATATATACTTTATTGAAAAAACATTTACAAAATTTTCAGAAAGGAGCAATTTTGTACAAAATTTATTCAGAATTTTATATTTGTGCTAAACACTCTATAATGAGTTTTCTAAATAAATTTTAATTTCCATGATATCACATTGTATTAAGGTAATCTACTTGTGCAATGACCTATAATATTTGAAATGTTTTGAAAAGTCGCTTAAACGTGTCATATATTGCGAAGGTAGGTAGGATGAGAGGGTAAATTCCTCCCACCTTAAACACATTAATCTTAACATGAACTGAAGCCATAAGAAACCTCTCGACAGCAGTACACTTTGACAGTTCCCAACCATTTATTGCCTTCAGGAGAATTTCCATGAACTTCCAATGATGCTTTTAAGACAATTAAGTATCAGATACGAACATTTTAGTTAAGAACATAAAAAGTTATACCACTACACACTATAAACAATGAACATATTGCAATTAAAATACCATCTTTTAAGGCAGAAGCAAAACAGTGCATTTAGCTTCATTTGCCATTGTATTCCACATGCCGTGATCATTTTGTTCGTATAGACAGAGACTTTAATTCGTAAGCGGAATTAGTACATTCGTCTGATCTCTTGTTATCTTATTTTTTCAACCACCTACGTGCTTTCTCTATTACAAACTTAAACACATACATCAAAGCCTAAGAGACTAACTACTATACAATACGGTTGGCACAGATTTTAAAGTATAAAAAAAACTAAAGTGAATGACACTAAATTGAAATATTTGTGAACGGATGTTATGTCTATAAACTAACATGCACCGCTCCCATTCTTCTGAGGAAAACACAATGTAGCTCTATTATCTGAAATTTTCTGTCTTTACCTCGAATGCCTTGACTACATCGTTATTTTCAGTTAAAACCTGATTCAAGATCCATCGTGAGACATACTAAGGACGCTTCCTGCCTGGTCTTCATTTATTCCTCAATTCGGCTTTAATTGACTGGCTGAGTCGTTTATTAAATCAAGTCATATTCGAAAAACACCGGAACTACATCCGTCTTTTATTAGTTATTACGGGATATACGCGTCATACCTTAACATTTGTTTATCTCATAACCCTTGAAGCAAACAATCATGTGCTTTCGAGAATAACCTACTATTTTTTTAATTACCATACTTTATCTCTAAAGTTCCCAAAATTTTTGGGTTCATCACCTCCTTTATAATATAAAATTACTCACCCCTCATTTTTTAGAAAAAACATTCTGATTTCCATTCATCAAATTCTTTGATGTAGTAACTTGTAATTTACCAAGTTATAGATTCATAGACTGATTCGAGCCTTGATATAACGCTACCATATGTGCGGACAACAACGTGGTGTTGTATCGTGTTAAGTGGTATATCAAATTATGACCCTACGTCTTCTGATACAGTTGAATTTAAATATTTATTTATTCTATTGATTTCAGACATTATCTTAATTCAGATAGTTATAGGTATATGAACTTCTAAAAACGAGGATTAGAAATTTAACTTATTCTACTTTTCATTTAAATATTTTTTAGTAGAAAAATTAAAATACTAGTTTCAACTCTTTCTTTTTTAATTTCGTTTTTCACGACTAGTAACTTGAACACTTTTTTGTATCTGTAACATCTAAAACTTTCCATTTTTCATTAATAAAAACCCCCTGTTACTTTAATTATTACATCATGGCTTAAAATATTGAGGCAGATTATCTTAAATTACACTATATTTACTACACACATACAAATTTTGTTTCGTTGTATCATAAAAGTTTGAAAATATATACTTTATTGAAAAAACATTTATAAAATTTTCAGATAGGAACAATTTTGTACAAAGTTTATTTAGAATTTTATATTTGTGTTAAACACTCTGTAATGAGTTTTCTAAATGCTTTGAATTTCCATGATATTGCATTGTATTAAGGTAATCTACTTGTGCAATGAACTATAATTTTTGAAATATTTTGAAAAATCGCTTAAACGTGTCATATATCGCGGAAAAAGGCAGAAATTTGATAATTATCATATTTTATATACAAATACCTATAAAATCTGCATATTAACGCTTAGAGCTTAGCTTGTAGTTCAAAGAATAGCCAGCAATGTATAAAAACTTCAGAAAGTTTTATTAAAATATCTTTTAATTAAAATGTGTAACAATTAATAATACCATATTAATAATAAAATTAATATCTTTTTAATAATATAATTAATAATATAATTAATAATATCTTATTAATAATATTTATAATTTATAACAGATTTACTTTTTGAGCAATCAGGTTTATTGGGAACTAAAATAAGGGAAAATCAAATTTTTCAGAAAAAAAAATATATAAAGAGTTAACTAATACAAGAAAGAAATGACGATATTTAGTAGTACCAGATGAAGATAAATGTATCAAGCATAAATAATTTGTTTTCTTATAATTGTAATAAAAATACATGAGAAATTAATGCTTATTGGCATTGTTTACCAGTGCCAAATAGCCAATATATATTGTTCAAAAGGCACGCACGATCAATTAAATTGAAATTCCTGCTTACTTAATAATAATAATAGCAAATGTTCTCACTATCATAGAAACAAAATGAAAGGAGATTTGTAAACTTAAAAATATATACTTTGATATGATTGAGTAATAAAAGTTTATTTCCTAATTTTCTTAGAAAAAAAGTAATTTTATTACAGAAAATCATTATATTAAAATCATTATATTATCGCTAAATAATACATAAGTTCTAGTTATTGTAGAAATACAAGGAAATAATATTTAGAAATCTAAAATTATTTCTTTGGTATGCAGTTGCAAAAGCTTTTTCGAATGCTTTGTCGGAAATGGTAATTTTTACATTGTTTTACCCATTATAACTATCTTTTGGGAAACTCATCTAACAGAAATTTAATTTGCTGATCCTTCTCTCCGTCAATATTGTTGAATTGATATAAAAGTGAAATATATAAATTTAAACAGATAACGACGAACACTACTAAAAATTAAATAATATAAATGATAAAAAATAATTTTTACAAAATTTATTCTCTGCCTGGATGATTTTTTTTTTTTAATTTTTCGGCATTCCATTTCAAAGCCCAGTCTTCTGAAGATCTTCCTTCTCATTTCGCCTTTGTTTGTTTGTTCATCTTTTCTCGAACTTTCTATGATTTGACCCAGAAAACAAACGCAAAATATTTTCCCTTATAAAATGCAAGCTGCTGATAGCCTTTACTAAGTGTAACAGATGGAGAAATTTGATAGCACTGGGACTTCTAATTTTGAAACCCCAAACTATCTCTACACAAATTATCCAAACTAGTTCTCGATTAACGATTAAATAAAAAAAAGACTACCAATGTCGCAAGCTATGTAGAAACCCCTCAAAAATTGCTCTCTGTGTGGGTATTTATTTGATTTTAAGGGATTTCATCTCGAAGCCCAAACTTCCAGAAATCTTCCTTCTCATTTCACCTTTGTTTGTTTGTTCATCTTTTCTCGAACCTGCTTCGATATAACCAAGAAAACAAATACATATTTTATGTGTGTATTATGGGTAAAAATCGATGCAGGTTCGAGAAAAGATATTTAAGTATTTTCCCTAAAAAAATACGAGGTTTTGATAGTCTTTACTGTATGTAACAAAGAGATACATTTAATAACACTGGGACTTTAAATTTTGAAATCACAAACTACCTCTACACAAATTATCCAAACTAGTTCTCGATTATCGCTAGATTAAATAAGAAAAACTGACTACCAATGAAGCAAACTATGTAGAAACTCCTCACAAATTGTTCCCCCTTTGAGTGTTTGTTTCTTTTTCGTGATTTCATCTCGAAGCCCAAACTTCCAGAAATCGTCTTTCTCATTTTACCTTTGTTTGTTTGTTCATCTTTCCTTGAACCTGCTTCGATATAACCCAAAAAACAAGCCCAAAGTAATTTTCCTTAAAAAATATGAGCTGCTGGTAGTCCTAACTGCGTATAACAAACCGATACATTTAATAACACTGGGACTTTTCATTTTGAAATCACAAACTAACTCTACACAAATTATCCAAACTAGTTCTCAATTAAAACTTGATTAAATAAAAAAATAGACTACCAATGTCGCAAGCTATGTAGAAACCGCTCAAAAATTGCTGTGTGGGTGTTTGCTTGTTTTTTCGGGATTTCATCTCGAAGCCCAAACTTCCAGAAATCTTCCTCCTTATTTCACCTTTGTTTGTTTGCTCAACTTTTTTCGAACCTGCTTTGATTTAACCAAGAAAACAATCACAAAATATTTTCCCTTAAAAAAATGCGAAGAACTGATAGTCCTTACTGCGTGTAACAAAGCGATACATTTAATAGCACTGGGACTTTAAATTTTGAAATCACAAACACCTCTATACAAACTATACAAACTAGTTCTCGATTAACACTTGATTAAATAAGAAAAACTGACTACCAATGACACAAACTATGTTGAAACCCCTCAAAAATTGTTCTCTCTTTGGGTGTTTGTTTGATTTTAAGGAATTTCATCTCGAAGTCCAAACTTACAGAATTCTTCCTTTTCATTTCACCTCTGTTTATCTGTTCATCTTTCCTCGAACTTGCTTCATATAACCCAGAAAACAAGCACAAAGTATTTTTCCTTAAAAAATATGAGATGCTGGTAGTCCTAACTGCGTATAACAAACCGATACATTTAATAACACTGGAACTTTAAATTTTGAAACCTCAAACTACCTCTACACAAATTATCCAAACTTGTTATCGATTAACGTTCACTTAAATAAAAGAAGACTAGTAAACGGAGGTGATAATTTTTGCGTAGTTACTCCCCTTAATAACTATCTTTTGGGAAACTCAACTAACAGAAATTTGATTTGCTGATCCTTCCCTCCATTGTTAAATTGATACAAAAGTAAAATATATAAACTTAAAAAGATATCGACGAACATTACTAAAAGTTAATTAATCTAAATAATAAAAAAAAATTTAGAAAATTTATATTCTGCTTGGAGGATTGTTTGTTATTTTTTCGGCATTCCATCTCAAAGCCCAGTCTTCTGAAGATCTTCCTTCTCATTTCGCCTTTGTTTGTTTGTTCTTTTCTCGAACTTTCTACGATTTGACCCAGAAAACAAACGCAAAATATTTTCCCTTATAAAATGCAAGCTGCTGATAGCCTTTACTGAGTGTAACAGATGGATAAATTTGATAGCACTAGGACTTTAAATTTTGAAATCGCAAACTACCTCTATACAAATTATCCAAACTAGTTCTCGATAAACGTTCAACTAAAAAAGAAAAAAAAGACAAATAATGTCGCAAATGATGTAGAAACCGCTCCAAAATAGTTCTCTATCTGGATGTTTGTTTTTTCGGGATTTCAACTCGAAGCCTAAACTTCCAGAAATCTTCCTCCTCATTTCGTATTTGTTTATTTGTACATCTTTCCTCGAACCTGCATCGATTTTTCCCACAATACACATATAAAATATGCCCATTTAAAAATGCGAGCTGCATATAATCCTTACTGAATGTAACAAACCGATTATATAACAGCACTGGAATTTTAAACTTCCAAATCACAAACCATCTCTACGCCAATTATCTAAACTAGTTCTAGATTAACGTTCAATTTAAAAAAGAAAAACTATGGATATCACAAACATGATGTAGAAACTCCTCAAAAATTATTCTCTGTTTATATTTTTCGGCATTCCATCTCGAAGACCAAACTTCCAGAGATCTTTCTCATTTTAGTTTTGTTTGATTGTTCATCTTTTCCCGAACCTGCTTCGATTTAACCCAGAAAACAAACACAAAGTATTTTCCCTTAAAAAATGCGAGCTGCTGATAGTCCTTATTGCTTGTAACAAATCGATACATGTAGTAGCACTAGGACTTTTAATTTTGAAATCACAAACTACCTCCTCAAATTATCTAAACTAGTTCTCGATTAACGTTCAATTTAAAAAGAAAAACTAACGATGTCGCAAATTCGATGTAGAAACCCCTCAAAAATTATTCTCTGTGTATATATTTTCCGGCATTCCATCTCGAAGACCAAACTTTCAGAGATCTTTCTCATTTCAGCTTTGTTTGCTTGTTCATCTTTTCTTGAACCTGTATCAATATAACGCACAAAACGCACAAAATGTCCCCTTAAAAATATCAGCTGTTGATAGTCCTTACTACTTGTTACAAACCAATCGTATAACAGCACTGGGATTTTAAACATCGAAATCACAAACCACCTCTACGTAAATTATCCAAACCAGTTCCCGATTAACGATCAATTTTAAAAAAAGTAGAACTAGCGATGTCACAAGCACGATGTAGAAACTCCTAAAAAATTATTCTCTATATATTTATACATTTTTCGGTATTCCATCTAAAAGAACAAACTTTCAGAGATCTTTCTCATTTTGACTTTGTTTGTTTGTTCATCTTTTCTCGAATCTGTATCAATTTAGCGTACAAAACGCACACAAAATGTTCCCTTAAAAATATGATCTGTTGATAGCCCTTACTACGTGCAACAAACCAGTCATATAGCAGTACTGGGACTTTTTATTTTGAAATCACAAACCACCTCTACTTAAATTACCGAAACCTATTCCCGATTAACGGTCAGTTATAAAAGAAATAAAACTATCGATGTCACAAACATGATGTAGAAACCCCTCAAACATTATTCTCTGTGTATATATTTTTCGGCATTCCATCTCGAAGACCAAACTTCCAGAGATCTTTCTCATTTCGGCTTTGTTTGTTTGTTCATCTTTTCTTGAATCTGTATCAATTTAATGCACAAAACACACAAAATGTCCCCTTAAAAATATCGGCTGTTGATAGTCCTTACTACGTGTTACAAACCAGTCATATAACAGCACTGGAATTTTAAACTTCGAAATCACAAACCACCTCTACGTAAATTATTCAAACCAGTTCCCGATTAACGGTCAATTTAAAAAGAAATAAAACTAACGATGTCACAAACCCCTCAAAAAGCGATGTAGAAACCCCTCAAAAATTATTTTCTGTATGTTTATATATTTTTCGGGATTCCATCTAGAAGACCAAACTTTCAGAGATCTTTCTCATTTTGGCTTTGTTTGTTTGTTCATTTTTACTCGAATCTGTATCAATTTAGAGCACAAAACAAACAAAATGTCCCCTTAAAAATATAATCTGTTGATAGTCCTTACTACATGCAACAAACCAGTCATATAGCAGCACTGGGATTTTTTTATTTTGAAATCACAAACAGCCTCTTCTTAAATTATCGAAACCTGTTCCCGATTAACGGTCAGTTAAAAAAAAATAAAACTATCGATCTCACAAAAATGATGTAGAAACCCCTAAACTATTCTCTGTGTATATGTTTTTCTTCATTCCATCTCGAAGACCAAACTTCCAGAGATCTTTCTCATTTCGGCTTTATTTGTTTGTTCATCTTTTCTTGAATCTGTATCAATTTAATGCACAAAACACACAAAATGTCCCCTTAAAAATATCAGCTGTTGATAGTCCTTATTACGTGTTACAAACCAGACGTACCATTGGGATTTTAAACTTCGAAATCACAAACCACCTCTACGTAAATTATCCAAACCAGTTCCCGATTAACGGTCAATTTAAAAAGAAATAAAACTAGCGATGGCGCAAACACGATGTAGAAACCCCTCTCAAATTATTCTCTGTCTGGATGTTTGTTTTGTTTACTGTTCAACATTCAATCTTCGAGCCCGAACATTTAGAGATATTCCTTCTCATTTCGTTCACTTTTTATCTTATTTATCTTTCCCCGAACCTGCATCTATTCAACCCACAACAAAAACAACAGCACAACAAAACTGTCGGGGTGGTGGAAGTGGATGAAACGCACAAAAAAAACACAAACACACTTGCACATAAGATGAGAGAAAGACTCGTTAGACAGAGAGAGAGAGGAAGAAAAAGTGTTGAGCCTGAGTAATTCGATATCGGCGCATGCGCGACGTCACCCGTAATTCGTCATTGGCAGATGGGACGTCGGGCGTCCGCCTTCAAATAGGTTTCAGGACGGAACGCGGAGAGGAGTTGCGGATTGCTATCATCAGAAGTGGTCAAACATGAACGCAAAGTCGAGTTTGGAATTTTTCGTGGTCGTGCTTCTGGCGGTGGCCGCAGCTTCTCATTTTGTGAGATACAAGTATTTTGATGGTGAGTACCGATATTTTTTTTTCTTTTGCATTAAATACAGACCAACAGACATTTATAATCTGCTGGTACTTCGGTATTATTCAGTACAGTGACGCCTCTAACAGTTTCACCGCTTCTGACAAAGATATAAAATGTCGCCTGCTGCTGACATTTTTTCAAAACAATGTATTATCAATCTTAAAAACTAGCATATAGCCCGTCATATGACGGGATCATTAAAATTTTTAACTTTCCAGACCTGTAAAGTACCCTATGAGGCAAGTAAAAAAATGGTTTGTTTTATGGCTGAGAATTATCTGGTACACACTCAATAATTTGCTTATCTTTACTGACCACATGTTAGTTGTCAACCTTAATTTATCTTGTCATATTACATGATAGGATGGACAGCAGAGATTTTAATATTATTTAATTAAAAGAAATAAAAACTATCGATGTCACAAACATGATGTAGAAACCCCTCGAAAATTAATCTCTGTGCATTCAAACTTCCCCAAACTTTTTTATGGACACAGCATAGTAAACGAATTTTTACAATTTATGATTAAAATGATTTAAAACAATACCTTAATTTCTTAAAGTGAATTAAAACTTTAAGAAACCATAGATTCATAGTGAAGTCAATGATCTGCAACTGGGAGAAGGTTTCTGAGAAGTGTATCTCTTCTGTACAGTGATTATTTGGCGGTTATTATGAATGATGTCCAAAATTTAGCGAATCGATTGCAAACCGTGTGGTTATGTGTAAAAAACAAACACACAAACGAACAAACTTCTTAATTTTCAAAGATATATAATTTAAACGCTAGATATTTATTAATCCGTAAAATAGACTTCTAGACTTTTATGAAAAGAATTTTGTTGTTAATACCGATTATAAAATTTTCATTGCAACAAAAAATAATCGATAATTAATTTTAAAATTATCACATATGTACCTAATCTATTATTTAAGCCAAATATAAAAGAAAATTATTTACGTAATATCTGAGTTACAGTTTATTTCACATTTGTCACCCTTAAAGTAGCAATAGCACATATAAAGCAATTTAACAAGCGATTTTCCATTACCAAAATTCTGTCAAAACAAGCATATTTACTTATGTTTCATAAGCTCTTTGTTACAACAAATCGCTACCAGCGTAATCTTTCTTGAAAAAATATATGCTCCTTACTTACACATTTTACTTGAGCTGGTTGGCATTGCAATTAAATTTAATAAAATAATAATTTAATAAGTGTTCCAGGCTTCCAATAAAATAATAGCTAATTATGTTCCAGGCTTCCAAGCTATAAAGATTTTAATTTTGTAAAATATTCCATATGCAATTTCTTAATAATTAAGGAATTATTTGACAAATATGAAACAGGAGTCCGGCTTGCCGGGCCCAAATACCGCAACTTTAAAAAAATTTAAAAAAAAAAGATATTTATTTTTAAATTTAAAAAAATTTAATTTTAAAAAAAATTATATTTTTACATTAGTTTAAATAATACCTTAATCTCATAAAATAAATTAAAACTTCAAGAGACCATAGATTCATGATGAAGTCAATAGTCTGCAACTGAGAAGTGAGAGAAGTGTATCAATTCTGTACAAAAAAAGAAGAAAAAAAACTGAACAGTAATTTTACCCATGCATTCAAACTTCCTCAAATGTTTTGGACACATCGTAATAAAG
Source organism: Pardosa pseudoannulata (assembly GCA_032207245.1). NCBI lineage: Eukaryota > Metazoa > Arthropoda > Arachnida > Araneae > Lycosidae > Pardosa > Pardosa pseudoannulata. Next base: position 73,156,857 of record CM063508.1, on the reverse strand, counting down.
GAATTTTTACAATTTATGATTAAAACTATTTAAAAAAATACATTAATCTCTTAAAGTGAATTAAAACTTTAAGAAACCATAGAAGTCAATGGTATGCAACTGAGAGAAGGTTTGTGAGAAGTGTATGCCTTCTGTACAAAAAAAAACTGAACAGTAATTTTACCCACGCATTCAAACTTCCCCAAACTTTTTTATGGACACAGCATAGTAAACGAATTTTTACAATTTATGAATAAAACGATTTAAAACAATACCTTAATCTCTTTAAGTGAATTAAAACTTTAAGAAACGATAGATTCATGGGGAAATCAATGGTCTGCAACTGAGAGAAGGTTTGTGAGAAGTGTATCCCTTCAGTACAAAAAAAACTGAACAGTAATTTTACCCATGCATTCAAACTTCCCCAAATTTTTTGAACACATCATAATAAATGAATTTTTACAATTTATGATTAAAATGATTTAAAACAATACCTTAATTTCTTAAAGTGAATTAAAACTTTAAGAAACCATAGATTCATAGTGAAGTCAATGATCTGCAACTGGGAGAAGGTTTGTGAGAAGTGTATCCCTTCTGTACTAAAAAAATTGAACAGTTATTTTACCCATGCATTCAAACTTCCCCATATTTTTGGACACATCATAATAAACGAATTTTTACAATTTATGACTAAACGATTCAAAACAATACCTTAATCTCACAAAGTGAATTAAAACTTTTAAGAAACCACAGATTCATAGTGAAGTCATGGTCTGCAACAGAGAAGAGGTTTGTGAGAAGTGTATTTCTTCTGTACAAGAAAACTGAAGAGTAATTTTACTCATGCATTCAAACTTCCCCATTTTTTTTACACATCATAATAAACGAATATTTTTACAGTTTATGATTAAAACGATTTAAAAATTACCTTAACCTCATAAAGTGAATTAAAACTTTAAGAAATCATAAATTCATAGTGAAGTCAATGGTCTGCAACTGAAAAGAGGTTTGTAAGAAGTGTATCTCTTCTGTACAAGAACAATAATTTTACCCATGCGTTCAAACTTCCCCATACTTTTTTGGGGCACATCATAATAAATGAATATTTTTACAATTTATGATTAAAACTATTTCAGCTTTCCACCACTATACTTGCGATAGTAGTTAGGGAAAGCCGATGCTAAAAAATACAGTGTTTTTCTGTTCTCATCTAGGCTCTTTTCGTTATGAACTTTTCAGATGTATTATTTCGTTTAGCCTTAAAGTTTCAAAATACTAATGTCCATGAGTTCTTATATATATTTAATTTGTAATATTGAGAAATTTCTTTATAGCATCGTTGATGGGGTTTTTTTTTTGTCTTTATGTAATATTTTAATAATTGTAAATTAATCTAACTTTGTGTAGAGCATACAGTATGACTTTATGCCATGAGTATGCTGCAATAAAAAATACTTCAGCATTATTTTCCCCTCCTGTATGATAGCTCCCATCCTGTTAGTATTATTTACTTAAAAACCACCACTTAGAAAAAAGTAGTTCTAAACAATAATAAAATATCACAAACACATCAATTCTCTCACTCTGTTTATTGAGCTTTTTACCTGTCTAAATATTTATGCGCATTACTCATGTGTATATCATATATTCCCATCCCTCCCATTTTTCTTATAGCAGTTATATTTTTATACAACATTTTTCCAAAATACCACTTTTTAAGACTTATTTAATGATTATCTAGGTCTGAAAAACTATTGGGAAAACATATTTAAAGTGGCGAATAAGTAGAAAGCTCGAAGTGTCGAAAAATGATATGTGCTTCTTAAAAACTTCAGATAATAATCTAGATATTTTTTCCAGTTGTTACTCGATCGTTAAGTTGGAATTAAAATTTTATTAAGACGAAACTGGGGGATATTACGAATGAAGTTCAACTAATTAATATAAGCATAACTGGTAAAAATATTTTTAATCCCATCTTAGTTTTAGCAATCTGATATAGATAAGAAATTGATATGAAAAAACCTAAATTTAGCTGAATTTTGATAAGTGTAGAAATCGTTAAAATAAACTTTTAAAAACTTTATTTCGTATAAAGTTTCGAAATTGATGGATTTTTTCACCAGTCTCCCTGCGATACTACTTGTGAGATGTTTGTTCATTTTACAAATCAAGGTATAAAATCAAAGAATGTAAAAAAATGCTAAATATTTGGTTAAATTTTACTCTGGCCAGTTTTTTTTTAAGTATAAATTTCAGAATGTCCAAGTTTTTTAATAAAACGTTATGAAAACTCTAGTGCATTATATTTCTATCTTTTCAAATGGCAAGATTCTACCAAGCATTATCCCAAATAGCAAATTTAGTTTGCAGCAAACTTGCAGAAGTCATGGTTTGCAAGACTGCAATCTTGCAGCAAGTTCAGCATGACAAGTCTACAAGTTTGAAACAAGACTGCAGCAAGTCTGAGAATTTTCGCTTTCTTCAAGGTTGTCATGACAAGGTTGTCACATTTTTGCACCAAAATATCGTTGCAAAGGAGTGGCCACTTTATGTTCCATCTAACTTGCGGGAGTTTTGCTGCAAGTTTATCGCGTCAAATTTGTTAAGATACTAACCAGAAAAAATCACACTTGCTGCAAGTATGCATGCTATCTGGGATTCTCCTTCTGTTATTTTACAAATTCTCACTCAGTTTCATTGAAATATTCCTTCTACGGGATTTCTTATATCCTTTTTTTGTCCACTTTTCCTATTTATCTTTTCCTTGCTGGTGTTATATTTAACTTATGCTTCTTTCATCCTGTTTCAGTGTAACATAATTTTAAATTGTTAATATTCAGGTTAATTATGGTGACAAAGAAGTTTAATTGAGCGAAAGTTGATTGAAAATACAATATTTTTTACTTCATTTGCTTGTAAAATATAATTAAGAAGGAAAAGCAACAAAATATTTTTAATATTCCTCATCCTATATTAAATATAATTATTACCACAGAATATAATATCATTATAACCAATAATAAATTTATCCATTTATAAAACAAAAATTTATGGATTTAGTGGATATTTGACGCATTCCAGGCGCATTTTTAACTGCCTTTGAAATTCATCTCCTATTTTTCTTTTTGCATATACAATGAAAATTAGCTAAAATTTATTTAGTTCGATACTTAACATCTGTTAATTCTTTGTACTTTAAAGTCTCTTATAAACATTTTGTACAAAAAAAAATATTGTAATTTTAATATTTTCATTTCTGTCACTTAATAAGTTCTATGAATAATAACTAAGTTTTTTCTAAAGTCTAAGAGGTATCATATAAAAATGACTATTATACATATAATAAATCGATATAGAGCATCTTTAGTTAAGCTGTTTTTAAATAATATTAGATAACTGCTAAAACAACTACTTAACCTTAAACTTTTTACCTTTTTTACATGTACATATTGCTAACACCTTGTAAAAATTTCAAACAGATTGATTAAAAATAAAATAAATCAGTTTTTATATCCACTGTTTGCCTAAGGTACAAAATGTGGTTAATGAGTAGAAGGTTATAATTAATATCTTACAACCGTAGATTAAATATAAAGTATTCTTTTTTCCATTCGAATATTTTTCCCTGCATAATTTATTTTTAAAATATGTCGAAAACATTCGGGAGTGCACAGCATTCGTGATATAGTCCTCCGGCGCGGGAGATATTTGGAAAATTTCATTTTCTTAAAAGTATTTGCCCACCCCTGTGTTAGAGTTTGATCTGAAATGTTGGAATTTAAAGGAATGTCTGAAACGTCAGAATTAGAACATATCACTTCATCTTACTGATATCACGGTAGCTCAGTCGGCAAAGGCAACACTCTCGTAACTGAAAGGTTGCGGGTTCGGAGCCCGAGTTGGCCTGTGTTCCGCCGTGTTCGTCAAACGTGACTGGGGCACGTAAAACAGGTTCGTAGTCACAATGTCCTCCATGTTCTCAAACGATACATCTGGGTGGTGGCAGGCCAAGCGTGGGGGGTCTTCTGCTTGGTCCCTGCTTCTATATTACGAGGACGTAGCGGGGGTAATGTTAATCGCGTCCATACCATACCTTTAGATACACGTCTTCTTCGGGTGGTGTTGAATGCGTAACAGCTTATCATCCTTGTATAGGCGTTAGGAGAATGTCTGTATCGTCTCCTGCATTGGGAAAAAAAAAATTCATTATTCTTAAAAGTTGGAACCCAATACTCTCACATATTGAGAAAAAAAATAATTTTAATATTTTTAATTAATTAATCAATAGTTACAATTAACTGTACAATGAACTCCCGTGTTGTTAAGTTTACTACTTTGAAAAAGATTTTAAACAAATATAGAACTCATTCTTTAAATCATTTACTAGTTCAACATTGTATTTCACCGGTCAACGAGCTGTGATGAAAATGAATATAAAACAATGTACAGTCGTACACAGGGGCAGTACTAGTAGGTGCATAGGCGTAGGCGATCGATGGAATAATATTAAAATATGCTGACTGAATCTCTTGTTTAGAAAAAAAGGATTTTTCTGAAAATATTAGGGGACAAAACCTATATTTTCTGTCTTTTCGCTTCTCGGATTAATTGTTTCCATAAACCGGAGATAGTTTTTAGTGAGTACTGTGATGAGGCGATTTAGATCAGTTATATAATTGATTCATTCATACAAGAAGTAAAATGCTCGGGATCTAAATCTGACCTCATCACATCTTTGTAAAGAGATGGAAGACCATAAATTTCTATTCAACGGATATTGTTGTCTTGTACGGTGATCTCGGGCGGGGTTCTGATCCCTGTCCCAGATTAGAATCCCGTCTTCGTCCTTGACATTAAATAAGAATGTACCTTTGTGGAGTATTTATGAGTTCCTAAGGGACAGTGCCCAATTAGAAGGGATAAGGTTTATCACGTTGGCGGTCTCAAGGCGGGGTTAAAGCAGACCAATGAAATTCTTACAACTATCCCGATTGAACGACAGGGGAGAAGAGGGGACATGGTTGAAATAATTAAATATGAAAAATCAAAAACATGAGACGAGGGTTCGGAGGTCCCAGAGAAGAGGTTCGGAGGTCCCAAAAGAAGGTGTTCGAAAGTCGGGAGTCCAGTCGGATCCGACGGAAGTTGTTCGTGAGTCCAGAGGAGAAGGTACTCGATAGTCCAGACTAGGAGAGTCCAGCCAAGTCCGACAGGAAGTGTTCCTGCACCAAATAGTACGGCCGCACCCCAAAGACTCAGGAGGAAGCCCCTGACGAGACCAACGGATGATTTATAGATTCCCTCTCCTGATCAGCCATAGATACCCTTCAAACAGAAGTGTTCCGGGCCCAACATTTTAGACCCACAAAGGTACCCCAAATTTACATACATTTTTGAAATTGAGATTAGGTCCTCTATCTATTTACAAAATTACTTAAGCATATAAAAAATTTGTCAGAACTAATTTAGAAGATGTTGACAAAGCTTATTTTATGAAAATTAGCATCATTTTTGTATGTAAATAGATGTATAAATACTATAATAAATTTACTTTTTTTTTAATTTTAAGCTAGTCTCGGTTGCTGTCAATTTAGCTGTTAGTTTATTTTCATTTTTATGTCTGTAGTTTCTCAGAACCTGTGGTTAAATTTAGTACAAAAATACTTAACACAACGCAATTAAAAATAAATCACCACTATACATTTGATCACAGGTTGATACTCAAATATAAACGAGGACTACACGACAGGTACTTATTCGCATATATTGTTATTTGGAAAGAGAAAGATTTGCAGTATAATAAAGCATTTTAAAAGAAATTCTTACTTAAAAAATTTCAGTCATCCCAACTACAAAAATCTAAACAGGTCTGCGTAATTTTGATACCAAACTACACTATCTCTATATCTCTTTAGATAGTATTAGTAGAAACTGAGAAAAAGTTGTGAAAAATTAAAGTTTATCGGATATCATTGATGTACCATCATATCTGAAAACAGAAATGATTCGATTTGCGGGTGCATTTTATTACTATTTTTTCTGATAGGTTATAATAAACTTAAAATGAGTTTGTGATGTATGCATTTATTTGTACTTTATTTTACCATAATTCAGTTATATGGAGTAATCATATAAATATAACAGTAAAGTTGTATTCGTTGGATTAAGTTATAAATCTACTAGAAATTAGTATTGGTGCTGGGCAACCAAATTCTTTCTTAATCACAGCTAGCTAGTATACCAAAATAAGCGTTGTGTGTGCATAAATATATGTGTGTGTGTGTGCAAGGCGAAAATTAATCAGCCAGTCACATCAATGTAAGCCACTATTGTATTTACTTGCCGGGGCTTTCTGGGTAATTTTGATACCAAACTACACTATCTCTATATCTCTTTAGATAGTATTAGTAAAAACTGAGAAAAAGTTGTGAAAAATTAAAGTATATCGGATATCATTGATGCACCATCATATCTGAAAACAGAAAGAATTCGATTTGTGGGTGCATTTTATTACTATTTTTTCTGATAGGTTATAATAAACTTAAAATGAGTTTGTGATGTATGCATTTATTTGTACTTTATTTTACCATAATTCAGTTATATGGAGTAATCATATAAATATAACAGTAAAGTTGTATTCGTTGGATTAAGTTATAGATCTACTAGAAATTAGTATTGGTGCTGGGCAACCAAATTCTTTCTTAATCACAGCTAGCTAGTATACCAAAATCAGCGTTGTGTGTGTATAAATATATGTGTGTGTATGTATGTGTGTGTGTGTGCAAGGCGAAAATTAATCAGCCAGTCACATCAATGTAAGCCACTATTGTATTTACTTGCCGGGGCTTTCTGGGTAAGTACATGTCTCGTTAACCCATATTGTACCACACCAACTAAATATTTCTGTAAGTTATTAAAACTTAATCCATATCATTAATATGGTGTAACTAAGTATATAAAACTAAAATTTTGAAAAAATATTTTTAATTTTTTTTTATCTAATTGGCTGTCCTATAAATAGGACAACGGTCCATTACACTATTAAAACTTAACAAATATTACTTACATTGCATTAGGCTGATTCATAGATAAAATTTGGGGAAACAGTCAAAACAAAGTCCAACATTACATTTTAAGCATACTGCCGTAGGTTTTCTCTTGCAGTTATTGAACTGGCAGTAAGAGAGTAAGTTTATCTTGCAAAATATCTCCAGTTTTCTGAAAAGAATAGACATCTATTTACCCCTTGTTAAGTCCAGGTGTGTGAACAGGTGTTTGATCTGGTGTTCTTTGAAAGATAAGAAAAGAATGTGCGCTATCAATATCGAATGCAATATCGAATTCATAGAAAAATAATCGGGATTGGACCGTCGTCTTAATTTTAGGGCACCGTTTTTATACTTGCAAAATACACGTGTAAAATATATTTTTCAACAAAAACTTTCAGCTACATTATTAGCTCTGTTTTTAAACTAAAAGTAACCTCCACAATGTTTAAAAAATAATAATAATAAATATAAAATTAAAGATTAAAAAAGGACAATTTTTAAGAGGTTGCTGAAAATAAATTTTACTAAACAATATAATTTGATTTCTCAGTTTTTTTTTTGTTACTATGCTAAAGTGTGACTATTTTAAAGGTGTTAAAATAAAATCCACTCAGAAAACATTTATAACTTTATTATTAAATGGAAATTTTTTTTCTGTCCTATTTATAGGACAGCGGTCTAATATGGGTTAATCTAGCAGTCGTGGCACCTAGAAAGAGAATTGCAATTCCGACTAGAACTTAAATTTTATTCAAGATCTGCTAAAAAGACATGTTTAAAAGTCAAAGACAGACAAGGTAATGTATATTGAAACACGTGCTGGAACAGAGTTGGACCCCAGAGCGAGGAGCAGGGAAGAAAATCTTTCTCACAGAAACCGAAACTTAGTCAACAAATTTAACAATAAAAGTAACTCACATCGGATGGGAAAAACTGGGCCATTTGCCTGTTACAGCTGGAAAATGTGGTGAGCGAACATAAAATTTGCATCTATTGCAGAGAAAGCTGTAGGAACTGGGCTGGAAAATTTTGAAGTCGAGGACACGCCTTTAATTAACACATTTTGTAGCTGGAAAAATAGATTTGAAGGAATAATAAAGGGGAAAAGGAGAATTTTTAAAAGATATTAAAATATAATAATTTTTATGTATTACACACACACACACACACACACACACACACATATATATATATATATATATATATATATATATATATATATATATATATATATATGTCAGCAAAGTCATGAGAACTGTCATGGACTGTTTGGGACTTTCCAGGAGAACATATGTTCGCTCCCCCCCTTCTTGTCCTTGACTTCAGTAGGGTCAGCTGTCTGATCAATCTTGTCTGACTTCGCCAGACAGCTGGAGGATAAGCCACAACAACATATATGTATACATATATATACATATATATATACATATATATATATATATATATATATATATATATATATATATATATGTATGTATATGTATATGCATATATATATGTATGTATAAATATACATATGTGTATATATATATGTATATATATATATAAACATGCCTATATGCATATATATATATGTGTGTGTGTGTGTGTAATCCAATAATTATAAAACTGCTGGGCATTATAATTATGTATCCCATATTGTTTTTACTTGCCCTAGCTATTGGGCAAGGAGAAGTCTATATCGGCTAACAGTAATAACGATGCAGTCGGGCCACTGAAAGAGAACGGCACAAGTCTAATAAAAACTTTATAATAGAGCTGCTAAAACAGACATCTTTACTAGTCAACGACAGACAAGAGAAAGACACAAAAATCACTCTGCTCGAACAGAGGTGCACCCAAGAACAAGACAGAAAGAATTTTCAAAAGGGACAAGAAACTTACTCAACGAATTTAAGTGTTAAGATAAAAAAAAACCTGGAGCCATTTCCCGTCGACGGCTGGAAAACGTGTTAAATAGACAAAAAATTTACATCTATAAGACAGAAAGCTTTGGAAAATGTATCGATAGAATTTTAAGTGTAGGACACTCTCCTTTGATTAAGACATTTAGAGGCTGGGGAAATGATTTTAAGGAATTAGAATTTGAGAGAGGGGGTTTTAAGTAAATACTAAAGTTAAATAATTTTGATATATTACATATATATATATATATATATGTGTGTGTGTGTGTGTGTGTGTGTGTGTGTGTGTGAATGCATTGAATCAGTGAACGTCTATCGCATTTATCGATTATTATAATAACTGTTTATTTGATGAACACTACAATTTGTTTAAAAAAATGACTGAAGATATATCTAACCGAAATAAACCGATATTTTTTATGTTCAGTTCCGGTTTTCATCTCGACCAAAATAACGGTTTTTTCCGGTTTTTTGATTTCCGGTTAAGTTTCGGTTCGAAGCCTTGATTTAAAATATGAATGAAACCACAAAGAAATCGAAATAAAAGCTATCCTGTTATCTGATTAATGCATTTTTGAAGAGAACTGACAGTAAGGCTTTTAATAATGACGATTAAAAATTGCATACCATTCTCTCTCAAGCTGAGACGAAACCTGCTAATAATTCCCTCGTCAGTCTAAACTTTTTACTGAATCAAGACAGATAATTTAACCCCGAGAGAAGCGTCAAAAAGATTTACATACCATGTGATGCAAACGTTTCATACTGAAGGTCAAGGGGCTTTTTATTTCTTCTCGAGATCGTCTACGATCGAGAAGGAAAGAAAACAGAGTTATAAATAAGAATAGGGTACGTTGAACTGCTTGTGGCTTGTTTTGAATATTTGCAAGGAATTTTTCTTGTTATAAAAAATATTAAAATCAACTGGTTTTAAATATGTCCGTATGAGATTCATTTACAGATACCTGAGAATAAAATTTAAACCAGACGTATCCCCACTTAAGACTTATTTAGCTTTTGCTATGAATGGGCCAATTTCAGGAATACAGATGATATACGGAAAGTCGTCGTATCTAATCGCACTTAGTGTTTTAACACAACTGCTCCAGCGCTAAATTTTTTTAAGCTTTCAAAAAAAGTAAAGAAAACCAAATAAATAGGCATTTAGGATATAAAGTTTAATCAAAACTTTTTGTAATAATGGATAAAATATATTTAAACAACAGCAAGCTATAAAGTATAACATTGTGCAAAAAAATAAGCCACTGACTATATTAAATTTCAGCTGTGATGTCCCTTTACTGTTACACTCCTGACAAATTATTTCTATAAACTTGTTTGGAGAGACATGTTCTTTACATACAAGACATATAATTGTTATCATCCAATATTTTTGCCCATCGCAAGGAAAACACCTTCCTCGTATTTTGTTTTTGGTTTATCTTTTAGCAGTTTTTCTTGAGGTGTTTTGTAACTGCTTAGATAGTTGGTTGGTTTGGAGCTCTACTGTCAACTTTTTTGCTGTAAGAGAAACTGTTTAGATAAAGCCTACTAATCAAAAGTAATGGCTGTTTCTGCTCATCTTCAAAGAGTGATTCACCAGTGATACAGATAAATCTTTACGAAAGTTATTATCCCACCTCATCTTTAAACCTATCTATCCTACCAACAACTTCGTGCGGTTCATCTAAAAGGCCTATACTATATGAGGAAGTTCATCTTTGAATATACTACTTATTTTTTCCCAGGTTACATGATCGATAAAATTGTATTGGTTTAATTTAAAATATATCTAGGAAACTTAAAATCTCATAAGGTTTATTTTCTGCAAACAGACTAATCTATAATGTTATCAAAATATACTAATTAACTAACCGCGTAGTGCATTAAGTCGTTCGATGCTACACGACAGTTCTTCAACAGTAACCAACTTAGCAATGGCACTGCAACAGCAAGATTAATGCTACGTATAATGCATACTTCAGTGATAGGTTAGATTCAAGAAGCATGTTGTGTAGGTATCTCAAAATCAAGTTAGATTGTGTATACTGTATATGGAGTAGACTTTCTATGGGTTCATTCCTATTCTTGATTTTTAGCACTAACATCTGCTTCAGAGACAATTATTCCATGTCACAAAAATCTGTGGTAATATGTCTCATTCTGCCGCTTTTTAAGATTTTCCTGGGAGATTTTAAGATTTTCCAAGGTCATATCATGCTAAGATGTAGTGAACATCAGGCGGCACAGCAAGGAGGCAACATGCGCAACAAAATGAAAAAATTAAAGGGGCAGCAAATCCAATTACCACATCATACTAAAAAAAATTATCACATGGTCCTGAGCAACATATTATCATACAAAAAGTTGTGAACATCGAGGAGCAAACAAAGATATTAACCCCTCCCTCACAACCTAAAACTTAACCTTACAGATATTTCTCAATTTTTAGTCAGCTTTTAGATTTATCTGAATTAAACTGTTTCTTTGTAAATAGAGAGTTGGAAATGACTTTATGGTTCCTTGCGGAGAAACGAATCTTTTTCAATCGTTATTTTAAGCCCACTTTTAGCAGAATCCACTTTTATCCCACTTTTAGCAGAAAAATGGGATAACTGAGGGTTTCGTTAAAGTTTAGGATGTTTAAGAAAAGTGTTGGGAGTCGAGACATTTTGTCTAAAACTGAGATGTTTCACCACCTTAACAGATCATCACAGTAATTGACTCCATATAATTTTTATTAATCTTACCAGCGCTATGCACACCTTTTAATTGGACGATTTAGAACTGCCAGACGAAATTAATGCAGAGTTCTTTTTTCCTATGTTTTTCAGACGAACTATCGCGATCCGATGCCATCTTCCGAAAACATATCAATCGTCCTGTCAAAACGCAGTGGTGTGATCTAGTGACGTCATCAGAAACAAGACACCCCCTTTTTCGTTTTTTTTTCTTTTCTTTTTCTCTAATCCATCCCCTGTCCGAAGCAAACAGACCCACAGCTGCCGTCCGAAAACCGACACGGCATCGGCGAGGGTGGTGTCTTTCTACTACGTGTTATACCAATAAATCATCAAGTATTATTTTTTTTAGAAAAAGAAAGGAAGGTTCTTGGAAAAACACGACCTCCCCGAAGACGATGTGAATATGGTTCTTGTCTGCACGCCGTGAGTGGTCTTTTGTTTCGGATAATTCCGAACACGTGGGTATTTCACGCGAGGCCTGTGTCGGAACGCGTCGATGACAACGCGGTTAAATTAGCTAATGGCTGTAGACGATCTTGCGTAAGCATTTTTTATTGTGTGCGTTCGTGTATACTCAATGGCAGATTAAGAATGAATTGTGGGGACGAAAGCACTGGCTAAGGGGAAACGAGTGGAGTGATGCATTTTGTGACGTTGTCTGTACATGCTGCTTTGAAAAATGTGAGATCATTCATTCACCTGTTAGACTTTATTGCTTTTTGACTGTTTTCCCGTAGTTTCAATTATATCGTTTATTTTATTTTATTTTGTCTTTGGTTCAATTTTCAGTTTTTCTCCAGATATCAAAGCACGATTTCGTTTACTTGTTTGTCATCTCCATTAATCAGTCAGTGAAAGTTTTTATATCTCGGTATAGACTTCGTCTATGTAATATAGTCGAAGCCTGTACTAAGACTCATTTTGAGATACACAAGAGAGATATGTTTTATATCATTTGCATTTTATTAAAGCACTTAAAGGAGGTAGGAGAGGCTGAATGGGCATTTGGTCTTCCCTTGGAATCAAGAATAAATATCAGTAAATACAGTTATGTTTCACATCAAAAAATACTATGGCACGAGATGAACTTGTGGTTAACGAACGGGGAAAGTATCACGTGGTGTTGGGTTCCAGCGCTAATAGGAGCATAAAACATCTTCCGGTATGAATTTGAAGGTAGATGTTTCAGGTGCCCACGTACCTATTAAAGATTTAAGAAAAGATACATTCCAAGATATATACGAAGGAAAGGAGCGTAGGGAATCCACATCGTTATTTCCAGAGTTAAGGTACACTTGCACCAACATGTATTGAAAGGAAAATAACTGAATCTCTCTATATTGTTACTATAAAACATTAGACAAAAGCAAGATGAATATTGAGAATTTGAAAGCAGAATCTATAATCCGTTGAATGAACTTTTTTTATTTCATCTGTTCTCCTTTTTAGTCTAACTATTGATAACTAATAGTTTGATCGCAGTAGCTGCAGATATCGCCTTACCAATGAACGCTGTAACCATAGATGTCACACGTGTGGAGGTCGCTCTGCGATTCCACTTGGCTAAAATAAAATATATCGGTCTTCCGCGGGGGTTGTAACCTTTGGGCGACCAGCTACGGGCCTTCGGACAACTGTCTGTGTGGTTTGGAATTGTTTCCATAAACATGAAATTACAGAATAATCAACGCCGAAGAAAAGAACAACATCTGTGATCGACTGACCTGCTTCAGTGTGCCCCACAGTACGACAGCGCTCAGAATGTTCTATTCGTCTTCTGAAAGTCATAGAATCACGCATGTCTTGAAAACAAATTGTGCGAAAGTTTTAAACACCTTCTATCAGCACTGACAATCAACTTCTGTAACCCTTCATAAAGCCTTCAGGCATCTTATAAGATTCACCTTTTTGCATATTTCTTAACACATTCGCTGCCGAACCTCATATATGCATTTTCCTCTATGTTGATCACGCGCTGGCGCGTGATCGGCAGCGAATGTTTGACATAAAAGTGCGATTGGCTGTTAACAAATATATTTGCAAACTTCCATCTACCTCAGCAGCGAATTGCATCCTCTTCAATTCTGATTGGCTTTCGGAAATTAGCATTTTCATCTTCGTGCTTAATTTTTGGAAGTAAGTGTATATAATATTAAAAGAATAATGTTTACAGTTTAATCTTAATCTCAAATCGTGAACAAGGTCATTTTTGGCTACTTAGGACGAAAGTCAGCCATAAATCCTATTAGGCTGACTATGGTCTTGAGTATTTTCTCATTTCTTATATGAACATACAGCATAAGTCTTGGCCTGTCACTGGAGGTAGGCAGGAAGTGAGGTGCAAAAACAGGATCAAAAATCTCACCAAATTAAGGGGAATTGCCAACGTAGCAACATGAACAATTCACACTGTGCTCCAGTCTGTATAGGCAGCCCCTTTGCTAATTATCACATCAGACTAAAAAATACTTTATAAAACTTGTAAGTGCTCTTTTTACAGTTAATGTATTAGTTTCTATGTTATAAAATAAGTTTAAAATATTTCTGTCGTAAATTATTTGAAATGAGTCTCATCAATCAGATTTAGGGTACATCCCTTGAACCACGCTTACATCTAAACCATGCGCTTATCTCTTTGCAAATGTCATTCATCTCTGTTGGATTTTTTTTTCTCAGGAATAGCAGAATCCGAATGAATGAGAGATGGAGTGAGATCTTTTATCAACTAGTATCGCATCCGGCCAGATTATATAATCAAACCGTGATTCATTCGCAACTTTCACGGTTCTCTAGGTCTACGTCCCCGGAAAACAACAGAGAAGGCCAAAGGTCGAGCGTTTATGCTGATATAATGCCTTACGTAGGGTGAATTAGTGCAAATAGCTACAAATGATTCAAACACACAGACAACGTCACGAGTTGAATTTATCATTCTCTTTCGATCATTTACATTTATCTATGATAATCTCTGTTATTTATTTAAGGAAGCATTCCTGAGCTTTTACGTATGCGTGTGTAATCGAGGTGCACATATTTGAGCATTTTGACAGTGACATAGTATGAAAGGTATGAGCAATTACCAGCGTATTACGTGATATAAATAAATATATATATATATATATATATATATATATATATATACATAAAAAAGTGTATATATGTAATATTAAAATCCCTTATTTGCATATTTTAATATTAATTTAATAACTTTTGTTCATAAAGAGAGTTTGGGGTTTGCGCGGTAATTCTGATTTTTCCCTCCAGACACGCTATAGACTTAGTTCAGCCTCTGTCTGGAATACATTAGCCAATAGTTATCGAGTTCTCTTTAAACATGGGTATTTTGTATCACGTGATCAATTGTGCTTAGGGATTATTCGTAGTCTTTTACCTTAGGAGTCCCTACTTAAAAAGTGTATGTGCGGGATCACATTGTCTGTTTGCACGAAGTTGTAAAGCTGTTTGCCTGTTGTACGGATTTCATGTTTATTCCAGATATATATATATATATATATATATATATATATATATATATATATGTGTATATATATATATATACTATATATATACATATATATATATATATATATATATATATATATATATATATATGTATATATATATATATATA
The DNA here is from genome assembly GCA_032207245.1 of Pardosa pseudoannulata. Taxonomy (NCBI): domain Eukaryota; kingdom Metazoa; phylum Arthropoda; class Arachnida; order Araneae; family Lycosidae; genus Pardosa; species Pardosa pseudoannulata. Next base: position 73,141,547 of record CM063508.1, on the reverse strand, counting down.
TATATATATATATATATATATATATATATATAAGGAGACAGACTTCTCGATGGGTGGTTGCAGTCATGGCCATAAAAATGATACCGTTTCAGCTAAAGACCTTTATTAATATAACGTTGAAGGACGGGTTCCCACTTCATCATAGGGACATGACAAACTGAAGGGTTAGCTGGCATGAAGTTCTTTGTACAAGACACGTAACACCTGGGTCAACATCTGTGGGAAATTATCTCTAGAAAAATCTGTCTCCGACAGCGTGTATCTCCTTTTTATTTGGAAATTTCCTAAATTGTCCGCTAGGACCATGTAGGATTATAATTGGTCAGGCTCCTTTTTTGAGGGCGTAAACTGTAGCCCCAGTGGTCAATTTAGGTTAGGAGTTAAAAAAGGGAATGCAAAATGACATGGGAATTTTTAGTCCTTGATTTAAGTTTTGAAAACCCCTGAGAATTTTCCTTACACACACACACACACACACACACACACACACACACTATATATATATATATATATACATATATATGAACATATACATATATATACATATATATATACATACATATATATATTCATTAGAAATTTTAGCTGTATTTGTGTAACGATAGCAATAAAAGGCCCATATATAATAGTAACAAATATTGAAAATTATTTGTAAAAAATATTTTAAGAATTCTGCCAGAGTCAAGGAAAATTAACAAAATTCTTTATTTTGTACGAACGATTACAGTCAAGCTAACTGCTGCTCTGTTGAGTAGCAGCGTCGTTTATATTTTACATTTGGTCAGCATCACTTCATTTCAGTTGAAATCTTTCATTCTCAACACCTCTCCCTCCACGAATTCAGAGGGTTTCATCAAACTAAAAAAGAATATATTATCAATCATTAAATAACTTCAAAATAAACTAATTTATTACATGTTAACAGATTCTTACATCATGATTCAAGAAATTTCAATCTGAAAATTACAATTTGATAGTTAAAAGGTAATCAAATTAAAGTGGCCTTAATAAAAAAACACAACATGCAATGCTCTAGAACAGGGGTCGGCAACCTGTTTGTTATTAAGGGCGCAATACTAAATTTGAAAATCACCGAGGGCGCATATTTTACAGATAATCAACAGGTATAAATAGGCATTAAAAACAGATTTTTTATAACTTTATTTTATTGGTGTCATACATAATGATACATATAGTTCAGTGTGAAAGTTGGGTGTCCATATTTTCAGATAATTTCTTATAATTGGGGATATATTTAGAGTTCCCGGTCCTTAAACAATTATCTAAATGTGAGTCATTAAGCTTTGTTCGGTATTTTGATTTCAAATTTTTCATATTTGAGAACAAAGACTCGCAATTGTAAGTTGTACAATATGAATAAATTTTTAGCGCACATTTCCTTAAAATAGGATACTTATTTTCATCGGCTAAATTCCAAAACATTTTATGCGCTTTTAAAATAATATCACTTTGCAAGTTTATTATTTCTAATTCTAGGTCTTCGATATTATGAAGCTCGAAATACACTGAAACTAATTCAAGCACATCATCTTCAGTAACATTGAATGGATTTATGAAAAATCTTAGAGCGGGTTCTAATGCTGCAAAATCGTCAAATCTAGAAGAAAACTCTTCTATTAGCTTATCTATAATTTCTAAATATGATGTAGCAGTAAAATTTTCGTTATTCAAATTTAAACTCTCAACAGTATATTTTATATTTGGGATATGTGATAATGATTTTTTCAATAGATGGGATTTCAACAACACTAACTTGCATTTGAATGTCCTAAACTCAACTCACTACTTGCTGTATATCGCCGTTTGACAAGAATAAGTAAATCGCTCTGGCTATCATACATTTGCATTAGTTCAGCGAGGGCGCATTAAAAATCGATCGGGAGCGCCTGAGGGAGCCGCTTTGCCTACCCATGCTCTAGAAATAGAGGCAATTCTAGTGTAATGATATTCTATACTTAATGTAAACCAATTAATGCAAGCATAATAAACTTTAAATTTCAGATCTAAAACTAGAATATAAAGTACAACAATAAATTAAAGAAATAGTCCAAATACATTGCAGTATTACCTGCCTAGAAAAATATATTTCAAACAATTTTTACTGCATTATTATTAAAGCAGTTTTAAATGAAAAATATATATATAACTCAAAATATAAAATTTTTTGATTCAGTTCTGAAGTTCCAAATTGTACAATTTTACAGGTCTTTTGATAACTGATTATTCTGTTTTTACTTTGAAAGACTTCACGTTGCCGTGTCTTAAAAGAAAAAATTCAAGAATTCGTCCTAATTTCCAAAAATTTCGGAAGATAATCAACTTTGATCGAAACAATATAATATTATTCGCATTTGCTGTTCTTTACTTAAAATTATTAAAAAGAAATATTAGTTTAATTGATGTCAACCCAACATGTAAAAAAGTTTTTTTTTCCAAGCCGAAGTCGAAAAGAAAAACTAAAAAAAACTGTTTTTAATAGCTGTTACTGTTTTTGCCCCAGCAGGTCGTTGTAAATGGAGACGGTGATTTTTAAGGATTATCCACTCAATTTTGAATATTCGTTTCTTACAGAGCGGAAAAGGACTTCTTGATGATGTCTGAGGATGCGCTGTAGTTTAATTTTATACTTCTCCAGTTGGGCAGAATTCGATATTTTTTATACCTACCTTTTCTTTGCCGTTGACCGAGTAGAGGAGGAATATACACACTATGCCCCACCACCAGTTAAAAACTGTTATATATATATAAATATATATATATATATATATATATATATATATATATATATATATATATATATATATATATATGTAAGGAAAATTCTCAGGGGTTTCCAAAACTTGAATCAAGGGTAAAAATTCTGTCAGCAAAATAGTATGCTCACCTTATTTAAGGGTTATATTCTTTCCATCCGAATGCACGTGCATAAACCGTTGATTAAGATAGGATTGCGAACACTGCGAGCTGAATAAGCCCGTTCGCAATCTGACTTATCACAAGTTTCCAGTATTTATGCAAATGTGTAAAAAGCAAATGTGGATCTAAGCACGAAAGAACGTGCTTGCTCTCTCTCTCTCTCTCTTTTTTAATTGCTGCTGTTTGTAAGTGCGTAGTAGGTATGAGAAGAAATAAAGTGTATTTTTTTTTAAGACGTGTTGAACTTTAATAGGCCCAAGTCTACCATGATTCACCACTGCTATTATATTAGCCTTCAGAGAGCTAATTAAAAGAAATTCTCGTCTGACAAATTCCAGCGTCATTTCCCATTCCCCTTTTTAACCCCTAACCTAAATTGACCACTGGGGCTACAGGTTACGCTCTCACAGAAGGGGCCTGGCTAATTATAAACCTACATGGCAATACCGGACAATTTAGGAAATTTCCAAATAAAAAGGAGATACACGCTAGCGGAGACAGATTTTTCTAGAGATATTTTCCCACAGATGTTGACCCAGGTGTTACTTGTCTTGTACATAGAACTTCATGCTAGCTGACCATTCAGTTTGTCCCTATGATGAAGTGGGAACCCGTCCTTCAAAGTTATCTTAATAAAGGTCTTTAGCTGAAACGGTATCATTTTTATGGCCATGACTGCAAAACCCCATCGAGAAGTCAGTATCATTATATATATATATATATATATATATATATATATATATATATATATATATATATATATATATATATATATATATATATATATATATATATATATATGTATATATATATATATATGTATGTATATATATATATATATATATGTATGTATGTATGTATGTATATATATATATATATATATATATATGTATATATATATATATGTATATATATATATATATATATATATATATATATATATATATATATATAATACACTGTCTACCATTAAGTATTTGGATACCTGTGATAGATAACTTTATTCAAAATCAATAGTTGGTAGAGACTCCACGAGAGGCAATTACATCTTGAACCCTCCGGGGCATACCGCAGATATTGTCATTTGCATAGGTGTCCACATACTTATTGGTAGACATTATATAATAAATTACAACAATGGTTATCCACAATTCAAGTGTAATGCTAATCATTTTTCCACTCTGGTTTAATTATATACATAATACTAGTTTCATTTCAAATTGGTGAAACCGAGGTTATTGATAAAAGATTATAGAGAAAATTCGGTAAACTAGCTTTTTAATAAAAAGTTATTTTACTTTTTTATCCATAAACTATTATTTACTAAACAATTAACATATTGCCGTCTTTGTATATAAAAAAAAAGAAATTTCTTCCTCAATAAATTTTATTTAGTATTTTGGAGAACAGTGGTGATATTGGGTGATAAAATTCAAATTCAGCACCGGGTACCATCACATGTTGCTTCGTCACTGCCAATAAATCAATTCGTAAATAGAAGTTCTCGTTTTGTTGTACATAAAATAAAGTTTATTTTTTATTTCTCGTTTTGTTGTAAATAAAATAAAGTTTATTTTTCAGTTCTCGTTTTGTTGTACATAAAATAAAGTTTATTTTTTAGTTCTTGTTTTGTTGTACACAAAATAAAGTTTATTTTTTTAGTTCTCGTTTTGTTGTATATAAAATAAAGTTTATTTTTTATTTCTCGTTTTGTTGTAAATAAAATAAAGTTTATTTTTCAGTTCTCGTTTTGTTGTACATAAAATAAAGTTTATTTTTTAGTTCTTGTTTTGTTGTACACAAAATAAAGTTTATTTTTTTAGTTCTCGTTTTGTTGTATATAAAATAAAGTTAATTTTTTACTTAAATTTTCTATTGAAAAGTCTTAATTATTTTATTACATTTTAAATAATATCTGAATTACTTTACGGACCATTAAAATTACTTCACGAACCCCCATATACCGACTGCTGTTTTAAGAAAGAGCAGCGTAATTGCAGCGAATTTGTCTATATCGCGTTTCTGAGGTAACTCTTTGTGTTTTTCCTCCGAACTCTTCGCGGCGAGGTGAAAGGGATCAGAAAACTTTTCTCTCTGGGCGTTAGCATTGCAGCCGTGACCTTGCATCAGCTGCAAAACAGGTCCCTTTGTTCGAGATGATACACGTACATTAAAAGGAGAAAATAGCCAAGAATTCTTGCCGACAAAATATCTATTTAAAATAACTGCCGACCCTCGCTATTGGTTGCATCGGGACCTTCCCCACCCCCACTCAACGAGCCCATCTTCAAGGAGCGAACACACTTTTTGGAATACAGGATCGCTCTGCTACAGCTTCGTAAACTGGACGACACTTCTGGCAGTAACTCTTGTCTTTAAAACGATTACATCTTCAGGGAATCCATGCATTTAATTTTTACACTTATTTATTTTAGAAACGTTCATTTCTAAAGAGTTTTATAAAATACGTGGTGAAAAATTATGTGATTATCTTTATATATAAAATTCTTCTGTTCGTGTGTTTGTAATAGAACTCCTCCTATACTGCTGGACTGATGAAGTTTTGTGTGTATGTAATTAAGTTGATTCGAGAATGGTTTAGGCTCACAATTTGATCCGATAGAAAATGTATTTTTTTTATTATTAAAAATCCAGAATTGTGCGCTTATTGAGATTGTTAAACCTGCCACCGTACCTGTGGCGCTGTGGTCAGCGCAATGGTCTTCCGTACGAGAAGTCTCAGGATCGAGTACCCGTACAGGCGATGGGGAAATTTTACTATAATCTATATACGTTTGTGATGACTGCACGCGTGGTGACTTCAAGTATTTTTAAAACAATTTTTTTCTTACTTTAGTATCAAAACGGTCCAATTTATAATGCATGTAAAAACATTTTACTTACAATTTTTGGATTTACAGCTTTAAAACAAAACAACGTCTGTCAGGTCGTCTAGTATATGTATATATATATATATATATATATATATATATATATATATATATATATATATATATATATATATATATATACATATATATACATATATATATATATATTATATATATATATATATATACATATATATATATATATATATATGTATATATATATACATATATGTATATATACATATATATATATATATATATATATATATATATATATATATATATATATATATATAATATATATATATATATATATAATATATGTTATATCTATAAATACCGAAATATATATATATATATATAATGTCAACATATATATGTATTATATACATATATATTTGCTAATATATTATTTCTATTACATGTAAATTGTCGACATTTATAATAAATCGACAATATTTATATATTTTTTCTTCATAATACATAAATATATAGTAATAGCACATGTAATGTTGAACATAAATATATAATATCTTAGAACAGAATATATACAATATTATTAATTAATATTGACGTTATATATTATTGTTGCAAATTTATATTATAGCAATTGTAATGCAAGAGTTACATTAATATCATTGTAACTAAAATTTCTTTTTGCAATATTTATACATGTCCACGTAAAATTAGCTTTGTTCTTAGTGCGATATTTCTTTAGAAGAATTTATTATGGAAAATTTTCTTACAAAAATATAAACTGTATATTGGTGTAAATCTGCTTGAGCGAACCAATTTTTACTTATTTATAAAGTCGGAGTTTTTTCCAACAACAACCGCCAATACATTTAATCTGTATAAGAATTCAGGGACTTGTATTCACTGTATCCATTTGAGCAGGACGAAATTTCTTTTGATGTCTGTAACATTTTAGTTGATGCATTAGATTATCTTTTCCGCTTTTTTCTAATAGAAATAAACTTCTGCTGTTTAGTCATGGCTTGAATGAAGGTGTAATAGGTTGTTTTGTATTTGTTTGGAATGGTGAGAAACTTTTTTTTCTGGTAATGCTAATTTTAACTGTTATATGTTTTAATAATAAGTATGATTTAGAAGACTAAAAAAAATTATTATTAACTCACCATAAGTCGGATTTGCCATACACCGATGATAGCGAATAAGAAGCATTCAAACTTTGTTTCACGAGGTATGGTGGTCGACATTCCCGGTGAATGTCGACATTAATTTTGGGCATTCACAGTAACATTATACATATAGATATGTATGGATATATTATATATATATTTATATATATAATATCATGTGGAATTTTTGATTAGTAACATGCTGTAAAAATACATTCATAAGTAAAATTAGATGCGATGACAATACGCTTGTTTTACATCATGTTACTACAAAAAATTCCACATGATACTATAAATATGTATGTATATATATATATATATATATATATATAATTTGAGTACATGATCAGAAAATTATACCATATAAATTTTCGTGACCAGGAATTGTTTTAATTTAATTCTTAACAGATCAACCTTATAATAATAATTTAATTCGTATTAACTCAATTCAAAACTGCATGTTTTCCTAATTATACTGCATATTCTAATTGTAAAATATAGTGGTTTGCAAAATGGAAGGTATTAAACGCTTCACATATACAGATTTATTTTTCTACATTATCCCCGAGACTCGATTTTCTAAAAATCCAATTTTCAGTAACTGTTGTAGAGTACCGCATGTTAATGAAATCGTGTTTGTTTTTAATATGTATTTGTTCTTGTAGTGTGAAGAATAGTCTTTTTTCTGAATGCTTATATTTTACTGTCCTCTTTGAAGTCAGTAAAAAGAAGACAAGGGATATTATATTGTCTAAATTCTACCTTAAAACAATTTAAGATGTTTTGGGTGTGGGTGTACAATATTTTAATATAAATGATTATAGTAAATACAGTAAAAATATCTCAACTAAATACAAAATTTATATAATTACTCTTTGAGAAACCTGGGGTTTTGTAACACATATAGAAGTCAGATATTCATTTTTATGGCCTATGAACACGCTGGTCACGGCCGTTAAGTGTTTTTTATGAGGCTTTAGCAGTTGCCCCTGGCTGGGCGATGGAACACCGCTATACGGTGCCGTAGTCCGCGGGTTCGAATTCCGCTGCTGTCATAGATGTTTTGTAGCCGTTCGTAATTGGGTTTAAGCAGTATGTCCTGATCTCATTAGCCTTTGTGTAGCATAACAGTAGACCGTAAGTGCTCTAGACTTTACACCGAGTATTGCTGTTTCCTCTTTTGTAGTTGAGGGTGTATTGTCCCCTTCTCTCCGTTACAATGTTCTCCCTGAAAAGTCAGAAGTAGTGATTGACGTCATGGTGGGCAGAATTTCTTTGAGAGTGGGACGATTGTAGACTACTTTGGAATGTGGATGTGCTCAACTGTCCAAACATGTAAAGAGAAATAAAGTTCCTTCATATTTTAAAAAGAGTTTACTGTTAGGTCTTAGCTATCATGAAATCTTTTAAGTATCACCACTCGACCGCTACCAAAATATTTACTACTCTAAACCTGTGACGTTATTTCTAACACTAATTTCTAAAATAAAACAAAAATAATTAAAAACACGGATTCTAATTTTGAAATGATTTTTCTCTTTCTCTTATTTTCTTTTAAACTTTTTCTTCCTTTGATAGCATATAGTTTCTCTTAGACAAGAGGAAGCCTTTATAGCTTTTACAACAGTTAAAACACAAACTTAAGTAAAAAATTAACAGATATCTTTTTCATAACCCCAAGCAGCTGTTATCTTAAAATATCTCAAAATACATTTGATAAATTTAGTAGTGGTTTCAATAAGCATCATTTATTTTTAATGTAGAAATAGCTCAATCACAGCTATAAAGAAGTTGTTTATTATTAATTACTCGTTTCGGTTTGAATCGCATTGTACATTCTACGTCTGTCTAAATCTAAATCTTGCAATCAATTTCTAGTATAAATTTTCCAATTTCCTATTAATTCCCGAATTTCCTTTAGAACTAAAATTTTGCTGATCAATTATCTTCGAAAATACAAGAATCAAACACAAAACTATATATCTAGAGTTATGTACATTCTACGTCTGTCTAAATCTAAATCTTGCAATGAATTTCTAGTATAAATTTCTAATTTCTTATTTATTCTCGAATTCCCAATAGAGCTGAAATTTTGCTGATCAATTATCTTCGACAATACTAGAATCAAACTTAAAACTGTACATCTAGAGTTATATACATTCTACGTCTGTCTAAATCTAAATCTTATAGTCAATCTCTAGTAAGAATTTTTTAATTTCCTATTAATTCCAGGATTTCCAATAGAGCTAAAATTTTGCTGATCAATTATCTTCAAAAATACAAGAATCAAACGTAAAGCTATACATCTTGGCATTCTGCGTCCGTCTAAATCTAAATCTTGTAATCAATATCTAGAAAAAATTTTCCAATCTCCTATTGATTACCGAATGTCCAATAGACCTAAAATTTTGCTGATCAATTATCTTCGAAAATACAAGAATCAAACATAAAACTATATATCTAGAGTTATGTACATTCTACGTCTGTCTAAATCTAAATCTTACAATGAATTTCTAGTAGAAATTTCTAATTTCTTATTTATTCTCGAATTTCCAATAGAGCTGAAATTTTGCTGATCAATTATCTTCGAAAATACAACAATCAAACATAAAACTATATATCTTCAAATTGTACATTCTGCATCTTCTAAATCTAAATTCTGCAATCAATTTCTAGTAGACATTTTCCAATTTCCTATTAATTCCCGATTTCTAGTACAGCTAAAATTTTGCTGATCAATTATCTCGGAAAATACAAGAATCAAACATAAAACTACACATCTGCGCATTGTACATTCTGCGTCTGTCTAAATCTAAATCTAGTAATCAATTTCTAGTAGAAATTTTCCAGTTTCCAGTTAATTCCAGGATTTCCAATAGAGCTAAAATTTTGCTGATCAATTATCTTCAAAAATACAAGAATCAAACGTAAAGCTATACATCTTCGCATTCTGCGTCTGTCTAAATCTAAATCTAGTAATCAATTTCTAGTAGAAATTTTCCAGTTTCCTGTTAATTCCTGGATTTCCAATAGAGCTAAAATATTGCTGATCAATTATCTTCGAAAATACAGGAATCAAACATAAAGTATACATCTAAAGATATATACATTTTATTAAACATATTTTCTTCCTTTATTATTTTATCTTTATTTTATTTTATTTTATACAATAGTTAAATGTATGCATTTCATATAGGCGGCTCAGATTCGATTTCAGGTTGGAGAATTTTTTTCTCATTAAAGATGAGATAGCTTTGATTTTCAACAAATTTATTATATTTATACTTGTACTTTAATTGTGTTAGCTTTTCTTAAATATATGTACTATTTGAATTATATATAGTAAAATCTGTAGGCAGGGATTTTTATGAAGTGTGAATAATAAAAATAATACTAATAATTCGAAATATGAATACAATTCTATAAAATCTGTTTAGCCTATATGTAACAATAAATAATAACTGAATAAATCTTATAATTTAAGATCCTTTAAGGGATTAGGGTACCCTTGAACTTGTCGAAAATGTGAAAAAGTTGAATGTATTGCAAGTTTCAAAACAAATGTATTATGTAAAAAATTAAAATCAAACTACTTTTAGATATAAAATTATTATTGCAATTTACATTATTTAAAAAAATTAAGCTTTAAATTTATAAATTAATGTTAAAATTTTAATTCCAAAAATACATATATAACTGTAAAAGAAAATAATAAGAATGTCTTGCGTTCATGATAAAATCAGAAAATATGCATATAATAAAGAAATTGTGATAAAATTATATACATATTAGTGTATCATTTGAGTTAAACCAGAATATTTGGAAAAAGTTTTGATAAAGTTTTTAAAAAAATCTACTGTAAAATTTAAAAATTTCAATTTTTTAATATACTTTTAAGAGTGAAAACAAAAAATTTTAAATCTTATTTTTTTATGGTTTTGGGTTGAATGTAATGCAGAAACGTTTATGCAGTGAAGTTTTTAGAAGATTATCACATATAGTTTTTTAATAACACTGCACACAAACTCAAAATTTGTCATTTTGAGTAAAAGAAATTCAAAGTGTTTTCGCCGATATTGTCCGCAAAAAGGTCGCCTTATTTAAACTGCTATAACACAAGAAATAATTAAAATTTTTTAATGCAGTTTTTTGTATAGAGTTCAGAAAGGATTAAAAAATTGGGATGTATAAAAATCTCAAAATCGATTTTGATATATCCCGATTTTTATATATCCATTTTTATATATTTTATAGTCCGCAAAAAGGTAGTCTTATTTTAACTGCTATAACACAAGAAATAAGTGAAAATTTTTAATGCTGTTTTTTGTATAGAGTTCAGAAAGGAGCAAAAAATCGGTATATATAAAAATATCAAAATCGATTTTTTTTTTTATGGTTTAAAGGTATCTTTCCCCCTTAACACGTTGACTGCTACGGTAATTTTCAGAAATCTGGCCTAAAATGACAATTTGATTTAATCACATTATATTATTCTTGGAATAATTATATTTTAAGTTCGTTTTTTAATAAGTATTCTGTTTATGCAAGCCAGCATTGATTTTTTTGTTCTTTTCCTAGAAGACATCTATCGATATTAGCACTGATATACTACGAGTTTATTCGTAGATGCACAAAAATAGCAAGTAAACACAGTACGAGATAACTCGTACTTGGCATCCTAGAAAAGAACGCAATCTACGAGTTATCTCGTAGTTGGCAATCAACGTGTTAATCCGAGTTTAAATAAATCTTCTTCTTAGCAATTCTTTAACCCATATTGTACCACACCAACTAAATATTTCTGTAAGTTATTAAAACTTAATCCATATCATTAATACGGTGTAACCAAGTATATAAAACCAAAATTTTGAAAAAAATCTTTTTAATTTTTTATGTAATTGACTGTCTTATAAATAGGACAACGGTCCAATATACTACTAAAATATTACATTGCATTAGACTGATTCATAGATTAAATTTGAAGAAATGGTCAAAACAAAGTCCAATATTACATTTTAAGCATACTGTTGTTGGTTTTCCCTTGCAGTTATTGAACTGACAGTAAGAGAGTAAGTTTATCTTGCAATCTCCAGTTTTTCTGAATAGAATAGACATCTATTTACCCCTTGTTGTGTCCAGTTGTGTGAACAGGTGTTTCAACTGGTTTTCATTGAGAGATAAGAAAATAATGTGCGCTATCAATGCAATATCGAATTCATGGAAAAATAATCAGGATTGGACCGTTGTATTAATTTTAGGGCACCTTTTTTATACTTACAAAATACGCTTGTAAAATATATTTTTCAACAAAAACTTTCAGCTACATTATTACCTCTTTTTTTAAACTAAAAGTAACCTCCACAATGTATGAAAAAAAATAATAAGAAATACAAAATTAAAGATTAAAAAATGACAATTTTTAAGGGGTTGCTGAAACTAAATTTTACAATACAATATAATTTGATTTCTTAATTTTTTTGTTACTATGCTAAAGTGTGTCTATTTTAAAGGTGTTAAAATAAAATCCACTCAGAAAATATTTATAACTTTATTATTAAATGGAATTTTATTTGCTGTCCTATTTATAGGACAGCGGTCCAATATGGGTTAAATGCGGGTCTTAAGAGAAACGCACAAGTTCAATTTATGAATAGGATAGTATACAATTAAAAATATTCAATAGATATTTCTATCTGCCTACAACCGTTATGAAACGAGGAGGAAACCTCCATTTGTTATCGGTTCGAGAACAAACCAGACGAGCACGAGTGACTTTTCTCAAGTGTGCCCAATAGTGCTGAATCCAGGTTATTTCATTATCTCCTTCGGAATGTCTCGCCAGCTACCGTAAAAAGTGAAACGGAGGGTGGATATAAACATTCGTGACGAGTGAAAGTGTGTTCTATCTGCTCTCCATCTGCCACAGAAACTTGACCTCTTCATATCCCCCCCTAGCCTCAACTGAGTCTGCAGATTTAGTCGAATCCGTAGACTGTCTTTGCCTTAGGAAGTCTCAAATTCAATAGTTTTCTTTTTCAAGAAAGATAACTTTTTATTTGCATCCTATAACATGATTACAAGTTAGATAGCTTTTATGTACTTTAATTTTCAATTACTGGGTGATACCGGGACACTTATTTCTCTAAGAAAAAGCAGTATAGATCGGGTTTCTTATAATTATGTAGTCCAAGAAGTCCTCTCTTGAATAAGATTTTTTGTGGACCCCGTCCCAATCCTAGGCATTTTATGTCGTTTGTAAAGTGTTACTAATTATTGATTAGTTATATTAATAACTAAACTAATAATAACCTTGATCATGTAGTATTTTTATTATATAAGTTATTTCATTGAAAGAGAAAAGTCAAGGTATGTAAAGTTAATGTCAAAACTGTCTCGTGGACTAGGGTCCGTGGACCACAGTTGAAGAAACTATGATGTAGATTATTTCGCTTCGAAGAATAATTTCTTTATGATGAGCGTTGGTAACAGTTAAACAGAAATTTAGTTTGGAGCTTCTACTTTTATACTACGCATAGGTTGATGGGAAACTACTGCTTGAAAGCCATTTATGAATAGCTCTGCAGGGGAATTTACCCTTGAGAATTTACATATGGATTTGTGCCCAATATAATGCCAAAAAATAACTCAGTTCTCAAATTCAAAATTCAAAATTAATTTGCTTTTACCTTGCAATTTGCATGTTATGTATAATACAGCTGAAAGTGAAAATTACATATCATCAATTGGAGGATGTTGTTGTTGTTGTTACTCATCCGTCTGGTGCAGGAAAGTTTACACCAGGTCCAATAGACCTCATCCCAATATGCGACAGGTCTATGGTTAAGAGTAAATTATTTAATAAAAAATTGTTTGCATCATATATGTACATATGTAAGGAAAAGTAGACTAGATCGAGGAACTAATGTAGAGGTACTTTGTATAAAACCCCAAAGACTGCTCGAGAAAATTCTCAGGGGCTTTCATATCTTAAGTCAAGGGCAAAAATTCCCGCGTCTTTCTGCTTTCCCCTTTTTTAACCCCTAACCTAAATTGACCACTGAGGCTACAGTTTACGCCCTCAGAGAAGGGGTCTAACTAATTGTAATTCTACATTGCCCTAGCTGACAATTTAGGAAATTTCCAAATAAAAAGGAGATGCAAGCTATCGGAGGCAAATTTTTCTAGAGATGTTCCCGCAGATTTTAACTGAGATGTTGACCCAGGTGGTAAGGGCCTTTTACTTATAACTTCATGTTAGCTAACCCGTATGTCCTTTCTTTAGAGTATAGAGGGAACCCGTCCTCCAATGTTCTGTTAATAAAGGTCTTTAACTAAAACAGTGTCATTTTTACGGGCCATGACTGCAACCACCCCTCGTGAAGTCCGTGTTATTACACACACACACACACACACACACATATATATATAGACATATACATATATGTATGTATACACATATATAGATATATATATATATAACTTCTTGATTTAAATATACATATATATGCATACATACATTTATTTATATATATATATATATATATATATATATATATATATATATATATATTTAAATCGAGGATGTTATTCCTTGAGATTTCATTTCTTCCATACCTCCCAAGACCAGACTCAATTAATAACTTCTGTCTTTCTTACCCTTGTAATAAACCAGGAATCAATTCCCCCAGGAGAAAATTAATATCCTTGGGAATTTGCATGCGGATATGCGATTTTTTACAACCCCGATATTTTAAGTAGTCACAGGAAACTACTGTCTTAATCTCTCTCCTATGGAAATATAAGCAACTTGATTAATTACTCCTCCGGGGTGGCTTTCTCCCATAAACTTAGATGCATGATGATTTTTTGAATACGTTAAATGTTTCCACCATTCCTCCGTATATATAGTGAAGAAAATAAAGGAATTTTTATAAAGTTATCGACTAGTTTAGAATTTTAAGTGAGCGCCGTTTGGTATGCGTTTGGACCGTCATATTGTAAGTGTAAATTGTATTAAATTCCTTTATTTTTCTTAAAATCATAGAGGGCAGCACCTGGCGTATTTTTGAAGAGAGTTCTATGTTGTAATTGTGTTGTGTGTGTATTCTGTAAGCCTTTGATGGCAGTGTTTAAGGGCATCTGTAGTCTGTGAAAATGTGCTTAGTTCGCCCAAAGGTTGGCATCACCTGCTAGTCTATTTTGCTGTGTGATTGTGATGTCTCAAAAATAAATATTTAAAAGACATTCGCAAGATTTGGTTTTAAAGGCCTGCATATACAGTATGACTGCATGAAGTTTAACATTCTCAAGCAAGTCCTCTCAATCATAAAATATGGACTGTTATCTCCATGTGTAACTCGGTGAAAAGAACTTTTGACAGATGTAAATATATACATATATATATATATATATATATATATAGTGTATGTATGTGTGTACATATGTGGGTGAAGGAGGGCAACCATGGCGAAATAGCATATAAAAGTACATAATATTAAACATATATTTATTTTATCTTATCCATAATATAGGTCCTTTTAAACGTAGTAAATCCTTAAGGTACTGTATTAATAATTGAACTCTGATAGTCGTAGCAAAAAATTGTGTATATTTCTGAACACAAAGTTAGACATTTTACTTTCAAACAACGCTATGCACGTCGCATTCAAACTAGAATCCTGTACAAATAAGGAATTTTCTTACAGATTTAGGGCCTAATATATGCTTAAAAAAACTGATGTTCTACTATTGTCTATTTTTGCCCTATACAAGTGCGTAAATATTTTTAATAAACTTCGTTTACAATTATACAACTGTATATTTTATAATAATAAATAATTTATCGCTGTAGTTTTTTTTTTTATAATTACACACTCACAGACATAAATACATATATATATATGTAATAATGGGGCGAGTTGCTGAAAATATTTCTGTTTTGGTTTCAAAATTCTATATGTCAATTCTTATAAAATGGCGGCGTTTTTCTGGTTTTGGGATTTGCACTCGGCACTCTGTCAGTGGAATAGATTTTTAGAATTCGTGAGAACTTTCTATGCATCATGATTGGCTGTCTCTTGACGTCAATCATGACTTCGATTCCGGTTTTAAAATGTTTTAAATAGACGAGCACCAAGGTTAGAAGGGTTGTGCGGGTATTTTTGGACTTTGTGTTCCTTGCTAACAGACCGCAAGGCTCATATGTGTGCTTTCATTGCAATCATGTGAAACAGGAATAAACGAAGTTAGTCGAAGTTGTTGATATTTGTTGGTGATATGCTGCATTCCAAAGACTCCCAATGGACACTACTACATACCGCGGGTGATAGATGATGTAACGGCTACGGATCGTCACACACACACACACACACACACACACACATATATATATATATATATATATATATATATATATATATATATATATATATATATATATATATATATACAAAAGTGTGTGTGTATGCATACATTTATCATTTACATGTGTGTGTTTATTGCATGTACTACATGGTTATAGTTTATGTATATTTTTAATTAATTCAATTTGTTCTGTATATCATTATTTTGTTGCGATATCAATACTCTTTCTGCTTCTCTGTAATTTTCATTCTGCAATTTCAGAATACTTGTTTCACATGGAAAAAAGACAGCAGTCGATTCTGATACAAGAAATTGAAGTAAAAGTGACTGAACCCTTGCCTCTCAGAACAGGTACGGTATGTTTTAAGTCTGCTGCTTGAAAGCAAAGCGATTGCCACTTCCAAAAACTAAAAAAAAAATTCAAAACTCCTTTCAGAAAGAGCGACTGTTAAAAAAAATACACAATATAACTCATCACTTTCGCTGCATGTGGTTGGCGTCAAAAACTAACCACCTGTGAAAGCCAGGATTCTTAACTCTAACTCCCTCCTCATACTCCAAAGAATATCTGCCTTTTTTTTCTAGAGAAGAAAAAAATTGATTCATCAGTTGACTGTCTCCATAATTCATTGAAAAAGAAAAACGTTTTAAAGTACCATTCATGTGAAAGAAAGAAATTGAAGCCTTTCGTTTAGATAGAAAAGCTTTTCTATTCAGAAGCCAGTTTGTGGGAGTTGTAATCATAGACATATCTTTATTGAATATTTTATCCTACTAGCTATTAAGAGATTTGAATTAAGTCCTAATTAATTAATCTCTATACATTCTATACATGTATGACGCTGTCTTTTGCTACCAGAATCTGGAGGTCGAATTCCGGTTTAATAATCTTTGAGTTGCAATAAACCACTCGAACCGGAAAAACCCAAACCGGAAAAAACCGTTATTTTTTGCCCAACGGGAAATCTGATTTTATTTCGGTTCGATATTTTCAGTCATTTTTTTCCAATTTAGTAACAATTTTTCTAATTTAACGTCCAGTAAATGATATGCATTACATGTATTTTCTCTATTTCTATTGATTGGTTCACTAAAAGTTTTTTCGAAAGTTTTGTATCAGAAGACGAATTGTTATCTTTCAGTGTATAGCTTTCTGGTTATATTTTTAAGAAAATTTATTGATCGAGTTTATATTTTTATTTTATAATGGATAATCAGAGCGTATGAGCTAATTTTTATGATTCGAACTGTATCGGAATCAGAAACTGAATTAACGTAATGATAGTAGCGAAGCTTACTAGATGATCAAATAGTAGTGACTCTGATAGTAGTACAGATGGTCAGTCAAGCGACAATGTTTTTTAAATAGTAGTATTTCATTAGGCCTGCTGTTTGTATCAATTCACTGGAATTTCAACAATTAAAATATCTTGACTAAAGGTAAACTTCATTATATGTTTTCATAGAAGAAAAAAAGTTGTAATAAATGCTTAAAAATATTAGAAATGTTAATTTTAATGACATATCTTTACTTAAAAACCGTAAAATGAACCGAAAAAAAAATTTTTGGCGAAAAAAAAATGTGAACATTTTTTTTGAACCGGAACCGGAAAAAAAAAAACGGTTCGAAGCCCTGCAATAAAAACATAAACCCAAAACTTGACTTAATGTAGTGGCCCCAAAACTGATTTATATTCACGGTAGTAATTTATTAGACATTAGGACCCATTAAGATACTGAATTTAGTCGAGTCATGACAAAAGAAATTTACAAAATTATAGTAGAAAATTATTCCTTTCATTATTATTATTATTTGTCTAATTTCAAAAAAGTAACGATGAAATTAAATTAAAACTCAAATAAATTGGTATTCAAAATACAAAACGATGAATTATAATTAATTAAACCCTTGCATGTGAAGCCCGAACTCAGTTCGGGCAAAGCAAATGTGCCAATTCTGGAATGCCCGACCTGAGTTCGAGCAAGAGTAAAACCGGTATTTCAATTCCGTGAAGCCCGAAATCGGTCCGTCCAATGCATAATATTTAATTTGTCGTTTTCCCAATTGATAGAGATACTTCACGGCAAAAAGTTTAGCACCATCTGTCACTATTTCTAGGATACTAGCTGTAAAGGATTTGTGAAATTCAAAGAAATCTGAGGGATATGGAATTCATGACAGTTGATGTAAATAATGATATAGTATTGTTCTATTAGTTTATTATATTTATCCAGACTATTACGTCATTTGATTTATTTTGTTATAATTTGGGCAAAAATTACTGTAATCCTTTAATATTTCCCATATATGTGAAAATATTGAAAATAGTATTTATTTCGTTTAATTTCTTTTTCAAAAATAATCTAATATTTTTATAATAACAACAAACAAAATTAAAGAGGAAAAAAAATTTCCATTTTTGTCACTTTTTTTCTCAAACATATTCCACAGGCAAGGGGTGAATAACATTCCTAAGAACATACTTAATAAAAATTTGTTACGAAAATCAGTTTCCAGGAAAACGTCCATAAATTTAAAAATTTCGTAAAAAAATTTCAGTGCGGTTTTTTGCTTGAGACCCCGTTAAGGGAACATAGTAACCTTCTAGCGGAAAAAATGATATTTTAGGTGAAGTCAGCCCTTTAGAAGTAGAAAGAATCTCTGAAAATTCGGGTTCGGAAGGTTCTAACAGAACGAAAATTCCGTGGACCGCCCCCCCCCCTCCAAACTTCGTACAAATCTGTCGCTCCCTTCGAGGTTGTAATATAATGGTTCATTCGAAAGATCTCAGTGAAACTCAGAAAAATTTACACATTTTCCTCGAATGTAATGAAATATATTTCAAATAGCTAATACAACAGCAAAACGAACTAAAATTACTGATTTTTTAAAAGCTTACTTTAATAAACCAGGGAAAGGACAAGTATTTATAGTCGTTATTTTCAAAAATTTGAAATTTTCCTCCAGCCGCAATTAAGTACGTATTTAAAAGGTATTCAAAAAAGGTATTCAAAAAATTTTTTACAGAAATTATATTTATTGAATGTCATTTAGAAGTTCTTCGTCCTTTAATTTTTCAAGAAAATTTTTGAATTGTGGATGATTTTTTGCTTTGATGCTAATGTAATTTACAATGTGTTATACTGTTTTCATAACATCATTATATTTTAAACATTTTGTAACGAGATGTTCTCTGTGAATTATGCAGTGAATCGGTATGAATTTGAGAATCATCTCTTAAAAGCCCAATAAGATCGATTTTTTTACCCAGCATTGCTGGCAGCTCCATCAGTTGTAATAATTTTTTAAATGTAATAACACAAACAAAAACAAAAGGAAACGTGGGTACATTTATAGAGAGCCACAAAAATTCCTTCAAAGAGCCGCATGTGGTTCGCGAGCGTCAGATTGGCCACCCTTACTATAAACTGTGCAAGTTAATATCTCCCTATGGTTTTCTTGCTTTTTTTAACAGAATTCTCTTTTGTATTATTTGTATTTCTTTTGTATTATTAGTGTAAGTAGTCTTCGGATATTTATATGAATATATTTGACTTTAATCTTCGTTTGTTTATTACAAAATCCCCTAAAAATAATATTTTACTCATGTTTTCCTAGGCAGAAATAGCTCCAATGCATATATACAAAGTAATCAGTTATACAAAGTATTCATTTATACGAACACATCCGTTCCGCCTCGTCTTCTTACTGCAATAATGTTTTTGTTGCCCCCTGCTAAGTGTCCTCCGGGTCAGGTGTCTCCTTTGCCCCACCCCCTACTCTACGCTTCTTAATTATTGGTCTGTTTTCTCTGTTCAAAAGATACATCCGTCTTACAGGTTACCGACACAACAAAGACGAAAAGTGCTGCATGCTTGGACACTTGGCAGGAGAGAAAGGATTCCACTGCGTGGCCCGATTCTACGCAGCTCGGATGATCTACCGCAACTACAACAGGGCCCACAACAAGAAGATATCGGCCCTGCTGAAAGGGAAGCCCGACCCCACGGCAGAAAAGCTCATGCGCACCTTCGAGCTGCTATATTGCTGCTTTGATGCATTCATTGTGTTGGTGGAGAGTTGTTTGCGTTGTGTCAGCTGAGCAATGACGTGGATGGACCACGTGAAATGTACGACGTCAAGACGTCCTGTGTGCCTCCATTAATCCAAGAACAGCAATTGTTGTGTCGCTCAATGTTTCCTAAGTGAGAGAGGACGCTTAAGCTAGCTTTTGAAGAAAAAATATTTCTGATATATCATTCTGTACAAAAACATTCACGTTTGTCATATTTCTGTATTTTATGTTGAAACCATATTCTTCCTTGCTGCTGCCATCCGTGATATCTAAAATTCATTTTTTAAAAACAAAGATAATTTATTACCTCAAATAAACCTTGAACTGCAACTTATTATCGTTATCTTTGAATGGACTATGCCACTAGGTGATCTCATGTCCAAACTCGAACTTTACTTAATCACAGTGACCTGTTTTCCAATGTTTTTATTTACGCACAACAAGTAAACAACTATTTTTTTATCAAGCGCTTTATAACTGAAATTTCTATAAATGATAAGATACAAACCCATGTAGGAATTACATAAAGTTTGTTTTACTCTTGAAACAACTGGAGTTCAGCTGCACTGGGGTTTTTTGTGTATTGACAAAATTTATTTAAATGAAATTTCTGTAAATTCTTTATTTACAGACCCTTCTATAAATATCGATAGATCTGTTTGTTTTTATTCTTGACTCAATCTCATTATACTTTGCATCTCTGTGTACTGATTTTAAAATAAATGCAAATTTTTAATAATCCCAATAAAAAAACTATAGCCTATAATACTACTATTACCTCAGTTTAAGTGTAATTCAAAATACTCTAAAAACGTAGTTTGTAATTATATCTCTTCTTGTTTAAAATATTCTTAAAACCTAACTGTGCTGATTTTCAACTATCTAAATAACGAAACAATGCAGTTCGTACATTTTTACTCCGAATATTTTGTATGCTTTGTAAATAAATGTTTGTTTTTAATTATGCTGAAGCTTCCAATTTATTATCACACAAGTCTTACATTCTGCATCGAACATTAATTAAAACTTATAATTATGTTTTTGTAACTATTCAGAAAAATGTTTTTACTGCTTTTTAACCATTTCACAGTGTAAAAATATTGTCTGCTTGACCATGGAAACAGTCTGTTGGTAATAAATATTTCACCGTAATAGGATAGTACAAACACAAACCAAGTAATGTTTCAATTGATTCTTATCTTGTTCTAGTACAAAGATTATTGACCTATAGGGTGAGATAATTAGTGACTTCGTTGGGCTCACACACAGTCTGTTGGTAATAAATATTTATCCGTAATAGGATAGTACAAACACAAACCAGGTAATGTTTCAATTGATTCTTATCTTGTTCTAGCACAGTGATTCTTGACCTATAGGGTGAGATAATTAGTGACTTCGTTGGGCCCCCACACAGACTGTTGGTAATAAATATTTCTCCGTAATAAGATAGTACAAACAAAAACCAAGTAATGTTTCAATTGATTCTTATCTTGTTCTAGCACAGTGATTCTTGACCTATAGGGTGAGATAATTAATGACTTTGTTGGGCCCCCACACAGACTGTTGGTAATAAATATTTATCCTTAATAGGATAGTACAAACACAAACCAAGTAATGTTTCAATTTATTCTTATCTTGTTCTAGCACAGTGATTCTTGACCTATAGGGTGAGATAGTTAGTGACTTCGTTGGGCCCCCTCACAGTCAGTTGGTAATAAATATTTCTCCGTAGTAGGATAGTACAAACACAAACCAAATAATGTTTCAATTGATTCTTATCTTGTTCTAGTACAAAGATTCTTGACCTGCAGGGTGAGATAATTAGTGACTTCGTTGAGCCTCTCTTGAAAACTCTTTCAAATATAAATACATTTACTTATTCTTGGTAATTTATAAGGTTTCTAGTTATGCCCATAGTTCTACAGTGAAAATACTCAAAAGGCGTTATTATTGACATACAAATGTAGTCAAAACAAGAAGATATTTTATGCGATACAATATGAGTGATACAAAAAGACCTTACAGTGATCACTGATTACGTAGCTTCTTGCCCAGTTACTAGGGGAGCTATTTTCCTACCAGAACTCTCATGGTTCTGTAAAAAATTTCCTTTTTGCCAATTAAATGCTCAATATTTTACTACAATTATGAATTTATTGCAGCATTTAATATTCAAAAGAGCTATAATTAAATAACTATGTACAACCGTAAAAAAAGTGAGCGACATGATCGTACGTTTACAGTTTTTCTGTACTGAAACTGTCCGTTGTAGTTACAGATAGTTGCTATTTGGTGATATATTTTATTAAATAAGAAGGAAGCGAGACGAAATTTGAGTTGCAAATAGGGCAAGGATGAGAAACGTTGCTTTAGTTGATGCTGTTGCTTCCAATGCCGATTGGACAAACCAAGCTTGTATGGCAGAGGCTACTGGAATTAAGGTGAAAAGTTATGTCTTTCGTTTTGAAGAGCCCCTCTAGAATGAAAGGACGACTTTGGATTCAAAGTGAATCTTCATAATTTAGAAACATCGTCCAAACAGAAGAACCACAAGCTGCTCTTGTTAGCTCCAGAGGTATTGTATGAACTTTGATGACTTTGAGACCACAAACTTATTTTACGTGCATCTGACGCCGTTAGTCGACACTTGAGAAGAAAACATGGGAGAGCTGATATTCGATACCATAGTCCCAGAGTTCAAATCTCACTTCATTGATAATTCATAGCCTTTTGAAATTGGATTTACGAAGAAGATCCCGATCTAATGACAGCCAACCTACAAAACATTTGACTGCTGTCCTTACAATCGACCTCAGACAAAAGATAATCCCATTCTATTTAGTAATATTTGCTGTTTACAGACTGTAAATCAAAGACATGCAGCTATTTATACTTTCTCAAAACGATAATTCATAGAAGTTTTTAACAATTTATTAAGATGTTACAAATTAATTTTTATTTTCCAATAATTATTTATTAAAAGATTTTTTAAACTTTTTTACAATTTTAAATTTTTTTATGATTTTTTAATTGCCATTCTTCTAAAGGAAACATTTGATTTTCCCCTTAATTCTGTTTAGTTAATTAAGTATGAAACTTAAGACAATGAAATTGAATGCCATTTTTCCTCATTCATCCACTGTTTCCAAATATCACATTATATCACAAAAATTAATCAACATCATACAGGGCTACTTTATTTACGTAGCAAAACACTGCTAAACTCTGACTTCGTTGGTTCACAGAAGGCTTAATGCCAGTCTAACTATTTACAAGAATAATTTCCAAGTCAAATATAATGAAGTCACGTCATTGTGCATTTGAGGAGAAGTAACGCCATCTAGTGAGCGAGCTCGGAAGTATCCTCTTTGCACCATAACTGAAAATAAAGATCAGAAGACATAAAAAAGAAGCTCTATTTCTAAATCCAAATATCGTTTAAGACAGCTTAGCAATTTAACAAATTAAGCTTAACAAACTGCTCATCTATAAATGCTTTCTTTGTCAAATTATAAATTATACAGCAGAATCCAATATCAAATTAATACAGTTTCGAACATAACTCTTAAAGGAATCACTAAGGCGTCCTGTTATATCGGAAACGCTAATGAACTTTCAAATCAATACAATTACATTTTACTGGGTCATTCACATTATTTTGCTCATTCTTTTTTTTTACTATATGCTAATAAAGAGTTTTTAGGTTTCTGAAATGAGTTTGGTAATTAGTTTCTTTCCCTAATGAATGCAAAATCATGTTATAACATTTATTTTCTTTGCACCAAAATACAATTTTTCAAATTTTATAAAAAAAATATTAATGCTTAAATTGCTATCATTTAGCATTACTATATCAAACACGTTGTGATAGCAGACAAGATTGAAATTTACATAGAGTAAATATATATGGAAATCCGTACCAACTATTTTAGCTTAGACTGGGCCCTAGGTCAGTGTCTTATTTCTCTCTATACAACTATATTAGGCTATATTTTTTTTTAAAAAAAAGCTGGGTAATTATTTTAGGCCTTTTATTTAAAAGAAATCGGGTCTTCTCTATTGTACTTATGCTATGTAGCTTATGCTATATTTTAAACAAAACTAGGTGAATACTTTAGTATTTTACTTTTAAAAAACTGACTAATCGAACACAGAAGTGATCTGTAAAAAGAAAATTGTTTATTTTGAGATAATTAAATAACACATGTTGTTTCAAATAAAACCAACAGCAAAATTTTATACTATTGCATATAAAAGCAAATGAAGAAGAGCCAAAAATAAAAGTTGCATAGAGAATACCATCGATTTCTCTTTCTTGAGATATATTACCCCATTTAAAAATATTTAATGAAGAGTCTACACATTAGACCTGTATTAGGCCCCTTTTAGAATCAAGGCCTTAGGCTGCAGCCTATGAGAAGAAGTGGAAGAAAAGCCCTGTCTATTGAAGTTTCTTTAGAAATAGTCCACTCTTAGGTGAGAAGCTGGAACAAAACGATAAATTAGCCAGGACGTAGGTCAAACTCTTAAACCAGCACGATGTCTATGAAACAGGAACAAGTGACACACCTAATATTGGCAAAGTAAGAATTGATTTTCCTAAAATAATTTATAGCAAATTACTGAAATTAGTCTACATAAAGATAATGCTATGCTAAACATCGTTCACACTAAAGAATCTCCATTACTTATAAAGAATGAAATTACCGGGTGGTAATAATTAAACTTCCCAACTAAACAGCTTCCTACAGAAAAAAAGGGTGAACTGATGCAATGAAATTTTGTATATGGACTTACCTGATATAGGCTCACAGAATTTCGAAAAAAAAAATAGTTCTAAAATTTCCACCAGTGGGAGCCTTTTCTGGAAAAACATGAAAATTAACAAAATAAATGACCAAAACGGAATTCAGAAACAATATTAGCAATCCAGAACAAGAATTATGAGAAATAAAACACAAAACTAGGAAAAGCCGCAAATTGTAGGAGAAAAATGGCGAGATTTGCATGCTTGAGAAGAAGAGGAAGCATTATGCAAAACAGGTTAGGATATAAAATGTTTGCAGAAGTTTTGTTTAAGTCAAAATTTCCGACTGTCTCTTTAGTTGAACGTGCGTTAATCGTGCAGCTGTTTTGCGAAAACAAGGGGAATACTTCTGTTGCAGTTCATGAATTTCGTCGTAAAAAGAACCTACGGCTTGGGCCAATGTCTACTATAGGTATCCGAGCCATAATTAAGTGATTTGAAGAGAAGGAGAAATTAGGAGTTCAACCTAGAAGAGGCAGCAAACGTGTCACACCGGTAGTTGTTGATACATTCAAGACAGCTGTTACCGTCAAGACTCACAGTTACAGACATCATTATTGTATTCGTGTCATCCTGACTCTCGTTATAATTACAATAATTTTCTATGGGGCCATTTTTCTGTTTCAATCGGTTAATAATGATTACAAAACAAATAATTCTACTGGACTATGGCTTGAACCTCACATTTCACTAATTTTGACTTCTTCATCTCGATAGTTAATCAATCTGCTCAATATTTCTAAACACAGTTTTAAAGTACCGAAAAATAACAGTCCATTTGTAACATTTCTTAATTAAGGTAAGGCGTTTTTTTTTTCGGTACCAGTGTGTGTGGTTTCGAATCCAGCTGAGGCTAAGTCAAAAGTGGGGTATTTATTAAGCTAACTCAAATCATTGTTTTTAATTTTCCATTCAACCCTCATTCCCGCCTTTCAGGGATTGGACTGAGAAAAATCTCATTTTAATGTTTCTATATATCACAATAGGAACTTATATTCTGAATTTCATGTTCCTAGCTTTCGTAGTTTTAGCTCTACGTTGATACACTGAAGAGTAAAAAAATTGGTATACCTGTCTCATATCGTTTAGGGCTCCAGCGAAGCACACAGAAGTATTGCAATACGACGCGGCATGAAGTTGAGTAATGTCTGAAAAAGTGCTGGAGGTAATTAACACCATGAATCCTGCAGGACTTTCCATAAATCCCTAACAGTACAAGGTGGTAGTGATCTCTTCTGAACAGTACGTTGCAAAGCATTCCAGATATGCTCAATAATGTTTATGTCTGGGGATTTTGGTGACCAGCGGAAGTGTTTAAAGTCAGAAGAGTGTTCCTGGAGCTACTCTGTAGCAATTCTGGACTTGTGAAATGCCACATTGTGTTGCTGGAATTCCCTAAGTCCATCGGAATGCACAATGGACATGTATGGGGGCAGGCGATCAGACAAAATACTTGCGTACGTGCACCTGCCAAAGTAATATCTATCAAGGGTCCCATATCACTCCAACTGCACGCATCCCATACAATCACAGAGCCTCCACCAGCTCCAACAGTCTCCTGTTGACATGCAGGGTCCATCGATTCATGAGGTTATCTCCATACCCGTACACTTCCATCCACTCGATACAATTTGAAAACAGGCTTCTCAGATCAGGCAACGTGTTTCCAGCCATCAATAGTCCAATGTCAGTGTTGACGGGCCCGGGCGAGGCGAAAAGCTTTGTGTCGTGCAGTCAACAAGGGTACAAGAGTGATCCTTCGGCTCCGAACGTCCATAAGGATGATGTTTCGTTGAATGGTTCGTACGCTGACACTTGTTAATGGCCCAGCATTGAAATCTGCAGCAATTTGCGAAAGAGTAGCACTTCTGTCACGTTTAATCATTCTTTCCAGTCGTCGTTGATTCCGTTCTTGCATGATCTTTTTCCAGTTCATGTCGGGCATTTGGTTTTACTAGATTCCCAATATATAAGGTACACTCATGAAATGGTCGTACGGGAAAATCCCAATTTCATTGCTGCCTCGGAGATACTATGTCCCATCTCTCGTGTGCCAACTATAACATCACGTTAAAACTCCCTTTTAAATTTTGATAACTGGAGATTGTAGCAGCAGTAATTGATCTAACAACTGTGTCCGATACTTGTTGTCTTATAAAGGCTTTGCCGACTGCAGCGCCACATTCTGACTAGTTTCTTATCTCTTTACATGTTATGTTTGTTTAAGCATGCCTATACCAGTTTTTTGGCTTTTAAGTGTCTATCAATCGGCCTCTACTTTTATACAGGGCTTTTTCGGGGGTAATACCCTGCTGAATTTCAAAAAGCTATAGTAAAAAAACTAAGACGAATATAGCAAAAGTGAAGCTTGCTTTAAGTACGGAAAACAAAGTGTTTTTATAATAGCAGTCTGCAATAAATGAGTTTTTAAAATTTTTAATTTATTTTACTTAGTGGACTGTTACCAGTATAGTGTTCCTGGATATGTTACAGTTGGTGATAATACCGCAATTACAGTAATATGATTATGAGGACCCCATTTTCTACGGGATGTGCTTGAGTAGCTTAACTCACAATTACTTTGTTGATGGATTGGACGAGCTTCCGAAGTTGATTTACCTCTTTTGAAATAGTTCCCACGCTCACTGGGTTTAACATGTGTGACTTTTTCTTGAAGAGCTATGTAAAAGATCTTGTTTTTTACTCCCTTTACCGCGTAATTTAACAGAACTGCTCAAAAGAATCACTCGTGGTTTAAATACTGTTGATATTACCATATTTTGAAGTAACTGGACTATTGCAGTGATTTAAGCTGTCTGACCAGGAATTTAGACATAGAACTCCTGTAAGGGTTTTAAAAAAAACTTGAATTATTTTGTATTTAATGCAATGTTCTTTTTGTTGTATTCATCTTAGTTTTTTTTTCATTTTTTTAACTAGCTTTCTGAAACAGGGGAGGCAATTATGAGTAGCCCTGTTTCTAGATAGGTTTGCCGTAACTTTAACACTCAACTATTCTTGCCTTCTCATTTATGTGTATGAAATGTACCGTTTCGTCAGATTACCTCGAAACTGAGTTTAATATGCATGTCTCTCTGTGTCTCGATCTCATTTTCAACAGTTTACACAAATCTCCGAAGAAAGATCATCTTATGAAATGCTTCATGTGAGTGCCTCGTTCTTGAGATCTCTCGAACCACGCCACTTTGGCGAGGTTATCGCGAAGCGGTCTCAGAACATGTCTGTTCGAGGTTATCTCGCGTGTAACTTTCGGTAAGAGATAGCGTTGTTTTTCTTCTCTTTTTCTACAAGTGATTCGATCTGGCTTCGATAACGACGATGAATCAATGACCGTAGCACACCGCGGGACGGTAAAATTGTAAGAATTCGAACAAAATGTTTACTCTTCGGTAAAATCATTGGCGGCATCTGTTGAGAACAATAATCTACTTTTAAGTTAAATTATCAGATTTCTGTCCCTGGATTAGCGAGATTAACACGAAATTCTGTAAACAAAAACATAATCCTTCATGTTTTATAACAAAAAAATATCATAGATATACAAGACTTCTATGCATTTTAAATATTTTAGGGTCAGTTTTCTTCGAAATATTTAATAAAAAGATAAATTCCTTTAAAAATGCTTATCACATTTTGTTACGAGTTCTATTGAGCCACTAAAGTTAAAATGTTGCTCATTTTTTGAATAAGAATAATATATTTAGAGAATATGTAGGATTATCATATGTAGGATTTAGAAATTTTCTCCAGTTAACTCTCCATAAAATTTTCATAGAGGCTCCTTAGTTGCTACTTATCTGTCTATACCTCAGTGTTATGCTTTCTTTTGTGCAACAGTATATCATTCAAATCTCTTAAGACAGATTAAAATAATACACATAAATTAGTAACTAAAAATTGTTATAGACAGTAGCGGCTAGTGATTTATTAAATAGAAGTTCACAAAAGAAATTGAAATATTTATATTTGCACCCTGACTAAAAGTTGTGTTAAAACACTGGGAGAATAGCACAACTTAAAAAACGTGAGTTTACTGATTAAAAGAAACTAAGTTACCGTTAACTTGCGTAGAAGTACAAATACAAATTACAGCTATCGCTTCTTCGAACGTAGTTTGTCTTTATATATACAGTGACAAAACCTGACAATTAGAACATGCATGTTGCCACATTCTTAAAAGAAAAAACTTTGGTAACTCCTTGTTGTAATGTACTTACAACACTAACACCAGTGTCCATTCTTAAAGGGGAAACACAGTAAAAAGATGATACCTTATATTTGAACTAAAACATTTATTATGTACACTAATTATTTACAAACATTATTTCTTGATTAATATCTATATATAACATTTCTGTACTCGACGTTTATCATTACAACAATTCATTAATTTCTTTTTTGTTTTTATGCGTTATTCCCGAATCGAAGATTCCGAGACCCAAGGTAATGATTTATGAATAAGGTCAAGTTTACCTCCAGTAATTGCAGGGGAGAGGGCTGGGGCTTTCATCAGGCTGTACGATGGTGCTGGACTTCGGGCGTAAAGGGCGTCGTGGCATGGCGGCCTTTATTTTGCTGTATGTCTATGCTGGCATGCGGGTTCGGGACTCGATTGCTGGTCCGGGCTCTCTGGATGTCCAGCAACTCTTCAATCCCGACCTAGACTACTTTTTCTTCACTCTCTTTCCCAACTCATCACCTCGGCTTTAACGCCCCTTTTTTTTCTTTGCCAATCGCTTGTTGGTGATATTTTCCCACATCTGCACCAGGTGGTTTCATTAAAATAGCTCCTTTTGTGAAAGCTGACATTATTTTTTTAGCCCCTGCCCTCATAACTCACGGTTACATGTCTGTGAGAGATTGATTGTTACGCTTGTGTCATTCCGTGATCTATAACTCCTGTGCAGGGGTTTCCTAAAACACAAAGTCAACAGCTGCACCTAAATTCTTGGAAATTTCTTCCACAGCTGGGCATGCACGTGCTGACCATCATGGGAAAGTATCTCGGTACACTAAACCTGTAAGTAATGGCGTCACCCCAAACAGGAAAGAATGGGAAACAAACGCTAAAGAAAATAAGGTTAAACCTTTAGCAGTATACATAGCGTAAAGGGAAGAAAATTCTATAATTTCAACACAAATTTTAAAACTTAAATATGCAGATTCGATGCAACTTACAATTTAAAATATATTTTCATTTTCACAAGTTGCAAAAAACAATGCAACTTAAAAAATAACAAGTTCTTTTAAAATAAAAATTGTAAAACTATATTACTTACAACATATCTTTTAAACGTTGATTACAAAGTCTTTGTTCAAGTCAGGACAAGAGTATTTAATTTACAATTTAGATAAATTAAATACTTTTATAGTGTCTTTTTTCTTCTTTTTTTTAACACAAATCAATAACGCTTTCGTTGGCATTGTCCTTTATTATTATTTTTTTCTATTGAGAAATTGGCTAGAGAACTTAATATGTCTTTGCTCATGATGCTTCTAAAAAATATCTAATCATTTATCTTAAAATATAATAAACACTGACATTTTAGAGTTGAGAAGCAATCTCTCAGCTTCAGCTGTGACCATTTGAATAGCAACAGTAATTAGCAACAGTTGTAAGTGTCTGACAGAGTAGTCTGTTAGGTTGGCTACTTTGTGTACCACGATGGATTGCGTAATACTAATAATACTAGTCATATTTCTCAAATCATTTTCATTTTTCCTCTCAAAAACAATGTTGAAAATGTAATTTCTTTAGTTTCGAGACACTGACTTTATTAAACGAAATTTTAAATGTTTACACTAGTTCATAATTACATTGTTTAATAAACAATATCTCACAGTTTACCACTCTTGAATAAATTGGTGTAATTCTAAAAATTGAAGGCCTTGCCAAAGCTCTCGATTTTCACTTTGCAGTGGAAGACACTGAATTTGTGGATTATGCCTATAGAGAGCTAGAATAAGAATCTAATAGAATTAGAGGCACAGCAACATTTGGAAGAAGTACAACGTAAATAAACTAAAGAAGTGCAAAGAAGTTAACAGTACATGGGTTGACTGGTGTGATAGCTAGAATTAATCCGATTGTGTTGAACCCTGCGGCTTTCTTAAAAGTACAAATTCTGTTTCATCGTCGTAATCTTCTTTAGACCCTCTGCACCCTAAGATAGCCAGATGAACAAATGATAATATGTACAGATGCATATTTTTAAAATAAATTTAAAGCTTATTGCATAATTTTAAAAATTTTATAACGCTTCTATATTCTTTGCAAAATCTCGCTCATCGATCAATTTGCTTTCGCGTAGTCATATCGGACCTGAACTCGGACGTAAAATAAGGAGTACCTGTATTTATGTATAGCTGTTTTTTAAGAAAATTTTCCTCGCATGAATATATCACATAAATTTCAGACATTTTATATCACCATATTAGTTGCAGATTTAAAATTATTTTTATTATATTAACATGGAGTATTGAAACAACTATTATTTTGCCTTGTTTTACGAAATCGAAAGATGGCCGATTGGTTAGGGTGCTGGCCTTCGGTACCGGAGTTCGTATCCCACAGTGGCATGGATGTTCGTAGCCGTTCGGAATGGGCTTAAAGCTGTAGGTCCCGGACTCATTAGCCCTCCTGTTGCAAAAAGTAGACCGTAGCACTCCAATCTAAACCAAACCTTTAAGAAATCAAAAAATCGTCTACCGAAGCGTACTTTCGTACTACTTAGAGGAAGATGTCAAAATTCGAGAAATGTGAGGTGCAAAAGAAAATCCGGTAGAATTATGCCTTTTGTAATCGTTATTAAGCCATTGAAACAGAAAAGTATCCTCATAAAAAAATTATTGTTATTATAACGAGAGTCAAGATGACACGAATACGATAGTCAAAATACTCCGATGAAACACTTACACACATACAACAAAAAGAAAAGAAAATTACTACATAAAATATGATTAAAGAATGATTCGTAAAAATTTTTTTTAAATCTTAGTGAATAAACATTTTAAAGTTCTTTTCATCTCTGAAGTTGTTTTATCATCTCGTTCTGTATCTCTTCGTAGCCATTCTCTATCAACTAAAACAATAAAGAGTTTCAGAAAAAGCATGGAGTTCTCCAAGCGAAAAATGAGGTACCTCAGTTCATTGAATTTCTCGATAATCTTTCGATCTCTTTACTTGAGATAAAGTTAACAGAACATTATGGGTGGGAAATATATCTTAAGGATAATAGACATACGTTAGAATTTTATGACACGACTTCTTAACGTCGGCATATCCCCGAACAACAATCCGGTCAAACTCCAAATCTAACACGAGTTTCCAAAAATGTGTTGTAAAATAATTTATCATACTATTCGATCTAATAGACTAAGCAGATTAAAGACGAAATGTGAATCAAAACAAGATTCCATGTGCTAGGTCAGCTAAGAAAACAGTCATAAACAAGTTGAAATTGCAAACTCACTATCTTACTATATCACATTCCTTTCGGCAGCCGTTTCCGGTGTAGATAAGACTTATTTTAGAAGATAACTCAGTATGAATGAAACTAGTTTAAGCTTATCTCCAGTTTAGTTGCTTAAACGCATACTACAAGGAATAATAAAAATGCCTTTAACTTTAAATTTAAAAGAAAGCTATTGGACCACCACTCTTTGGTACAGTACTCCTACAGCAAAAGTTGTCTACATTTTGTAAATCATGCACCATTTTTTTTTTATTTTTGTTTAACTGACAACATTATTTGCATTCCTTTTTTCCCCAACAGAAGATCAGATGCGTCATACAATTTAAACACCTTTTCTACATTTTACAGTTAGGGTTGGAAAAGTAATAGGACCTTTGCTTAGAGACAGAAAAGGAAGAATTCGATCCTTCAATTAAATTAATTTATGCCAGTTCAAAAGACAAGTTTATTGGAGATCTAGTCGCTGTTATATTTTGGACGAAAGAGTAGTCACTGCAGTGGACATCATTGATGGTGTTACAGCTGTTGGAAAGTCTTTGATGAAAATAACTTTGAGCCGCCTTTCATTGGCATGGGGTTTCAAACATACCGAACGCCTATTCACGCATGCAAATGTGATGAGGCGATTTAGATAAGTAATATAATTGATTCATTCATGCAAGAAGTAAAATGCTCGGGATCTAAATCTGACATCACATCTTTTGTAAAGGACAGAGGACCATAAAATTATATTCAACGGTTATTATTGTCTTGTACGGTAGTCTCGGGCGGGATTCTGATCCCAGTCCCATATTAGAATCCCGTCTCTGTACTTGACACTAAATAAGAATGTACCTTTGTGGAGTTCCTAAGGGACAGTGCCCAATTAGAAGGGATAAGGTTTTCCAAGTTGGCGGGGTTAAGCAGACCAATTAGATTTTTACAACTATCCCGATTGGACGATAAGAAGGAAGAGGGAACAAAGATGAAATTAATAAAATAAGAAAAATCTAAAAAAGAGAAAACGTGTTCGGGAGTCCAGTCTAGGAGACAAGTCTGACGGTACGTGTTCGGGAGTCCAGTCGAGGAGACAAGTCTGACGGGGGTGTTCGAGAGTGGAGTCGAGTCAAGGAGAGCAGAGGTCAGAAGTCGGATGAGACGACTGTGACAGTGAGACTTGGGGAGTCCAAGGAGAATAGCCTTGAGTTCGACAGAGACTCTGGAAACGTTCAGAACATCTAGCGACTACCAGAGTGTTCCTGTATCAAATATTACGGCCGCACCCCAAACACTCAGAAGAAAGCCCCTGACCAGACCGACTGTCATTTAAAATAAATCGAGACCATGGTCTCAATTTTTTTAAAGGACAGTAAATAGCCTGATTTAAACATGAAACAATTACTCTTTAAAATTGTCATTGAATATCATAATTTAGAATCTTATATTTTTCTATTAAAGAATATTCATAATCTTAAAGTTTTCTATACCTCCAAAAAGTTACAAGAATTAGATAATACTTTATAGAACATTATTAAATAATTATTTCACTCCTTAAATTAAGTATTAAAATTACATTATATCTAAGAATAAATATTCTATTTCAAGTTTTACTTTTCATTAAGAACAGTTAATGAATTGGGCGTCGATATATTTTCGAACCTGATGAAAGAATTTACTGTTTCTTTTACTCTGGATGAATTTCAACATTTCATTGTATTTACTAAGTGAAATAATTATTCAATATTGCTGTATACTTTTGGAAGGAATAGTAAAATTTAAGGTTATGAATATTCTCTGATAGGAAAATGATAGTCTCTAAATTAATATTATATTGAATAACATTTTTCCAGAACAATTTTACTATCTTTAAAAATCAGGTTTTTATTGCCAATTATGGACAGCTTGAGGTATGAAGATTATAATGGCAAAAAATAATTTCAAAACCTAAAATTAAAAAAAAGATAATAATCAATAATTGAAAATTAAAAATAGCAAAAATAGATAATTAAAAAAATTGTCAGAAATGTAAGTAAAATACTAGAAGTGATGCAAAAACAGCCCAAGCTCCTTTCATAGAAAAAATTAATTTAAAAAACTTAAAACAACTAAAACTAACAAAAATGATAATAAAAAATTACAATTCAAGTAACAAAAATTAACAAGGAAAAAATAGAAAATTAACCTAAAATATTATCAAAAACGTAAAATGATGTAAAAGTTGCTCAAAGCATGCAATATTACTTAGTTTCAGTTTATATATTAGTGAATAGATCGCGCCAGTGAGCCAAGTAATTTTTCCATAAAATTTTAGTGTTTCAATGGTTGTCCTGATCCATTCGTCAATTTTGGTGCTACAGATATTAACTATAACTACTCAAGTAATTTTGTATGATTTTGGGCAGTTTTTGTATTATTTTATTTACATTTTCGGAAATATTTTAAGTTAATTTTCTGTTTTCTCCTTTTTTATTATAATTCTTATTCGAATTTTAAATTTTTGTTATCATTTTTGTTAGTTTCTGTCATTTTAAGTTTTTAAAATTAGTTGCTAATGAGCCTGAGCAAAACTTGCCTCATTTCTAAAATGATATTTACATTTTTAACAATATTTTCTATTGAAAATGTCTCAACAACGTGATTTACCGGAATCCATGGCAGGTGTAACAAAGAGTTACAGTTGGACAAAGCAAGAGCGAAACCAACCTAGAGGTGAAAGCGGAGTGACCCTCCTTCGACCCTATTGGTCAAGAGGGGTTGCTAACCGCGGAGTAGCCCGCTTCGGCCCAGCAACGCTCCCCAACGAACTTTTTTTAGAGAGATCTGCAGGCCCCCTCGGAGAGAGAGCAAAGGAGAAGGAGCTTGGATTTTTTTGATCTTCTGCAAGAGTTCGAGCACCATTTTTTTCCCATCAAGGCGCCATGTTTGTTAAATCTTCGACCTAGTGTGGTTAATTTGGCATCATAGCCCTAAAACCATTTTATATATCTATTGCCATTTACATCTTTATTTAACATTTAATAAACAAAATTCAGCAGGAAGAGTTAGTTTAAAAAAAAAAAAAAACACTAGACTCACGGCCGGCCTTGACGCTATGTCGGCCTCTCATTAACAGCAGGGCTTTTTATAAGCAGACTTGAATCCGAGGAAACACAACGTAGGGTCTGGGGTTCTGTTGGAGTCGCCTGAAGTGTCGTTGCAAGGCTGTGGAATCGATTCCAAGCGTGTTAGACGTCGACCAGAGCAAGGTCGGCCACTCGCAGTTACAGCAACTGATGACCGGTATATATTGTTAACAGCTGGTCGAAACAGAACAGACAATGCTGCTCAGCTGCAAAGACAGTTGATCTTGGCAACAGGACGAAGGGTGGTCAGCAAAACAGTACGTAATAGGTTTCATCAAGGAGGTATCTCTGCACGTAGGCCAATGGCTTGCATTCAGTTGACCGTACGCCATCGTGCGGCCCGAAGAAAATGGGATGCTGAACATCGAAACTGGGAGCAACATGATTGGAGCCAAGTGCTCTTTACAGACGAGTTCCGATTCAGTCTGGAGTGTGACACCCGACGTTTTGAGTATAGATGAAAAGGGGGACTCAAAATTATCCCACATTCGTTCGTGAAAGATCACAATACAGACTAGCTGGTTGGATGGTATAGGGTGGAATCAACATAAGGGACGTACGGACCTACATATCATTTGCCGAAGGTATGCAGACGGGATACTGAGACCTCATGTCATACCTTATGCTGCAGCCATTGGAGATTCTTTTGTTTTCCAGCATGACAATGCCAGACCGCATACAACTTATCTTGTGAAGAACATACTTCAACCTGAAACAAAACAGCGTATTGAATGGCCAGCGTGCACTCCTGACTTCAACCAATCGAGCCTATTTGGGACATGCTCGGACGACGCAATGCTGCGAGATCAAGGCCTCCTTTCCCTCTTCGAGACTTAGAAATTGCACTTTTTGAGGAGTGGAACAATATTCCCCAAAGTCTTGTCGACAACACATCACATTCATGGAAAACAGGTGTGCCACAGTCTTAGCTGTTCGAGGAGACCGCACGCCATATTAAAAATCTTGCACCATTTCTAAACAATACTTTTTTTATTGTTTACGTGTAACCAAATTATTACCCTAAATCATTGTAAGCTCTCCGAGCGGTTTGCGATGTTACTACTTCCGATTCATACCCTAGTCATTTGGATATTAATTCGCATGGGTCTCATATAAGAAGCAGGTATGGAGGCGAAATAATCAGCCGTAGATTATTGAAACTCAACAACTGTTCGTTTATTTAACAAAAAGCATTTAAAGAAATAATAAAATGTATAAGTAAAGTCGTCCAGAGATTCCTCTAGACAACCTGCTCATCTCAAAGTTCAGCCGGGAGTCCCCTCCCGTTTCTTCTTTTCCAATCAGGAAACCTCGGTTTCAGGGGAGATCGACACCTCCCCTAGTTGACTTTTGTCCTTGGAGTAGCCGAAACGCCCTTTCGCGCCCAGCCGACGAGGTAACATAGAACACAATTTCTTTTCTCTGTCGGTGCGTTGACAAAAACGGCACACTTGACACTTCTAATCGTCCGTGCGTCAAAAGGACCATTACTGGTACAATACTGCCGTTTTTCAATTGTTCGGCGCCTTACAATGAACAAAAGTTCGCTTTAACCAACTCTCTTCTTGACCCCCGACAGAGACGGACGCGATGCTTACAATCATCTTTCCTGTTTTTACCATATTTTCAAAGAATTAAAGCTTAGTTACAAATTTTTACTTTTTTTTCTGTATTGCGCATTGATACACGTGTATTATCCATTTTATTCCAATACGTGGCTGTATCGCATGGTTTTCTCAACTTCTTTGCTTGATCCTCTAATTTTTTTGAGCAGTGTATATTTTTTAAGAATAAAATTTTCTACTTAAAGATCTGAACAATATATTTAACTTTCAGGTCATCTGTTAAATATTATTAAAAAAAGGATACATCCTAATTGATAATTAGATTAAATGATAATTTGGACTGATCCATTCGTCCTGTGTGAAGCAGAAAAGAGGCTGAAAGTCAAAGTTGACTGATCTACATAGACGAGCATCGAGAAAGATAGTAGCCCTAATGTAAGACTTACTATAGCAGATAATCTCGAAGATAATCAATGATTCATCTCCAGTACATTGTATCCACCGAAACTGTTCAACTGAAGATGGGAGCATTGATGGCAGATTAACCCACCCAAAGCCGTTAGTGTTGCCATAGAAGTGGTCTATGAAGACGCCTGTAATGTCAAGACCACAAAAAATGGACCAAATAGCAATGGGAACAGGTAATCTGGTCTGATGAATCATGATTGACCTAATTTATGGTCACCGGACGTGTCTAGCGAATACTGGAAGAGGTATTTTACGTTGACTGCCTAGTTTCTACCGTAAAGCATGGAGGGGACTTTGAGACGATGTGGGAGTGATATCTTCGGATCACTCGTAGTCCTGAAAGAGGGGACATTATCACAGTATTCTCGCAGACATTTACACCCGATTCTTCAGATTTTTTCCCGGAGAATGTTCTCTATTTCGAAATAACAATGCCACTGTACTAGCTGTGCTCCAACATGGTTAGATGAGCATAGTGATGGAGTGGAATATCTCGTACGATTCTCTTCTTTACTGTACTGTGATAACACAGAACTGTAACATGAAATTTTGACACGAAAATTTACACTTGATTGCAAATAAATCTCATATGAATTTTTCTCTTTATAAAAAAATATTCCTATCTTGTTTTATATGAAAGTTTCTTGCCCATGAAGACAGCCTGTAACATTTAAAATTTATATTCCATATTATGTTTAACTCTTTGTTCATAAATATGAGGGTTATATTCAAAGTTTTGAGAAGTGGCTGAATGGTAGTGCAAGATGAACTTACATAATTTTAGAAGTGTTCAAATTTATCCTTTCCAACATTAATACATTTTTGTAAGCAAATTTTCCAAAGTTTGAAGGCCTCAAGCAATCCATTTCGTGGAATAAAGCAAAATATACTTTAAAAACCCTATTAATCTCATCTTTAAAATGAAATCTTTAGATTAGAAAATAGCCACACAGAGCAAGATAAGAGGAATAAAGTGGATTTTCTCTAACTTTGATGCATTTTTGTTCAAGAAATTAGACTGTCTATCTTGCCATATGAGAAGATGCATTGTCATGATGAAGCTTTAAAAAATGAGTTCTCTTATGTTAACTTATTGAAGAATTTCTGGAAGAGAGTAGTGTACCAGTTAGCTCTAACTGTTTTAACATCTAAAAATGCCCCCCCCCAATAAAAAGTTTGTATATTTCACAAACTTTATAATTTTTTAAAATTATATGTCTGGCATTGGCAATTAGCCTTCTAACAGCCCAATAAAAATTAGCTTTTGTAAAGTTATCAGGAGTAAAATTCATAAAAGAAAGTGTAATGCAGTTCATCACATGTAAAAGATTCATGAGGCTGCACTGGGAAATGCCGTTACTCCTTTAGCACTAGTCAGGTGGCAATTAGCTTAAAGAAGGCTACAGATGTGAGCAACACTTTGATTTTATAGATAAAGCATTGTTCATAGTCATTAAGTAATTTTAAAGTTTCTTAGAAAATTCCGACTTGCTTTGCTTTTGGGAGTTCTCTTAAATTAAGATAGACCCAACAACAAACAATTTTTTCCATATGCAATTCTTCATAAATAATATAGTAGCTGTGCATCTACTGTTAAGTTCTTTCTGTATCATTCAGTAAGTGCTGCAATTATCATAGATTACATATTTTGCATGGCTGACACATTTTCTTGGATTACAGCTGAGAATATTCATCTTGTATGTTCATCTGGGAAAGAATTTCAACCTCTAAGAAATTCTAAGAATCTAATAAGATGGAAGTTTGTTTCCAAATACTAATTATAGACTATTGTCTTATCTCATCTGAAAAATCAGAGTGATAATACTCTCACAAATTCATTTTCCTTTCTTTCAAAACTTATTCTATAGAATAGCTAAACTGCACACATGCAAATTACCTTTAGTGGCGCAAAACATGTTCAAATTTGTGTTTTTAATAATTCCTTTTCCCTTATCTGCTACTCTCTCAAAAATTTCTGAGTAACCTGCGTATGGATTCAGCAGGAATGACTCTGGAATTATTGGGATAAGTTATTACAATCTCTTTAAAAATGCAATAAGTCATGATCAACATTTTTATATCTTTTTATTAAAATTTTTTTAAAAAATATTGCAAAAATACAACACAAAAACAAACTACAGATAGATTTTTAAATATAAACTACTTCTAAATAGGTAAGAAATGGACACATAAGCAGTTATACATTCATTAAATCACAGCAGTCTAAAAAATAATTTTTTTTTTCAAATTAAAGTTCAAAACAAAAAAATTTGAAAGAATTTAATAGATCTTAGAAATAAAACATAACTACTTAGCACCAGTTATATATTTGTGAAAGCTAACAGTCCTCCTTATAAATCTTGTTGAATTTAAATAAAATTCAATATGTTACATATAACTCTCAGCGAATAAGAGCAGAATATCTAATGTTAGATTAAAATTTTATTTAATAATTTTTCTACACATTTCAATACATGAAGATAAAGTTGAATGTTTCTTTTTAAAAAGGTAAAGAGATGTTAAGCATTTATTACAGAACCTTACAGTAAGTATTTTAAAACCATTTAATCAGATATAAATTAACTTGCATATTCATCCATATACAATTAAACTATTAAGTCTAATACTTCAGACCAATGTGTAATCAGATTTCATTACAATTTAACTTGAATACATAAAATAGGTCTTGTTTAACATTCAAATGAACTTCTATGATAATATTTTATTTAATTCATTGTTAATTGCAGGAATGTTGATTGTATCTAAATATTAAAAAACTGAATTTAGGACAATTCAGATAAAGATAAATTTTAAACAGTATATACACAGATACACTTTAATAAAATTTTTTGATCTATATTAATAAACTCTTATGTATCACAAAAAAAAAGGAAACTAAATGCACATAGTTTCCTATTTTAACATTAAATAAAATTAAATGGTAGAATATTACATCCAGTGTTTCCTCAGCTGCCATTATAGTCACTAAAAAATAGAGTTCATATTTATCACTTAGATATTGACATATTCTAAGATAGTACATTATAAAAGGAATAAAACTATAAGAAAATACTTTAGCTATCAAAATATATAAAATAAATGTCTTGTTTCTATTAAAAAAACTGTACAGCACAACAGGTAGAATTTAACATTGTTCATTTCAGGTGATTTTTGTAATACTTTAGGAAATGTCATAGTAATATACACATTATAAAAATATCACAGTTCAAAACAATAAAATATTAAATATATACATAAGATAACATTCAAAGCTCTTTAAATAGAATCACATTATGTTTTTATATTACACTGATTAGAATGTAAGTAAAGATGAAAATAATGAAGCATTTTAATGAAACATACATATAAAATCCGTTTAAAAATTTTGTAATCAGATAAAATCTTAGAAACTTTGTCCAAACAAAATAATAAAGCATTCTTTATAAATTTTTTAAAATTTAAATGATCATCTAAAATATAATCAAAAGAAACAACTTTTAAAAAATATTAAAGCAGAAATATGAATGCTCTTTGAGAAAAAGCTAGTTTTTCTAGTTATTTATGATTATGGGAAATGATTATTTTAAAACAGAATAAATTACATTAATCAAATTAATATATTGCTTTCTAATATTACTCTTGTTAGTTTTTAATTTTCCTTTAACTGTATTCAATTTCAAAATACTTTTGACCAGAGTAAGTTGTGTCTTAAATTTCTATTATTTTATATCTTAATTTAACAATAAAACAGTACAATGGTGTTCAATGCAAACACCAGTCTTCATTAATTTTTAAATTTCTCCACCAGGAAAAGAAAAACATTAGAAAAATTGCACTTTTTTGAACACGATAAAAATATTTACAAATAAATTCTAGTCAAATCTATGAAGGTGAATAAACAAAAGTGCAATGGTCGATGCTTCTATTTTACTAATGGAAAATCTAATTACAAAAGTCCATTTAAGTAAAAATAAAAACATTGAACCCATTTGATTTAAAATGCATCAATAGTGCCTAAAAACACATTGAATCAGTCATCTACAACAACAGTGTATTGGCACAATTTGTTAAGAATACTTTCAGTTTTTGTAACAAGTTGTGTAAATGTTGGCCTCTTCATTGGGTTAAAATGCCAACATTCCAGCATCAAATCATACCTGTAAGTATATTTAAAAAAAGATAAATAAGCTGTAACAATTTTTGTAAATTTAAAATAAATTTTACCAAAATTTATTTCAAAATTACAAATTTTTAAAAATAAATTGCACTAAAATCAACCAAATAACTATGCCATAGCTACATTTATAATTTAGAGGCTTTAATTATTTTTGTCTAAATCTTTTAAAGTTTTAAAACTCATGTCTTTAAATTTACATAGTTAACAATACATATAGGAAATTTTATCTTTTTACTATTGCTAAGAAAAATTCCTATATATATCAGGGTTGTACACATTTAAAATGAAAAGAACTACTAGAAGTGTATTTTTCAAATATTTAAAACATATGAAAATAAACTGAATCTAAAAGATTGTAAATAAATTTTTTCACAAACACAAAAGGTACCATTTGAAGTAATTTTCATAAATATGGTTTATATGTAATACTATTTAATACATAAAATAATCATACTTTTCTGTTAATCAATTAAGGCCAGGTGTAACTTTATACAAACAGCTAAAAAATAATTCATAGAATTTTTATATTTTCTCAAAATGAGTTTACTCTTTCAGCAAAGGTAGATAGCAATTCTATAAACAATTTATCAAATTTTCCAGTATCTTCTATTATTTATAATTTTTATCATTTAGATCAATACTGTGATTTTCCAAGCCCTGAATATAGATTTAGTTTTTTGGTAAGTACATCAACTAAAATCATGATAAACAGACTAACCTATTACAAAGTTTCACTTTAGAGTAATGTGCTTAGACATGATACAAAATAAATCTTATCACAAAGTTTTTTTTTAAATTAAAAATGTTATCACATGATGCTTAAAATGGAAGATAACTAATGAGAGACTGTTACATTTAAAGTTATTTAAATTTCACATCAGTTTTATTATGCTTGATTTTTAATAACAGATTTAAGATATGTATTAATATAAACTTGGCTGAAATGATTCAGGTTTATTTTTGGTTTTGGAGCGCTACAGTCTACTTTTTACAACACGAGGGCTAATGAGACCTGGACCTACTGCTTAAAAAGGATTACGAACGGCTACGAACATCCATGCCATAGTGGGATTTGAACCCACAAACTTTGTTTTTGAAGGCCAGCACCCTAACCATTCAGCTGAATGATTCAGGCATTAAGGGGTTTATACAAGAAGAATTTTTTTTAATTGCAATTAATGCTAGATTTACTACTTTTTAAAGAAAGAAATCAAGAGATTTAACAAATATGTACATAGATACAAAAATAAGATACAAATCAGATTTAATGACACATTAAATCTAATTTGTATCTTAAATATCACTTGTTTATACAAGTGTGTGACAGAGAAAAATTGGGAAAATTAGTTTAAAAAAGTGTAGATGTCCATTTAAAATACATATTCATGTATGTTTAAGTATACAGACAGAACAGAAAATAAGAGAAATTTTGTAGATGCATAAAGTTTACTTAAATATGTTAATAACAAATAATTATAATGTTAATATTTAAATATGTTTCTCATAAAGCCTGATAACTACACATTAATAAAAGACTTTAGACAACTGAAACATCTTATACAAATGTTTATAAGCACTTAAAATATATAATATACATACCAACACTGAGAAGTAGCATTTGGTTTAGGTAACCTGTATCCATTTTTCAGGTAGAGTAGAATAGCAGTATTACTTAGAGGAGAATATGGAACTTTACCAAATTTGAATATTTCCCACATCAAAACACCAAATGACCATCTA
The DNA here is from genome assembly GCA_032207245.1 of Pardosa pseudoannulata. Classification (NCBI taxonomy): domain Eukaryota; kingdom Metazoa; phylum Arthropoda; class Arachnida; order Araneae; family Lycosidae; genus Pardosa; species Pardosa pseudoannulata. The sequence continues at coordinate 73,097,784 of CM063508.1, read as the reverse complement.
TAACAAAAACATAGTCAACTTGAAATATTCATACTAAGAATTTCTAAAATGCAATTTTAATACATTTCAACTAAAAGAGGTTTTTACAAAACTTATGTGAAATATTAGGAAGATATTAGCAACACATAGTTTTTAAATTAACACATTGTAAACAATATATTAAAATTATAAAGTCAATGACATATAGTAGTTGACACCCTAAGCTTTCCAGAAGAAACCTTAAGAGAGATATGCTCCCCTGAGAAAGTATTAGGTGTATGTGTGCTGTTTCTATGAAATAATATTAACTATAAAATTAAAATGCTCAAATAATGAAATAGCTAACATATTTATAATATGAAATTGGCTTCTACCAAAAAGCAAATACCTATCACATTAGGAAAAATTCATTAAATGATTAAAATTTAATGACACGAACTTATAATAAAATCTTAATGCTTACACATAAGTTTTAATGGTAAACTATTTAAGGCTGGGTCTAATAAACTTTACCACACTAGTCTCAAAAGTTTAACTACAAAAGTTTATGCTACTCCTATGAAGTAATGATGCTTGTAAAGTATGGTCATGAAAAAAATGCAATATGGATGTGGTACAAAACAGGCAAATGCATATTTGCAACATTTCCTTAAGAATCCTGAAATTATTTAGATTGAAAGCATATCCAGATCCTTATATATAAATTTCAATACTCACCTCTTCAATAGAGAATTTAAATATAAAGAAATACTTTAGGTTTTAATTAGTTTGTGTACTTAAAAACAAGTTGTAAAAATTAGTAACTATTGAAATTTAAATATAGATAAATGTATAATTCAATCAACGAAGTTTTGTAATGAAATACTATTAAATATGTTTGTTGCATATTCCCACATTCCTTTTTACACAGTTTAGAGAAATTTATACTATATCCAATATAAATAGTTTAGAATCATAAGTAAACACACGAAGATGTAGTTTAGTAATGTATGCAGTTAATGTATAGTCAAAATATACAAGTAGATTTATAACTAAAAACATGATTCATTAAAAAATAAACTGAAACAAATTGATTGAAAGTATAATTATGGTGGTATTGTAAAACAGAAATTTAATATATAATTTTAAAAATGCTTACACATCAGTTTGGGTAGTAAATATTTGCTTCTCAAGGGATTCAGGAGCCATCCATCTAATAGGAAGTTTCTTCTGTTTTGACACAGTATAGGAATGAGTATCAGAAACATCCTTTGCTAAACCAAAATCAGCTATTTTGACATGGTCCTCACTGCAGAGTAAAATATTTCGAGCTGCAATATCTCTATGTATTAAGTTAAGAGATGAAATATATTCCTAAAAAATGAAAATGATCAACTTAAAATTTTTCATAGTTTCAGGTTCAAACAAAATCAAAATACTCTAGTTATATCTGTGAGTTTTTTTCCTCAAAATTTAAGGCAACATTCAATTTATACATTATGCATAGAATAATTTTTACTGCTTTCTTTAAGTACCCAATATATGTATGAATAAAGATAGGTATTCATAGAAGAAAATAAAAAGGTAAAAATCTTAAAAGTATTCCTACATTGAATTTCATTACTAATGAACTTCTTTTCTTAATACAACACTGCTAACAACATTAACTATTAACTTTGAATGCCAAATTTTCTATTTGAAGTCTGGTTCCTGTTACATTTTGCAGACTGAACATTTGCAACTTAAATACTACAATTAGATTTCTTCTCCATATTATTTACACATTGCCAGAAAAAAATCTTATGGAGAAGAAATAAAGAAACATAACCCATTGTATAAAACCTATAAAACCTCCTACAGAAGAAAAAAAGAGGGTGATGTACAAGGGCTTCAGTTTTATTTTCCAGAATTCATCTCATAGCACCCCCCCCCCCAATCTTCTATTGACATAAGATTACTGATAATAAGCATGGCAGATTTCTTTAACAATAAAGTCATCTATAGCAGGACATTGAAAAGAGTGCTGTAGTTAGATTCATTTGGGACAGCATAGCAATCAGTTTACAAATTGAAAATTCATTTGTATGGCAAATATTAAGTACACATTATACATAAGATGCTAATTTTCCACTATTTTCTTGTCAAAATATAAGATGCATATCATGCACAAGTAACTACAGTAAGTTACATATTTAAAATTTTAAAGTCAGGTTTTTGGTACTCATTCCTGATTAAGTGTCTAATATTAGAAGTAAATTTCTGATAACAGAATCAGCTATCATTTCAAAACTGAAAATGTAGTAAAAAGACCTTTGTTAAATGCAATCTAATCTCCTTATTATACACAAGCTGTCTACTTTTTAAGGAGAACACTACTATCTGTTAGAGAAATATTTGCCTTAGGGATTAAAGGACTCCATCCAAATTAGTTTTATTATTATTATTATTATTATTATTTTTATTATTATTATTATTTTTATTATTATTATTATTATTTTGCTTCCTTTTTACTTCGCAGAAAGCAAAAACTTTTACAATCTTATTTCTAGACTACTCTCATAATCATGTAGAATTATGAAAGTTAGATAAACTTATCAAGCAAGGTAAGAATCAAAATTAACCTAAATTAGTTTAGTTAGAATGGAATAATGAGTTTCTAAGGCACATTTAAAAGTGCTTCTGATGGCAAATTGACATATCTTCTCAAAAGTAAAAAAATCTTCAGAAATACGAGAAAAATTCTATTTTTTACTTTTTATGTTATTGCAAATCAACTTTATTAAACATTTTGTTAATGACAATATTTACAAAATATTTGTAAAATCCCAGCTAAAATTCAAACATTTTAATTTATAAAGCTCTTACCATCCCCACAGCCACTTGGTGTATATATGAGGATACTTTTATTCCATAATGCTCATATTTTCCTGAAATTTAAAAATAAAATTACAACAGTTCACAGCATGCAAATAACTTAAAAATTATTTATGTATTGAACTGATAAAAATATACAAGAAATAAGATTTAGTAAATGATTACCATTATGATTGTCTAATAATGCTTGCTTGGGATCTGACAGCTGTTTCTTAATTACAGAAAGCTGAAAAGAAAAATTTAAAAAGTTTAATACCACATTATTTTGAAACAAATCTTTCGTAGATATCTAATATGATATCATGGTTTAAATTGGTAATAAAGATGCATGTATACACGCACAAAAATAAAGAGGGAGGGAGTGAGAGAACAAGTTTGTAATTTTATTTTGTTTTTGAAATTTGCAATTCCCATTTATCTTAACACTAAGGCCCTTACTCTGGACGTTGCGGTTTGTTTCGAACCTTCGTTGTGACATGATTTTGATGTCAGTGAGGACATTATGTGAGCAAATGATCAAACTGACGTCAAAGTGAAGTCACAACGAAGGTTCAAAACGAACCGCAACGTCTAGAGTAAGCCCCATTGTGTGCAGGTACATTTCACAGTGGAGTTGTACCGGGAGCGGGTGTTTAGCAGGTAATTTTAGTTATTCAGTTAAAAATCTCAATAGATCAAAAATTATTTAATTTCTTAATCAACTTTTTGTATTTTATATTGAAATATATAAACAAATATATAAATAGACAAATAAACATATATATACATACATATACAAAAAGATAAAAAGTTAATTTTAAATCTAGATTTTTTTAAATCAACCTTCCCGTTCTTCAACCTTTCCATGTTTTTTATGAATCTTTTAAGACTAGAAACAATTAATTGAATAACTTTATTTTTCAGGACCATTGAGTATTTATTATTTAATAAAACAATTTATAATTGTAAATTGTAATTTATACTGTTCTTAATTTTAAATGAAAAAAAAGTCATCAAATCTTTTCCAATAGACGTTTTACATGTGACTGGCTTAACACATTGTGTGCGGGTATATTTCGCAGCAGAATTGTACTTGGGAGCGGGCGTAAATTTAGTTATTCAGTTAAATCTCAATAGATCAAAAATTATTTAATGTTTTAACCAACTTTTCATATTTTATATTGAAATATATAAACAACAATTATGAGATTTTTTTGTAAACAAAAAATAATTTTTTAGGGAATAAATTTATAATAGTATCGTAAATATGAAAAATCAAATACAATTAGTAGTATATAGTTTTAATTTCTTCCCCTTCTGTGGTTCTGCATCGACTAATGTAAAAACTAGTTTTTATTTGTCTAAATTTTTCCAGAATCTATGTAGTAGAGAAGAACATTCAGCTTCGTTTTCCTGCATATACCGTTATCTTTGTACCCACAAACAAACTATGTTGTTACACTAACCGGTACTAGTATGTGTCCCACGCTCAAGTATCAATCATCAGAAAACATACTAGTACATGTCCTGCATACAATGTGTTAATACAAATTTTTTACAACCAATAATTCTACAAATTTTATACTTGGAAATGAATAAAAATTTAATTATTAAAAACTAGTTAGAAATGTATTACAAATGTTCTATTAAAAAATAAAATACTGACAGAATATAGTAAAATATTTTTAAAAATTAGAAAGCATTTAATACTGTATTATAAAATCTTAATATATAATAATAATAATAATAATAGTAATAATAATAATAACAACAACAACAACATGTACCCTGATACAGCAGTAAGAGCTTTTTTTAAAATTCATCTCATTAATAAAATAGATTAATACAATCTACAATGAAAAAATGGAATTGGTTCATTTTATTTATCCATTATACAACAATTAATATTGTTTAAACAATCCTATTTTTTTAATCAAAAAGTAGGTGTAATAGTCATTACATTAAAACATTAAAATCCATGTTTAAATTTTACCTCTCTTTTTAATTTTTTTATTCTTGAATGTAAATTTCCTAAAGCACAATATTCCAACACAAGGGACACTTTGTCAACATCCATTGTAAATCCAATTAAACCAACCACATTGCGGTGTCTGCCAATGATCAAAAGAATTTCTACTTCATGTAGTAGTTTGCTCCTAGCCACACTCTCTGCTGAAATATTATATAAACAAAAACAATAAATAACTCTACATTTAACTCATTAAAAATAAAGTAGATTTATAATGTATAATTTTGACCAAATTCACAAATATTGCTTAAAAAATAGCATTTGCTTATATCATCATAATACAGATCATTTTATGTTACTCTAGATGTTATAAAAAATGCTAGGTGATAGGAGGAAGAGGTTAATGACAGAAAAAATATGAATAAAATATTTTTACTCTTTACACAGATATTAATTATAAAGTTTAGAAAGAAAACTTTAACAGAAAAACATTTCAGTCAATTTTGAATTAATTTCTGTATAAAAAATCAATTCTAAGTATGACTTGCATATTCTTTTACTAGTTTTTTATATACTTAGTTTTCATTTAATCAGTATACTATTAACACATGATCGAAATTTCATAATTTTTACTTTCTTGAATGAAGGAAAAGAAGTATTGTAGTTGTGAAAACATTTAGTGCTTTTATTTCAACAGAAACACCCATTTGGTCCATGTGTTACATTTATTTATATTGCCTAAATTCATTTTGCCCAGTTTTGTCTCAACTTCTGTATGCATGTACTATACTAATGTGGGATTCTACTACATTGGTTTGGACTTCCAGATGTAGAGTTTCATCAACTGGATTTTGAGCACTTCTGTGACATTAGAAAATAATCAAAATTAGAATACTTTGATGGACCTGTTATATGAGTTTCAGGGCCATAGCCAGAAATTATATTCGGAGGGGGACATTGTTTTTGTCAATGATTCTTCAATAAAACTGCAGGTTTTCTTGTGTATGTATACTCCTAATGAGTATCATAATACAGATTTGATTTTAAAATATCAAAATAATTAAAAAATGATAAAATGAGCAAATTTAGAGCCTTGAAGAATTAATGTAGTAACTACAAAATGAATTTAATAGTAAAATTAACATTGAAAAGATACAAACTACGCATGGTATTAAATTCTAATTTTTAAAACAGAAGTATAACCAAAGAAAAAAAATAATTTTGAAAGAAAATGAAGATGTTCGCATTTTTACCTGTATATTATAAATTCTGCTCTTTTGAAATTTTTGCCAAAAAAATTTCACTTCTTTTTCAATTGTTCAACAATAGTATGATGATTGGCTAAAACTGCTAGTCAGTCTGCTCTAACAAGTCGAATGCAATTTGCACCTACTGATTAACTCAACATCACTGTTCTACGCACACTGTTGTGTATGAGCCACTAGGCAGATGACACACTAACACAATGGTCAATTTTCTTTCCACAAAACGGTCTTTAAGAATTTTGGAGGGGGACAGGTCCCCTAAATCTCCCCCTTGCCTACGGCCTTGATGAGTTTATATTTTTAGTGACTGGGCTATTATAAACTTCATCTCAAGAACATTCCATGACACTATAGGAGTCAGAAATTTTAGGTCCACTTCCATCATAAATTTTCAAAATCTAACACTACAATGACTGTTAACACAGTAAAACTTATCCACCTCGAAGTTCTTGAGTTCAAGCCCTGCAAACTCAATCTGAAGGGATGCTACCACTTAAGAGTCCCCCTGAAAGAAGGTTATTTAAAACATCTAGTTACGCACCTACCTTTTTGACTGTAATGCACACTATAAAAAATTTCATTATAGCATATAAATAATACGTCTTCACCAGATGACCATACCAGAGCTGTACCCATTGTTGAACTAATAACAGTGAAACCTGTTTAAGTTTTTACGGCGCCAAGAGATTAAAACTTCTTAAAAGAGAAAACTAGAAAAGTGCATTAAGAAAAATATGTTTTCATAGATATATAGTGAATTTCATAATTAAGAACAAATTTAATAGTTTTTGCTTAATTTATAATATCTAAAATTTAACCTCAACCAAGAATAATTTAATTATTTTTAATGTTAAGGGAAGTCAGGTACAGATATAGACTGAAAGAAACTAGAAATGATATAATTATAAAAAATTACACTAATATATTCCTAAAAATTCCTGTTTGACCTCTTTGCAACAGATTTATTATTATAATTTAAAATTTTCATCCTTTTCAGGGAGTGTTTGTAAAAAGAATCAAATTAACTTTGCTTATAAAAGTTTGTATATGTTGTGGCTTACAAGCAAAATGTCAGAATTAACTCATTTTTAAGAACTGTTATTATAATGATTGTTGAAGGGATATTTTTTTTTATATTCTCTGCAATAATTTAATTTTCCTAGAAATATATCTTTTGTATCTCTGTTCGGTAAAAAGTTAATCAAACCTCAATGAAATGGAAATAACGATTTGGAGTAAATTAAACTTTTTAAGCTGGAAAATGTTAAAAAGTTAAACTTCTTAAACGAAGAAACTTACCAAATATAACTATATGAATAAAATTGAGACCAGAGAAAAAGACTTCTTAAGCGCGAAAACGTCTTAAAAGGGAACTTCTTAAGTGGGTTTCACTATATATACAACACATTGCTGAATGCAATGCTACTGATCGTTGAATTAATGTTAACTAATAATAATATAAAAAATATACAATATTTTAGCAAATGAGTAACTGTCCAACTTATTAAAGAATTGAAGGAATTTATCCTACAATCAACTAAGTTTATAAAGAGCAGGGTTGGAAAAAAATCATGATTTTAAAAAAAAAATCAAAAAGTCATATTTATTTGATTTAAATCAGATTTTTTTTATTTAAATCGGATTTTTTAAATTTTTCTGAATACTAATTTTAATTGTTGTGTTTATGCTTTTTGCAATATACATAGAATAGTTTGTTATAAGAAGTAACATCTTATCGATCTAGTATATTCTACACACTGATTACCTAAAATTAAATATATAAATTTTAATCTCAATACATTCCATTATTTTGTAATTGGATAGTGCAAACTAAATAAGATGCATATTTAAAGAACAAATTAAATCTTCTTTTAATGCAGACTATTTATTTTAAAAAACATCACAATTACTTCAATATTTTTTAAGCACCGAATTATGGATTTAATTGTTTCAATAAAAACACTAACTTTGATGCCTTATCCACTCCTATAATTGGTTACGAAGGCTAGAATGAACAATACCAAAAGAAGAAAACTGTCTTTCCATTCCAGCAGATGAAGCCACGGCTGTTGTCATTTGGTAGACAAACTGGATTTCAAGTTCTGTAATACTCTCTTTACCTCTCATTTCATAAAATGAATTCCACCAATCGTAATTATTGTACTACCCCTACTACATACTTTCTGATAACCCCTAAATACTTAGAAAGAATATGCTATCTATTTACACTTATTGGTATTACTGTGCTGACTGATTCCCAATTCTCCTGTCTTTGGAATATAGGTTTTAAGAGAAGTGAAAAAAAAAATTATTTAAATCAATGATTTTTTCAAAAAAATTGACTGATTTAAATCATGCCAACTCTGATAAAGAGCAGCAAAAATGTGTAAAATTTAATAAGCATACAAAGACATGTGGCTACATAAATTGTTCAGAATATAGAAAATAAGATTTCAAAATTATACAAATAACCTTAAAGGAATTTGTAGGTAGAATTTAGAAATGCTGAGACTACAAGATATGACTTTTAAATCATATTTATAAAACTGGTCAATATTTTAAGAAAACAATTTCAATTTTATATACTGATGAATTATATGTAATTATATAAAACAAAAAAATATTCAGTGCCACCAGCACAAATGTTTCTACTACTTACCAGGAAAAGTTTTAACTGCAACAATTTCTTTATTCTTATTTCGAGAATAAACAGCTTTATGAACAACACCAAATTCTCCTTTCCCAATGACTTCATTTAAATCTAACTTTTTAGACTGTAAAAGGTGTGGAAGCAAGTAATGTGGCACATCAGCTGTTCCAGATGGATAGGACTGAAAAATCAAAGGAAAAAAAAAAAACATTACACATTAAAAAATGCTATTTTGGAAATCATATTTTGGTATTGATATTGAATACTTATACTAGAAACAATGGATAAATGTTGTTAACTCTCTACCCTAGTATTGGGCAAACTATGGTCTACAAGTCAGATGCAAAACACTTAGAGGTTGCATTCAACCTGCCGCAGATAATAGAACAATAGTTGAAAACCTTCCAGCATCAATGTTTAAGAAGCTATTTAAAAAGTCTGTTAAATTTTTCAGAAATTCAAATCATTTTTGCAAATTTAAATAACAGTGGGGATTTTTAATGAAGATGGATTAAATCATTTTGTTTATGCAAAAAAGAAACTTTTTAATAAATATACCTAAAATCATTAAAATCTTACTTTTATGTGTAAATTTTAAAAATATAAACATTTTGAAATAACTTGAATTTATTACTTATGATTTGGTATGTACAAAAGAGGTACTCATATTTCTCCACTTCATAACATTAGCCTGCTGAGGAATGAGAGATTATTCAATTTCTTTAAGAAACTTTCAGAAATGCAGACTCGACTTCAATAATTACATTTGTAGTGTTTTAGGGGCCTTAATATAAGATGCAGATGTTCACGAAAACATATTTATTCACAAATCACAAATCACGTTATATGTACATTTTTAAGCTTTAAGTTATTGTTCTGATGTTCTTAACCCAAAAACAGAATTCTCTCTATCTGGTGTTGCCAGATTCCAATTGATACAGAGTTCTTTTATTCTGGCTGTTGCCAGATACATTACATCTTTTCCCCCCTTAAAATTAAATTTGTTAAACAGATAATACACATTCAAATATTTAAAACACAACAAATTAACATTAAATAGTCAATAGTTAAATTCCTCATGGAAATGTTTAGGTTCATGTCTAATTCGACTGGAACGTCGAAGAAAAGTTCCTTGTTCGGGAGTAGTGACTTCTGGTAAATGGATATCTGTACCGTCTAACTCTGGTAATTGGAAATCTGAAACAGTCTCTGGTGTAGCTTTTTCATCGGATTTATCTACAGATGTTGGTGATTGTTGACAATGTTCAATGTGTTCTTGTTCTCGTTTCCGTAAATAATCAGCATGTACATGCATACCTTGCTGTGTTCTATAAGATAAAGGGCCTGTTTTGTCCTCTATTGTTCCTGGTTTCCACGTTTGCTCAATTCCTCGTTTAATCCACACATTGTCTCCAATTTCAAAGTCTCTGTGTCTAGAAAATCTATCATGATAAAATTTTGATTTTAAGTTTTCCACGTCGTTTATATGGTCAGGTTTCAACCGATCAAATAGAGTTGAAAGTTCTCTGTTGAGAAATAGCTTCGCTGGTGTGCAACCCGTTGCTCGATGTATGGTTGTTCGATAAGTAAATAAAAAAACTTGCAGCTGATGCTCTTGATCGGAAAACTGATTAGATGTTTTCTTGAAGCGGGTTTTAAATGTGCGTATGACACGCTCTGCTAGTCCGTTACTTCTGGAATGATAAGGAGTAGATCGAATATGTTTTACACCATTCATCTCGCAAAATTCTCGAAATTCGGTGGAAGTAAATTGTGGACCATTGTCAGACACAATTATCCGACATATTCCATAAGAACTAAATAATTTTCTGAAACACTTTATGATATCTAATGATGTAACATTTTTAAGTTTAAAGACTTCCAGCCAACGTGAATGAGAATCGATGATGAAGAGCCAATTTTCACCATGAAGTTGAGCTAAATCAATGTGAACTCTATCCCAAGGTTTACCAGTGTTGTTCCATAACAATAATGGAGACTCAGCAATTTTTGGATGATGTTCATTGCAATCATTACAATATCTGACTGTTTGTTCGATGTCTCTATCGATGGCAGGCTACCATACTGACATTCTCGCAACAGATTTCATTGCAACTATGCCAGTATGTGATTCGTGGAGTTTATCAATCACTAAATATCTTAATTCCGGAAGCTCATTTCTTTTCTCAAAAAAAGGAATAAGTGCTTCCTCAATATTTTGTTTTGAGGGCCAGCCTTTCTCAATGTATAGAATTACCTTTGATAGGACGGAATCCTTTTCCGTAAATCTACGTAATGTGCGACGTGTTAACGTAAGTTCATGTATTGTGTGATTGGCAATGCTGTAAACAAATGAAGAATCTTCAAATTTACTTACTTTCTTATCTGGTAACGGCAAACGTGACAAGGCATCTGGAACCACCATTTGTTGGCCAGGACGATGCTCTATTTCGTAATCGAAAGCACCTAGAGTTATAGCCCATCTTGTTAACCTTGAGGCTGCTAGACTTGGAACTTCTTTGTGTTGATTTAATATACGCTCTAATGGTTTATGATCACTCTGAATAATGAAATGGTGTCCAATGAGGTATTTATAGAACTTTTGTAACCCAAACATAATTGCTAGGGCCTCACGATCTATATTTGAATAATTGCGTTCAGCAGGTGTTAAAGTTCTAGAAGCAGCAGCAATAAGCTTCAGTTCCCCCTCTATGCGATGTTGTATAACTGCACCAAGTCCTCGAATTGATGAATCACAAGCTAAAATTATTGGTTGTTTTGGATCAAAATGTACCAGTATGGCTGGAGATGAAATACTTTCCCTAATTTTTTCGAATGTATTTTGATGACATTCAGTCCATTCCCAAGAAGAATTTTTTGTTAATAGTTCGTGTAAGGGTGTGCACAGTATTTGTAAATTCTTCACAAAGCGGCTATAATAATTCACAGATCCTAAAAATGATCGGAGTTCTGAAACATTATTTGGAGGTGGTTGTTCTCTCAAAGCGCGTATTCGTTCAATGTCTGGCGAAATGCCTGTTTTGTTAATCACATGTCCAAGAAATTTAATTTCTTCTTTGAACAACTGTATTTTTGACATTTGTGTTTTTAAACCGACCTTACGAAAAATTTCAAATACCTGTCGAAGTCGTTGAGCATGTTCTTGTATATTTCGACCTCCGACTGCAATGTCATCTTGAAACCATGTAACACCTTCGATTCCAATAAGAAACTGGTCCATCAATTTTTGAAATATTATGGGTGCTGCTGATATACCAAAAGGCATTCGACAAAAGCGATAATATCCTCTATGTGTAGCAATTACTAAATATTTCCGAGATGTTTTTTATATACTTAGTTTTTCATTTAATCAGTATACTATTAGCACACGATCAAGATTTCATAATTTTTTTCTTTCTTGTATGAAGGAAAAAAAAAAAGTATTGTAATCGTGAAAACATTTAGTACCTTTATTTCAACAGAAACACCCATTTTGTCCATGTGTTATATTTAGTTATATTGTCAGAATTCATTTCGAACCAGTTTTGTCTCAACTTCTGTATGCATGTACTATACTAATGTGGTATTCTACTACATTGGTTTGGATTTCCAGATGTAGAGTTTCATCAACTGGATTTTGAATACTTCAGTGACATTAGAAAATAATCAAAAGTGGAATACTTTGATGGACTGCTATATGAGTTAGTAACCAGTTTTAGTAACCGGGCTATTATAAATTTCATCTCAAGAAGATTCCATGACACTATAGAAGTCAATTAACAGGTCCACGTCCATCATAAGTTTTCAAAATTTGACATTACAATGACAGCTAAACACTGTTAAACTTATCCACCTGGAAGTTCTTGAATTCAAGCACTGAAACCTAATCATAAGGGATGCTACTACTTTTAGAGTTTCCCCTGAAAGAAGGTTATATATAACATCTAGTTATGCACCTCCCTTTTTGATTGCAATGTGCACTCTATAAAAATCTCATAACAGATATGAATAATAGTACTCTTCACCAGAAGACCATACTTGAGCTGTACTCATTGTTGAACTAATAATATATACAACACATTGCTAAATACAATGCTACTGATTGTTGAATTAATATACCTAATATAAAAAAAATATGAAATATTTTAGCATTTGTGTAATTGTCTAATTTATAAAAGAAATGTAAGGAATTTATCTCAAAATCAAATAAAATAAGTTTATAAAGCGAAGCAAAAATGTGTAAAATTTAATAAGCACACAAAGAAATCATGTGGCTAAATAAATTAAGTGTTCAAAATATGGAAAAATAAGATTTCAACATCATATAAATAACCTTAAAGGTATTTGTTGGTAGAATTTAGAGATGATAAGACTACAAGATATAAATCATTTATAAAACTGGTCAATATTTTTTAAGAAAAAGATTTCAATTTTATATACTGACAAATTCAAGTAATTATATAAAACTTAAAACATTTTCAGTGCCACCAGCAAAAAATAATTCTAGTACTTACCAGGAAAAGTTTTAACTGCAACAATTTCTTTATTCTTATTTCGAGAATAAACAGCTTTATGAACAACACCAAATTCTCCTTTCCCAATGACTTCATTTAAATCTAACTTTTTAGACTGTAAAAGGTGTGGAAGCAAGTAATGTGGCACATCAGCTGTTCCAGATGGATAGGACTGAAAAATCAAAGAAAAAAAAACATTACACATTAAAAAATGCTATTTTGGAAATCATATTTTGGTATCAATATTGAATACTTATACTAGAAACAATGGATAAATGTTGTTAAATCTCTACCCTAGTATTGGGCAAACTATGGTCTACAAGTCAGATGCAAAACAATTAGAGGTTGCATTGAACCTTCCACAGATAATAGAACAATAGTTGAAAACCTTTCAGCATCAGTGTTAAGATATTTAAAAAGCTGTTCAATTTTTTAGAAATTCAAATCATTTTTGCAAGTTTAAATAACAGAGGGGATTTAATGAAGATGGATTAAATCATTTTGTTTATGCAAAAAAGGAACTTTTTAATAAACATGCATAAAATCATTAAAATCTTTTATATGTAAATTTTAAAAATATAAACATTTTAAAATAACTTGAATTTACTCCTTATGATTTAATATCATGTATAACAGAGGTACTCGTATTTGTCCACTTCATAACATTAGCCTGCTGAGTAATGTGTTACTCAATTTCTTTCAGGAAACTTTCAGAAATGCAGACTCGACTTCAATAATTACATTAGTATAAAAATTTACTATATACCTTTTTAAAATCTTCATTATAATAAATAACTTTGGCCTACTTCAAATATTTTTTCTTTTTTTCTGGATTATTTTTAACAAAAGTACTGATCTCTTCTCTACCCTATCTATTACAGAAAATTTAAAAATGAAAATCTCCAGAACAAAGGCAATCTCATCTAAAAACATTTTGATTATCCATCAGATATCACATTTACATAATGCTCCCTCCTCCACAGTCCCCCCCCAAAAAAAAATATAATTACTGAAAATATTGAACCTCACATTAAAAATAGTTTTAATAACTATGAATTTTAGTAACATAATGTATGTAACGTTTATGTGCCTTTAAAATGTATCCATAAACAATAAAAGTACTTATAAAATATTTTTAAAAATAAAAGTTTGAACCTTATAATTTTTGACATTGGGTTAAGTTGGAATACATTTGTTTTGTCTTAAAGCACCATATACAGACTAATATAAAATTCTGAATTGTTTCATAGGCTTCAAAAACCAAGATTTTCCATAACTTTTGCCTAGCCCTTATTTAATTTTAAGGATTTTTTAAATTAAGCATTAAGTACACTTGAAAACTTTCTTTAAAAAAAAAAAAAAAAAAAAAAAAAAAAAAAAAAATGAGAATGATTTTATTAATATTTTGAAAGTTTACTGTTTAGCATACTGTTTATAATGCATGTTATTAGTTTACTGTTTATTGATAGATAATTATATAAAAGCAGCATCCTTCCATAAAAATTAATAAAGAAGAACAAAACAATATGTAGACAACTTACAACACGTCTAGATCTTTTCTGCATTCGATAAAAATTCATGCACAATGCTATTATTATTGCACTGAATGCAAGAATAGAGCTGGGTAAAATATAATGCCATGGTAAATTAGATAACTGCTTAGAAACATGGCTTGGTTCTGTAGAAAAAAAAAGAGAATAAGAAATATCATATAATTTTCAAAATATACATTTACATATAAAGTAAAAATGATACTGTTTACATAGCAGAAATGATGATTTCTAAGGCTATTGATTTTTCCAAAATATTGAAGAGGTTTATATAAAATTGGACTATGTCATCCTTACAGGTGATTTCTAGGCCTAGTAAATTGTGTTTATAAACATAATTAGATATATTATCAAGAAATCTACAATAAAATACAGATTTTCAAAAATCATACATTTTACTTCTTTTTGCATGCCAATGCTATGAAAATTTTTAGTGAAATTGTGGACCTATTAGGAAAGGAAGCCACTCAAAAAGATGAGGTTGATGTTTAAAAAAGTCGAATGGTTGGTCAAATAAAGAATAAGATCAAGAATGAACATTAGAAGAATTGGCAAATTTTACAGAATAACACCAGTAAAGGTGGACATTTATGCAGTATCTTTAAGGTTAGTATCTGTCGACTACAAAGTTTTATATTAATCAAATTTTTATGTGTCAGGATGCTATTCCTAGTTATCAGGTTGGATTATTTCAAAGGACAGCCTTATGTTGGTGTGGTTTCAATGAGGGCTCAGTAGAATATTTATGATTACAGCATTACTCATGATGTGAATAAAAATCTTTTCCACATAATTTTAAACAAGTTAGTATTGAAAAGCTGTTTAATTCTTTGAACAAGGCTGGACAATTATTTTGGAAAATTTTTTGATTATGTAAGGATTTATAATTTTGTAATTTGCATAATACCATTGTTCTTGGAGAATTTTTCACTCTCCATTTCATTTTGCATCTTTTTGTATTTTTAAAACATGTAAATATATCTTGCAAATTATTTGTATTGTTAATTTGTTAAATGCATTTTATTTTTTCATTTAGCCATACACTTCTGGATCAAAGGCTTAGGAATTTCAGTCACTTGTATGTTACATTTATTAAAAACAAACAAAAAAAAATCTACTTCAGGTTTTTAAATGAATGACAATTTAACACTTAAATGTACAGTCCACTAAGAAAAAAGAATGGCTTGAGAGCAAAACTGTTATAAAATGAAGTAAAATTTCAAAGAATAAGTTAAACTAAAATTTTTAAAGCAACGTTAAAATGACAAAACTTCATACCCTTGTAACTTATTTCAACAGATGTAGGAAGTCCAGTTCCAGCAACACTACTAGCTCTTATTTCAAATATATATACTACAGATGGTTTCAAATCTGATATAACTGCATTCAGTACATCCTGCATTAAAATAAATTATACAAATAAATTTGGGGTAAAAATTTTTTAAATGTTTTAATCTTAGATAATTATCTAAAATACTTAAATAAACACTGGTAAAAACTGGTGATTTTGCATTTTTTAAAATATAACTGTTTGAAAAACAGATCAATGTGTATGCATATATGTGTTTTGTTTATACCAACATCTAAGCTAATTAAGAGCAATTTAACATTCAACAATAAAATGAATGAATTTTTACAAATTAGTTGATGAATATTCATATTATATAAATAATATATAGGTATTTTTTAAAATGATGAAAAGATGAACAGAGCAATCATTGAAAAAACAAAAGCAAATAATTATTAGCATTTCAGGAAGATTTCTGTGTAACTAGCAATACTTATTTATAAATACATAAACAATTATTAGTTAATGGATATATGTATGTATAATAGGACATTGACTAAAACTAGACTATTTAGAATGCTGTACTGTTATCAATAATATTAGCAATATGTAATAAATTATCTTTGAGTTTAAAACAAATTCTTATTAAATTACTGGCATTATAAAATTTGTTTAGAATAGAATATTTAAGTACAGAGACTTGTCATTTTAACACTGTTTATTTTAATTCACTTAATGCACAATATTATAAACTAGAATATCTCTTATGCAAATGTTTTAAAATGAGACAGGATTATATTTCATTCTACTTAATAAGACTAATTATATTTACTGCATACTTTAGTAAGTTCCATGGTGTATATTTTAGCAGGTTCATTAATTATAAAAATCAACTCTAAAGCAGCAGTTTCAGACCTTTACATTACTAAGCCTTCCGTAAAAGAAAATATTTTCTGCACCTTTCAACCATTTATATTTTTAACAGATATAATATTAAATATTTTAAATAAACTTTTTTTTAAATATTTAAAGCTACATTTAATGAATATTTTTTAAAATTCTTTGCTCAGGATGCTGGATAGCTAATTTCATTGAATATTTTCTGTTATATTACAATATGAAGTTTTATTAACTAGCCACTGTACCCAGCATGGTCGCTTTTAGTTTTATATTTTTCTTTGCATAACAACTCATCTGAAATGACTAGTGTAAATAATGATACCATTATCTATCATCATAAACTGAATTTTAAGGGATAAGTGGATCCCAGCCAAAAAATGTAAAATTGATTACCAGCTTGTTTCTCAGTGTGATCAGACCAAGGTAACCATTGTGTCTTAATAAGTTCTACCATGTCTTTACATTTTATGATCACTTCTATTTCTCTATATATTATTATTTACATGAATTAGTCCATATACCATTCTCAATATTTTAATTTAAGATATTTTTAAGTTATCTTTTTGAGTCAAGGCCCAAGTCTCACAGCAATGCCACCACAGCCTGAATAATTGTTTATATATCTTTGATTACTTTAAGTATTAGGCTATTCCTAAACAAAAGTTGATACAAAAATTGCATTTTAAAGTTCTACATTAATCTCTTTTAAACTCATATTAGAGACATTAGTAACTGACACTAATTATGCAAAACTATTTACAACCTGAATCTAAAATCAGCACCAACAACCAGAGAATCTTTGTATTTGTTTCCAAATTTAGATTTCTCCATATCATTTGTTTTAATTTCATTAATCGAAAGACTGACATCATATGTAGCTTTAGAAGTAATGAGCAGTTAATGCATTGCTACAGCAATATTTCATTGAAATTAATTTTTTCTATATTTCAAACTACTATAGTTTAACAGTAATTATAGATTTTAAAATAGCAAAATAATTGTACAAAACTGTGTGAGATAAAGTCTGCAAAACATAGATGACACAAATAATATATTTAAGATTAATTTAAAATTGGATATAATTACTTCATTATAAATGTAACTTTCTTTGTACTGCAACTCTGTATGATATTTTTCAGAAGCTTCAATTACAGACAAGTAATAACTAGATACTTTATTTCTCAATGATGCATGATCAGGAGGTAACCAAGAAGCTACAGCCTTTGTTTTGTCGATCCATGATATACTAAAATTTGAAGGTGGTCCAGGAGCTGTAAAAACAATGAAAAGAAACTAAAAAACAAATATTCAAATTCTTACTACAAATAAAAGCATGGAGTTCCTAAAATACAAGTACATTTAATATATTACAGATGCCATACAATTTTATTTTAAATCACAAAAATTTCAATGTTCCTAAGTAGCTGGAAAAATAGATATGTATTCAGAGGCAGGTGTGCCTGCACACTGATGTTCAAATTTTCTAGGGCATTTGATAAGATATCTATTAAGTATATACACTGATAGGGAGTAGCCAAATACTAACTTGCAAGCAGGAATTGAAGGTGACAAAATATATCGTTACACACCGGTAGCTAATAGCCACCTAACTAGCTCTGTATATACACTCCAGAGCCAAAACATTATTACTACCTGTCAATAATGAGTTGGCCTACTTTTGGTGGGCAACACAGCTTCAACTCACCTTGGCATGGATGCCACAAGTCCTTGGTAGATGGCCGGAGACAGATTTACCAGATGTTTAAGCAACGGTTATGGAAATCTGAGGTATAACAAGTTGAAACTCTGGTCAATAACAATTTGTCCCAACGAGTTGCCTGTGTATGACCTACTGTACATTGAGGGACAACTGTTCGCCTGAAATATGGTGTATTCTGACACGACTGTCGGCGTGATGAATGATAAACCGTGATTCATCTGACCAGGCAACTCTCTCCCACTGATCCATGGACCAGTCGCGATGTTCCCAGGCCCAGCGTAGGCGCAGTTGGCGATGACGCTTGGTCAGCAAAGGCACACAAGTGGGACGTTTGCTGCGTAGCCCCATATCCAACAGTGTCCGCTGAACAGTGTGCTCCGATACTATTCTACTTGGCCCTGCATTGTATTGGGTTGTCAGCTGAGCCACTGTCTGGCTCCGGTTTTGCTTCACCATGCGAGACAGTCTCCGACGACCTTTTTCTTTGATAGCATGTGGACGTCCAACACCATGTCGTCTACTGCTGGTTTCACCGTCATTCATCCACTTTGCATAAGTACTAACAACTGTAGATTGCGAACAACCCACGAGTCGTGCAGTTTCGGAAATACTTGTTCCGAGCCTTCGAGCCATTACAATCTGCCCTCTATCAAAATCACTTAGATCCGCAGCCTTTCCCATAACACACAGAAGTAAGTGAAAGAATGATTCTTCAGACTCTCCAGCAGCAGTTAAATACCACTTCCACCTGATCACGTGCCTTACACGTCATCCAGGGGAGTTCATTGCAAAATATAGGGGTGGTCATAATGTTTTGGCTCTTGAGTGTACTTATATGAGTATATTTTGAGCCTCCCATTCTTTTGTATTCAGTTAAAAAAAATTTCAATTTGTTCCAGGTAGCTGGTAAGAAGATTATTCTAATTTTTAGAGTTTGTCTTTAAATGAAAGCCTTTTTATTATTATTATTTTTTTTTACTCTTTTCAGTCTTTATAGAATCTTTTAAGCAAATTTTCAAACATTCTTACCATATAATATAATGGATCTTTTAACTAAGTTCATACACACAATAACAGATGGCACAACTAGTTCCAATGGATTGCTTTTATATTAAATTGATATTATACAATATATTTGTAATTAAGTATTTTTTTATATTCATTCATATATTATTAAAGGTACATTAATATGCATACATAATTTCAGGCTGATTGAAGATTAGGAATTTAATGGAAAATCAGTTGCAAAATTTTACAGACAAGCACAGAATATGAATTTAAGAAAATGGTGCAAAAAAATATTACCACAGAGTGAAAAGTTTCCCCTTGTTAACGTAAGGCATGATGGAGTAACAAACCAAATTTCAGATTTAATTTTCTGCATGTGTATCTGCTCCATAGTAGCTAATTTAACAGTATAGTTTGTTTGAAAAAGTAGATCAAACAAAACTACAGATGAATTACCACTAGGCTGAAAGAAAAATATTCTATGAGAAATAACAGGAAATTATACAATGGGTATAAACATACATAATGAGAAATTAAACTTATTCTTAAACAGTATGATCTTAACTTATTCTCAAATTAAAAAATAGCCAATATATCTTCATTACAAGACTTCTAAAATATTTATATTAATATTTATGCTAATATTTTATACTATTATTTGCTATATTAATACTTGAATTCATTCCGAAAAGAACTGTGTGATATAAAATTTTAAAAAATTGGTTCAGCAAAAATCTATATAAATCCATTTCTTGTCTACACACACAAAAAAATATTTTATAAACAAAATACAATTTTTTCATATACACAAGTACCGTAATTTGGGATAGATAAGCCACCCAGGCATATATGTCACTAATGTGATAATTTACCTAAGTTAAATGGAAGTTTATTGGGTAAGCTATCCTGGTGTATATGTAGCAAACATCACAGTAGATTAAATGAAAATGAAAGTTCATCAGATCAACAACACTAATGAATTTTTTTTAGTTCCCTTGTTTCGAAAAATTATTTTTGCTTAAGTGCGAATCCTTACTCTTTACTCTGATAAACCCTTTTCTCTATGCTCTATTGTCCATTTATCTAAATTGTCTGCCAAACCAGGACAGTCAGAGATCTTTTAATCTTAGGTATTTTCAGTAATTCTTGATGTCAGGCAATACGTAATGTCCAAATACATAAAGTACTACCTTGCAATACTTAAACAGCAGGTTTGAGCCCCACTGAGAGTAAATAGTATTGTAGCTTATGATGTTGCGTTTTCTGTGGAAGTGGGGTTTTCTAATGGGGAATTAGGAGTCGATCAAAATATAAAACAGTTTGTACCTGAAAAACAAACCCATAGAAAAGACAATAAAAAATATATTATTTGAGTGGGTGATGTATATTGGAAATATGCATTACGTCCTTAACCCGATATTTAATATATAATTTGAATTTGGCTTTTCGTCAACTTAAGCTTAAATCTTAAAGTATAAACACAATAGGCATTAAAAAAGGAGAGAAGTTACTGAATTAATGGATTTTATTGATATTAATAAAAAGTTAAAAAAAATTAATAGAAACCAATTGATTTTTTTTTTAAAGATAAAAATTAATAAAAAGAATGGAGAAAACAAAAATGGACTAAAAACAATAAGACAATTATGGAGGACGGAACTCCGAGCTCCTCTTCTCGTTTCGGGATCCAGGTCTCTCTCTCTCCTCCATCCTGTCTGTTCGGATGAGAACCGCCAGTCTGGAAAGCTCATCAAAATTCCTTGTGCCTGGCGACACGGTGGAAAACCGCCAAGCGCAGGACTAAAACATGCCAATGTGTGGAGTGGGGATATGTCATATCATGAAAAGGGCGAATTTATAAAACTATTGCAATGCAGCGCTCGCCAAGGAGAACGCCAAGTGACGCTCCTGGTATGTGTGATGTCATCTGATTGAATATCCAGAGCGGCTTATGCGATAAAAAAATAGGTTTTTCGACTCACCAACGTGATAATTGGGAGCATGGCAGGAAAGTTACAAACAGGGAATTTTAAGGGAAGCTTATAGAATTAATGGAAACTAAATGGAACAGAATTAAAATTAAGGAAATGGAACGTTATGACATATCCTTTCAGAATAGCAAAATACAGACACACTATCACCTTAATTGGCTCCAGCACATTTGTAAAGGAATAACAGTTGCTGATACCGTATGGCCAGGGCTTAATTTAGGCCTAAACCTAGATCTTAGATACTATAATTTTAGGTGCACTTAAAAAAAAAAAATTCATGCTATTAGTACAATCAGGGATGGGGCCAAATCAAATGGGTACAATCAGTATGTGTATAGTGTGTGCATGCATGCACAGTTAAATTTATAGGGAGAGAGGGACCCTAATACTACCATGCATGCAGGAATAGGGGATGGCCAAATACTAGTTTGCATGCAGGCAGCTATTAGCTTAGAACTGGCCCTGAGTGGCTATTAGCTCAGAACTGGCCCTGAGTGGCTATTAGCTCAGAACTGGCCCTGAGTAGCTATTAGCTCAGAACTGGCCCTGAGTAGCTAATAGCTCAGAACTGGCCCTGAGTAGCTAATAGCTCAGAACTGGCCCTGAGTAGCTAATAGCTCAGAACTGGCCCTGAGTAGCTAATAGCTCAGAACTGGCCCTGAGTAGCTAATAGCTCAGAACTGGCCCTGAGTAGCTAATAGCTCAGAACTGGCCCTGAGTAGCTAATAGCTCAGAACTGGCCCTGAGTAGCTAATAGCTCAGAACTGGCCCTGAGTAGCTAAAACTCAATGGCCCTGAGTAGCTAATAGCTGAGAACTGGCCCTGAGTAGCTAATAGCTGAGAACTGGCCCTGAGTAGCTATTAGCTGAGAACTGGCCCTGAGAACTATTAGCTGAGAACTGGCCCTGAGTAGCTATTAGCTGAGAACTGGCCCTGAGTACTATTAGCTGAGAACTGGCCCTGAGTAGCTATTAGCTGAGAACTGGCCCTGAGTAGCTATTAGCTGAGAACTGGCCCTGAGTAGCTATTAGCTGAGAACTGGCCCTGAGTAGCTATTAGCTGAGAACTGCCCTGAGTAGCTATTAGCTGAGAACTGGCCCTGATTCATTAGCTGAGAACTGGCCCTGAGTAGCTATTAGCTGAGAACTGGCCCTGAGTAGCTATTAGCTGAGAACTGGCCCTGAGTAGCTATTAGCTGAGAACTGGCCCTGAGTAGCTATTAGCTGAGAACTGGCCCTGAGTAGCTATTAGCTGAGAACTGGCCCTGAGTAGCTATTAGCTGAGAACTAGTAGCTATTAGCTGAGAACTGGCCCTGAGTAGCTATTAGCTCAGAACTGGCCCTGAGTAGCTATTAGCTCAGAACTGGCCCTGAGTAGCTATAGCTCAGAACTGGCCCTGAGTAATATTAGCTGAGAACTGGCCCAAAGTAGCTATTACTGAGAACTGGCCCTGAGTAGCTATTAGCTGAGAACTGGCCCTGAGTAGCTATTAGCTCAGAACTGGCCCTGAGTAGCTATTAGCTCAGAACTGGCCCTGAGTAGCTATTAGCTTAGAACTGGCCCTGAGTGGCTATTAGCTCAGAACTGGCCCTGAGTGGCTATTAGCTCAGAACTGGCCCTGAGTACAGTAAATGTTTACAAACCAAATCCCTCATGCATATAAATTTCAATTTCTGATTGTGGATTTTTTTTTTATTCTGTCTTGAACAAAATTTATATAAACAAAATTTTGCTTTCAAATATGGCAACAATAATAAAAGAACAACATAATTCATATAAAATTAGGTATCATTTAAAAAAAGGTGTTTTATTCTCTCCCAAATAAAAGTGTATACTTATTTTTGTTGTTGCTGTTTTCATTTTTATTTTTTAAAGTGAAAATTCTAGGGCTGTGGTGTTGTGAGTGACATTCATGTAAATAAGTTTTAATTTGAGTAGAGTGCCTTGGGCATTAGATTGGGTAAGTAAGGCTCTATGTATTGTATAGTATAATAAAAACCAAATCTGAATAAATTATGAATTAGAAACAAATAAAAATGTACAATTATAAAAATAATTTGGAAATGGAAAAATATAATGCACATATGCTGTACACATTAAATTTCAACTTTTAAGCATGTATACACTGTAACTCATCTACCTGAAATTACAGCAATTTAAGATAAAAGGATATAAATTTAAAAAAACATACAAAGAAACTGAAATTTATAACAAAACTTGTTTCATTTAGAATTTTTACTATATAAAAGAAACATGAAATAATAAATTTCTTATATTAAACAATTATTTTGAATGGAATACATATGATACAAATTGCCTAAAAATGCAGCATAAAATTACAATTCAGTCTTACCACAGTAATAGTCTTCTGACCATAAAATTTTTTATCTGCAGGGAACCAACGCACAACAAAAGAACAAGGAGCATCTACACAAGAAAATTGATAAAATCAGTTAACATTATTATTCCAAAACTAAGAGCAAAGTTTCATTCTGGAGTAAAAAAAGCTCAATATTTGATATAAAGGTGATTGAGTAAAGGTCATATTGGATTCCTCAAGCTCCATATTAACCTATGGGGAAACTTTTCTACTTTTGGGCAACTTGTATTTGAAGATTTTTTTAAGGTAGATTTCACCCCATGATAGGGCAAAAAATTCTCTAGTTTATGTGTGACCCACTTTTGAAATTTACACTGGTAAAATGTTATTATTTGCATTTAAAGAAGGCTATAACAAAAAGTTTTACAAAAACTAAAATTATATTTTGCTTGTTTTCAAAAAATTTAGTTGCACATAACACAAGAATTTTCTACCCTATGATGTGGTAAAATTCGCTTCAAAAATCTTCAAATGCAGACTGCTCAAAAGTATAAAAATTTCCCCTCATAGGTTAGCTGAACAGTGGCCGATTGGTTACAGTGTTGGTCTTCGGTACTTGAGTTCGTGGGTTCGAATCCCACAGCAGCATGGATGTTCATAGCCATTCAGAATCGGCTTTAAGCTGTAAGTCCTGGTCTCATTAGCCCTCGTGTTGCAAAAAGTAGACCGTAGCACTCCAAACCAAAGCAATAACCCATAGGTTAATACTGAGCTAGATGAATTCAATATGGCCAGTATCCAATCACTTTAAGCATACCAAAAATACAATGAAATGTTTAAACAATTAAATTATGACAAAATAATATTTCAATCATAGTATATAGGTAAAAGAATAAAATATTTTAAAAATCATTGCATTTATAACAAAATTTCTATCTCATAATTCATAATTTATTTGTAGTAAAATAAGGAAAAAAATTTAAACCATAAAAAATAATTTAGACATACAGAGCAATGTCAATAAATGATTACATAGTTTTTATAAAAAAA
The DNA here is from genome assembly GCA_032207245.1 of Pardosa pseudoannulata. NCBI lineage: Eukaryota > Metazoa > Arthropoda > Arachnida > Araneae > Lycosidae > Pardosa > Pardosa pseudoannulata. Next base: position 73,072,748 of record CM063508.1, on the reverse strand, counting down.
ATATGTTGCATATAAGCAAATTCAAATTTGATTTATGTTATATGTATTCATGGTAAATTAAGTTTGAAAGTTAAAACTGGAAAAGCTTGCTTTATCTTAAACTGTTGGCAGAAGTAATTAAAATTAGAATCCCAATAATTGAAATCTTGTTTTTTAATTTTGGGATTAAATTTTCACCACATATTGCTTTACACAATTATAATTAAAATTTATATGAAAACAGTCAAATATATTGCATTAATTTATTTCAAGAAGTTAATTCTTAAAACAGTAAATCAAAAGATTTCAATAAAAAAAACCTGAAGCAAAATATCTCATAATATAAATACCTTTAGATGTAGTCCACTGTATAGTTGCATGTACATAATTATCTTCAAACTTAAAATTGACAGCTGTGAGATTCACAGGTTCCATAACAATATCTTTTGAATCTTTAGAAAAGGAGGAATTTATATAAATTACATATACAAAATGCATGCTTGATAAATATAAACTTTACACTATTTTATGTGTAAAATCTGAAAAATCTGAGTTGTCCAATATTTAGAAGGACTACTTATATTTTTCTATTATTTCTGTGAACAAGGTGTGCAAATTTATTGAGTTCGCTTGGAACTATAAAGTTATATCTAAAGAATGAAGGATGAGCATCATTTGCCTTATTTATATTCATCAGAAGGGAGATGTCTTTGAATGCTGAAACTATAGAGGCATTAGTCTGTTCTGCACCTTTTATAAATTATTTTCCAACACATTATTCAATGGATTAGTTTGTTTATACTGACAGCCTTAATAATTTTTCAAAGTGCTTTCCATAGGGGTAAGATCATGAACAGAACAGATCTTAAAGATCTTCAACTTGAGACAAATCATGGAAAAAGAGAATTTGATAGTAAAATCTACTGTTTGTTTAATTATAAAAGTTCCCATGACTCAGTAAAAAGGAAATTAGTTATAGAGTCAGTAAGAAGTTTTAACATTCCTCAAAAGCTGATTAAGCTAGTTATCACTTTTAGTAAGACTACACTAAGAATCAAAATTGTAAAAACTTTTCAGAAACTTTTTTCAAATAGCCTCAGAGAGATGCACCAACTAGCCTTCTTTTTAATCTTGCTCTTCTAAAGATCATAAATAACTAACATTATTAGAGAAACAATTTTTAATAATTCAGTGCAAATTTTTTGCATTTGTGGATGACATTGTCTTTGTTGCACAGACCCTGGAAGTACTTAAGCCTTCTTTTCTTTGCAAGCTGAAGCAAATAAAATGCATAAAACCATTAATCAGAACAAAACTAAATATTTGCCAAGTTCCAATTATAATAAACCCTATTTTCAAATGGGAAAGTACAAATTTGAAACAATTAATACCTTTAAATATTTAGATTCTGAATTGAACAGCATAACATCTGAAGTTTACATTAGAGTCACAGGTACTAACAAATGTTTTTTAGAACTACAAAAATGTTTAAAATTTAATTTCACCAGTAAAAATACTTATTATATATATGTATAAAATACTTATTTATAACTTTAATCAGGCCCATTCTTATATATGCTTCTCAAGCATGGGCAATGACTGAGAGGAATAAAGAAACTTGCTTTGTTTGGAAAAAAAAAAATGTTAAAATTTTTTGGAGAAATCAATTGTAATAATTTTGGAGAACAACCAATTCAGATTTTGGTTTGGAGTGCTACAGTCTACTTTTTACAACACGACGGCTAATGATACCAGGACCTGCAGCTTAAAGCAGATTCTGAACATCCATGCCACAGTGGGATTTAAACACTCGAACTCTGGTATCAAAAGGCAACATCCTACCTGTCGGTCATCGTTCGACATTAAAATCATTATAAAATGCATGTTATGCAAAGCAAGAAGGGGTCCAGCCAATTTAGAAGTTTATAAATTATTTAAAGTGCTAGATATTATTAAGATCATTATCATAAAGAAGTTCAAATGGACATGACACTTCATAACATTGGATCAACAAATGAACTGCCAAATATCATTTTTGCTAAACCATTTAGTAACCAAAAAAAGGGGAAATCTAAGACTTACTAGCTTACTAGTTTACTAGTTAGATTGACAGCTTGCTTGGAAAAGGACCTAAAATCTATCAGGGATGAGAAATTAGGAAACCCTAGCCATGAGCAAGATGATTTGGGATAGAATTTTGAAAGCCAGTCTCCACTTTGGGTTGTCACACAGGTGTAGCATAAGGTGAACAAATTAAGATTTGAAAACGTGATAGGTAAATATATATTTGTAATATTTTTAACAAAGTTTGAGTCAACATCTCTGAGTTTGTCCAACATCTAAAAAGGAAATACTTAAGTTCAAAATATCAACAATGACAAAAGAAATATCAGTGATTCCCTTTACATTTCATTAAGAAAAAAGAACTTTAAAAAAGTATTTAAAAATTTCCCCCAAAAACTTAAATTAACCATATTGATATAAACACATTTTTTCTGTAAAAATAATTATATTCATAGAGAAATTATTTTAGCTTATTAATTTGTTTAAGATAATATAACTTTTATTCAAAAGGTATGATTAAAGTGTTCATTTTTATTTTAATACCTTAACCATTTAAAATAACAGTTAAAGTATAATTAAATTTGATGATAAACTTTACATTATGAGGATATTTTACACCAATATCTAAAATAAATAGCAAATACGCTTTAAATTTTAATCATTTTACATTGATATCTATAATTTTTAATTACCTGTAATAAATATCCAGTCAGAGATAACAGATGGCAGTGTTATGTTGGGAGTTGCAAGGGGTGTTACACGAAATTTATATACTTCATCAAGAACCAAGTTATTCACAACAGCTGAAGTTAAATTTGTCTAAATGAAATTGAAAGAAAAAAATAAAAACAAAAACTAATAAAATTTTTATTTCTGAATAAATATTAAAATATATATATACCATTCCAACATAATGCCATTCCTCTGTTGTAGGATTTCTCACTTCCAATAAATATAAAGATACAACAAATTGTGTACTATTGTAGCTAGCAGACCAAGATAGCATAACACGACTAGAAACCTTTACACCTTCATAAAACAAGTCTCGACAGGTGATAGTTGGCTTGGTAAAACTAAAACTTTCAAAACCTACAAAAGAAAAATTCATGGAATAAATATTATAAACAGCAAACAAAAAATGTTAAAATATTTACATACAAATACCCATATCATGTCGTCACTTATTAATGCAAGAAATTTTTTCAAAATAAATTTAACAGTAGAAAGTAGATGAGATACAAAGTTTTTAAGTGTTTAATGATTTTACTATATGAATATTTGTGACAATAAAAATGCATTACAATTTAAAAAAATAAAGAGCTTATAAAACGTATAGATTAAAAGTCATATACGAAAAAAATCAATATTAATTATTCGTATTTTATATAAATGCATAATAGTTTATGGCAATGGTATGGTAAAAAGAGGAAGATAGAGGAATCACCCACCCCCATCCCCAATAAGAATTTCTATACACATAATATATACGAAAAGACTGCTATATTAATTGTGAGATATGAGTTGACAGGAGATACCCCCAAATGGAAAATTTGTCATGTCCCTGTCATGTAGTAAACAACTATAAACAAGCAAAACAGGAACTCCAATAATAAATAAATATATATACACACACAATACTAAAGAAATAATGTATTAGATAATCCTTAACTACTGATTGTTTACAAGCCTATGACTAATAATTACTAACGAGTAATTTAAGATGATATAACAAATACGCTGTAACATGTGGTTCTAAAAAAGATATTGATCTAAACTTCTATGCTCTGAAGAATAATTATAACATTAGATTGTGTCATAATACCAATAAGGGTACTAGAAAATAAATCTTTATCCAAAACCCTCACATAGCATCTTAGCAAAGATTGAAGCAAATTAAAAATGCTCTAGATTTATAAATGATTCTTATTAAAGGTTAAATCTCTTTGAAGCTATGCTTCCTTAATTACATTTGCTGATTATAAAATAAGTGCAAATAAACTGATAATTTGTATTAAAAAATGGCCCTTTTTCTAAAGACTGCAATAAAGGCTAAAACCAATATTAACATTAAGCAACATATAGAGTCAACAACCCTATTTTGTAAAAGTTATACCAAATATCAATAAATTATGTAAGCTATTCATAATAATTTACAAAAGAATATCAATTTTTTAAAAATACAGGCTTTTATAAATATTAAATTTAACAAGCAAAGTCTTAATAATTAAGGTTTTCAGATACATTGAAATGACATACATGACACAGGTCACTGTATTGTACCTGATGGAATCCAATAAATTTTAGTAATATTATTTTGAAACCATAAATATAGGCTATATTATCAATTTCATTTCTACTAGTTTCAATTACATTGAACAAATTATTAAAAATTGCTATTTGTATAACTCTCATCAACCACAAAAGTAAAATTTTAAAATAATGAAACTCAATCAACAATAATAATTTTAAAAACTATAAATTCAGAAATAAAATACATTTTATATGATAACAAAAAAAATTAACTAAGGAAAGAGAGGAATGATTACATTTTCTTTATTCTTTAACATCACAAGCAAGTATACAATGTGTTAATTATTTAAATAAAAACACTTCTAGTTAAAAAGAAACAAAAATATTAATCAACAATAAAACTAGAAATGTTTGCTAAAAACTTACCAGCATTTCTATTTGATAGGCTCGTCAGGCAAGAAATACAATTATAAGGATTGAACTGTATTAAAAAGAAAAAATACTTTTAAAATGTATTTCCAAATGTAAAAATTAAATAAATTTCAAATCAAGTGTAAACCAAAATTAATTTTATATTCGATAATATCATTAATTATACTATTCAATTTCAATAATAAAATATTACAACATTTATTTGTTAAAGACCATACTTCATTAAGACAATGGCTTAAAATTAATTTTTATATTTATTTCTTAAAGACCATACTTCATTAAGACAATGGCTTAAAATTAATTTTTATATTTATTTCTTAAAGACCATACTTCATTAAGACAATGGCTTAAAATTAATTTTTATATTTATTTCTTAAAGACCATACTTCATTAAGACAATGGCTTAAAATTAATTTTTATATTTATTTCTTAAAGACCATACTTCATTAAGACAATGGCTTAAAATTAATTTTTATATTTATTTCTTAAAGACCATACTTCATTAAGACAATGGCTTAAAATTAATTTTTATATTTATTTCTTAAAGACTATAACTTCATTAAGACAATGGCTTAAAATTAATTTTTATATTTATTTCCTAAAACCATACTTCATTAAGACAATGGTTTAAAAATTAATTCTTATATTTCCTGAATGTTACCTCCTTGCCAGACAAACTTATATACTACACTAACATATGTTGCAGAAAATTCAAGGTGTGAAAAATTGATTTTGAAAAAAACTACTTTCGAAGACACAAATAAACTTTTGAGATAACATTTCAGTAGAAATTAAAATTTTAAATTTTTCGCATATGCAAAGAAAAAACATTGCAAAATGTAACCACTATAAATTGGTTTCAAGCTATCACTCTCAAACATTCTTAAATTACAATGAAAATATAATATATACAAAGTACCTTTTCCATTGCACAGGTAAAACTACATGAGGAAGCAGACAGAAAATTTGCAAAATGTTTAGCATCCAAACAACAGCTGGGTTTTGATGAAGATGCAGACAAAACAGCAAAACTCAACACAATCAAGACCTTCATAACTCCTCACATACTTGACAAAAAAGAAAAATGAATATCTGTATTAGTGAATACATCTACCTTAATATGACAAGTGTTATATAATCACTATTTTAATAAAAAAAACAAAAATATAACTGTTTTATACTTATCTACGGAAACATTTTAATAAATAACATTAACACTTGAACTTGGCAATTTATGCATGATAAAACGTACTATTTAAATAAAACTATTTTTACAAGTATTAAGTGTATGTTTTAATATTTGAACTCTGTCATTAATTAGTTTGATAGACTTCGATATAAGTCAGACACATATAAAGCCACAAATAAAATTAAAAATAATTATTAAAAACTATAATCATCGCAATTGCAATTTCATCGTAAACAAAGATAAATTTGCACATAGACAAAAAGATTGAAATAAAATATTATGGCAATGATGTTCCTTATAAAATTTAAGTGAAGAAGGTAATATTAGCTTAGTTTTTTTTAAGAGAGTAATATAATTACAGGGTGAATCCCGGGTCCATTTATAGCAACAACGTGCTTCTACGGGCGACCGACGTAACCCATTCACTCCTGCCGGTGCAAGAGAAGTGATGATGAAACTATCTTTTGACTGGCGCGCCTGCTTATGCTGATAACAAAAACACCTACGCTTTCGTCCAATCGCACTACGAACACGTCTGAACACGTGACGAGAATCGGAGCAAACGGAAACTGAAAAGTTTCGCTCTGCTGTGGTGTCTTTTCTCCTTCTTACACCCATGAAAAAATTTTTTTCTCCGAAATCGGAAATATAGGAGTGTTTTTGTCACTTCGAAGAGGAAGAAAATTTATTCGCTTCCTGTAAATTAATCGTGTTACTTTAATAATTAAGTCAATTGTGTGGAATACTGTGAACAAAATAAAAACAACATGGTGTAAAATATAAGGATTTTATTACGGTCCTACGTAAATTGAGGATATTTGACTGTATTTAAGTCTTACACGTTGATTATTCCCTTTTTTTTAAGTAAATTTGGAAGAAGATTTATTCGCTTCCTGTAATTAATTGTGTTACTTTAATAATAAGTAAATTGTGTTACTTTAGTTAAGTCAATTGTGTGGAATACTGTGAACAAAATAAAAACAACATGGAGTAAAATTTAAAGATTTCTTTACGATCCTACATAAATTGAGGATATTTGACTGTATTTGAGTCTTACACGTTGATTATTCCTTTTTTTAAAGTAAATTTTGGTGAAACAACTTTAAAGTATTAAAATGTATTGTTTGCAGTGCTTCTTTCTGGGAACCACCAATCTATTAATTTAAGCAGATTTTTTTTCTTGGTTAGTAAACCATGCACTAAAAGAATAAGAAAATTTGCTGTATGTAGAGTTTCAAATGTACCAAGGTACTAATAAAAAAAATAAATATTTTCTTAGATAAGAGAACAAAAACTCAGAAAAATGCCAGAAAATATGATAAGTTTTCAAAACAGTTGAACATTAATCGTCAATCGCATAATTTCTTGCATTCGAAAAATTGAGTTAATTTTCTTTTTTAAATTACAGAGTTAAATTATTTATATCTCACATGAAACTAAATGTATTTTCAATCTAATAAATGGAACTATTCGAGGCTTAAATAGCTGGAAAGTATTGGCAAATTTAACCCACGAAATAAATGAGGATTATAAATTTTTAAATTAACAGAAGTAGGTTTCATCGTTTCAAAAATAAAAATATAAAAATCTTGATTAACTTTCATAATGTGTAAAATAATTATATCATTTAATGTATTTTGCATACAGTTTTAAGAAAAACCTTTTCAGTAGAGAATTGAGAATGAGTGTTTTAATTTGTTTTTCGTGTACGTGCATGTTATTACATGCCTTAAAGTGCACAGAACACACAAGTACTTTTTATTAGTCCTCATTTTTACTTATTACAGGCTTTATTTTTCTCTGATTAACCTCACCGTTCCTACTCATGCATAATTTAAGATTTTACCAGAAACATACTTGTGGAGATCTTCTGGTTTTGTATGACTAACTTCCGTAGACTGACACCACCTGCTTTACTATATTCTTTCTTTTGACATATGGCATGTTTAACATCAGTAGCCAACCTTTAAACAATCGTAAGCGATGTATGACTTTAGATTCCTGTTTCTGTGTTGTAAGTCCGTTTGATCTCTCACAAATTCGTAAGTTTTTAAAGTCCTTTTTTTGTGATTTTCTTTTCGCAAAAATAGAGGAGCATTGAAGTTTTCTTTTTGTTACCATTTATATATTTTAAGGCAACATTGAACTTTCAAATTAACTTATTGTTTAACTTTAGGCATAACTCGACAAGATCCGATTCCTTTCGGAAAAATAAAGCCTGTACGGATTCGATTTTTATTTTAAAGTTGAATTTTTAGAATAACGCAATAGTTAGTTATTTTTTTTTAACTCGTAACATTTTGTTTTATTCTATCAGCACCTTACTAACTGAAAAGCCTTTATTATAATAGACTACCTACTTTTTATTCTCTATAAAATATAAAGTTCTACTCTGTTTAGAATATTTTTTTTCTAGTTCATTTATAAAGTTTTATAATAACTTTATAAAAATTATTTAGTTTTGCTATATGTAGAAATATATGTAAAAAAAAAAAAAACACCATACAATAAATACATCAAGCGAAAAAAAAAGTCCACTTACCACAAAATAACTTTCAAAATTTTCAAACAAGAAACTAATTTTTGTACATGAAATCGAAACTAATTTTCTTTTTTATTCTTTGAATCTGAATTATATTAATACGATAATCTATAATAATCTACATATTTTGTTTTATAACATAATAAAAGGCTAATTTATTAAAATTTTCAATTTCTTAACAGTTTTTAGTTTTTTAAATTTAAAGTGTCATTTTAAAAAATAAACTTTAAAATTTTAGATTTACAGATATTTTACTTCAGTTTGATGTAAACACTTAGTTTCTCATATTTATATATTTCAAAAGTTATCTTGCGGGTAACTCATTGTCCCTTTTTTATATGCTTGGTGTATATTTCTTATATTATTTAAAAAATATGCTAATTGATATGACAAAGATAAATAGTTTATCCAAAGCTAGAGCATTATTAAAAGATTTGTAAAAAATTCATTCTAAAAGAAGTAGAACTTTTCGGTTTTTGATAAATCGAAAAAAATTGCTATAAGGAAGATTTTAATTTTTGAAAGGTCTACGCCCTCTTAAATATTACAAAAATATTATTCCGTTTCTGATTTTACTTTTTAAAAAAAATTAATGACTCTATCCCTAATTTCAATTTAGGCCGAAAACATGAAATATCTTAAATAAGGAAAACACTTAAGTATTATAATGGGTTTGGAGCCCTACAGTCCACTGTTTTGTTCACTAGGGCTAATGGAACCGGGGCCTACTGTTTAAAGCCGATTCCGAACGGCTACGATCATCCATGCCAACAGTCGGAATCGAACCTGCGAACTCTGGTATCGAAAAGTAGCACCCAACCAACAGGTCATCGTTCGACGTTACAATCGTTATAAAATGCATGTCGTGCAAAGCAGGAGGTGGTCCAAAAAAGTTCTAGTACCTGTGACCTATAGCTTTCATACTAGGTACAGGGTGGTTTAAAATTATTGAGCGCATTTCATATTTGAAAAAATAAAGAACAAAGCGATGTACGTACTTGTTTATGGTTTTGTTGCATTTCGTATTGATAAAATAAAAGTTCTAATTTTTAATCTATAAATATATTTACTGCCTTTTTTATTTTCAATTAACATAATTTATTTACTGCTTTTTTTATTTTCAATTCATATAATTTATTTACTGCCTTTTTTATTTTCAATTAATATAATTTATTTACTGCCTTTTTTATTTTCAATTCATATAATTTATTTACTGCCTTTTTTGGTTTTCAATTCATATAGTTTATTTACTGCTCTTTTCTAGTTTAAATTCAATCCCACAGTGGCATGGATGTTCGTAGCCGTTCGGAATCGGCTTTAAGCTGTAGGTTCCGGTCTCATTAGCCCTCGTGTTGCAAAAAGTAGACCGTAGCACTCCAAACCAAAACAAACCAAATAGTTTCAATTCATATAATTGGTGATCCACCAAATTAAAATTATATATATATATATATATATATATATATATATATATATATATATATATATATATATATATATATATATATATATATATATATAGTTATCCTTGAGGTTCTAAAGTCTGCCGACAGCTGTTGTAAAGCATAAGGATTTCCATACTGTCCTACGCAAATTGGGGGATTTTTTGGAGGTATTTGAATGTAAAATGCATTAAACGTTGGATTATTCATTTATCTAAACTTTGATGAAAGAGTTACAAGTGTATTATTGGCAGAGTTTCTTTCCAAGAGTTACCAATGAATTAATGTGGGATTTTATTAGTGATGAATAAAACAATGCAATAAAAATATGAATTTTTTGCTGTATTCATATGAAAAGTGTCTTAGTTTATATGGGATTTTATTCGTGATGAATACAAAAATAAAATAAAAAATACGAACTTTTCCCTGCATTCATAAGAAAAGTTTATTAATTTATGTGGGATTTTATTCGTGATAAATAAAAAGAATACAATAAAAAATATGAACTTTGTGCTGTATTTATATGAAAAGTTTTAAATGCACCAAGGTACTAATAAAAAAGATAATAAATATTTTGTCAGATAACAGAATGAAAAACTCAGAAGTGCCAGGCCATAGATAAGCATTAGATAAACATCGGAACTTCAAACTTGAAGCCATCGAGATATTATGGATCGTATAATTTCTTGTATTTGTAGAATTAAATTTATGTAGCTCATTCTTCCCCCCAAAATATGACATACGCTTGATAATTTTGGCTACCCTGTATAATTTCAGGAATGCGTTATTTTTAACATTTTAAACTGGATTTTCTCAGCTTTATAATTTTAGAATTTATGCACACTGATACTTAAAATCTAGATATGCTATAGTCTAGAATTTTATCCACCTATTTACCTCTTTATATTCTGAATGATAAAACCAAAAAATATCAATATTTTATGTATAAGTTTTCTATAATTTAGTTATGTACTTTATTATATCCCCAAAATATGACAAACTCTTAATAATTTGGGCACCCTGTATAATTCTACAAATGTGTTATTTTCTACATTTTAAACTAGATTTTCTCAGTTTTATAATTTTAGAATTTATGCACACTGATACTTAAAATCTAGATATGCTATAGTCTAGAATTTTATCCACCTATTTACCTCTTTATATTCTGAATGATAAAACAAAAAAATATCAACATTTTATGTATAAGTTTTCTATAATTTAGTTATGTACTTTATTATATCCCCAAAATATGACAAACTCTTAATAATTTAGGCACCCTGTATAATTCTACAAATGTGTTATTTTCTACATTTTAAACTAGATTTTCTCAGCTTTATAATTTTAGAATTTATGCACGCTGTTACTTTATACCTAGCTATGCTATAGTCTAGAATTTTATTCACTTATTTGCCTCTTTATACTCTGCAAGTTAAAACCCAAACTATCAACATTTTATGTATAATTTTTTCATAATTAAATTATGCACTTCATTTCCTACCAAAAATATGACATGCGCTTAATAATATTGGGCACCCTGTATAATTCCAGAAATGCGTTATTTTCAACATTTTAAATTGGGTTTTCTCATCTTTATAATTTTAGAATTTATTCACAGTATTACTTAAAATCTAGATATACTATAGTATAGAATTTTAGCGAGCTATTTGCCTCTTTATACTCTGCATGTTAAAACCAAAAAATATCAACATTTTATGTATAATTTTTCTATAATTAAATACTTCATTTTCCCTCCAAAATATGACATGCGCTTAATAATTTTGGCCATCCTGTATAATTACAGAAATGCGTTATTTTCGACATTTTAAACTGGATTTTCCCAGCATTATAATTTTAAAATTTATGCACACTGTTACTTAAAATCTAGATATGCTATACTCTAGAATTTTATTCACCTATTTGCCTCTTTATACTCTGCAAGTTAAAATAAAAAAATATCAACATTTTATGTATAATTTTTCTATAATTAAATTTTGTACTTCATTCCCCCCCCTCCAAAAAAATATTACATGAGCTTAATAATTTTGGCCACCCTGTCTAACTTCAGAAATGCGTTATTTTCAACATTTTCAAGTAGATTTTCCCAGCTTTATAATTTTAGTATTTATACACACTGTTACTTAAAATTTAGATATGCTACAGCCTAGAATTTTATCCACCGATTTACCTCTTTATACTCTGCATATTAAAACCAAAAAATATCAACGTTTTATGTATAATTTTTGTATAATTAAATTATGTACTTCATTTTCTCCCAAAATATGACATACTCTTAATAATTTTGGCCATCCTGTATAATTACAGAAATGCGTCATTTTCAACATTTTAAATTGGATATTCTCAGCTTTATAATTTTAGAATTTATGCACACTGTTACTTAAAATCTAGATATGCTATACTCCAGAATTTTATTCAACTATTTGCCTTTTTATACTCTGCAAGTTAAAATAAAAAAATATCAACACTTTATGTATAATTTTTTTATAGATAAATTATGTACTTCATTCCCCCCCCCACAAAAAATATGGCATGCGCTTACTAATTTTGACAATCCTGTATAACTGCAAAAGTGCATTGTTTTCAATATTTTAAACTGGATTTTCTCAGCTTTATAATTTTAGAACTTATGCACACTGTTACTTAAAATCTAGATATGCTATAGTCTAGAATTTTTCCCACCTATTTGCTTCTTTATATTCTATATATTAAAATAAAAAAATATCATCCTTTTATTCACTATAATTCTTTTATAATTATGTACTTCCTTTTCAACCCAAAATATGACATGTGTTTAATAATTTTGGTCACCCTGTATAACTGCAAAATTGCATTATTTTCGTCATTTTTAACTAGATTTTCTCATTTTTATAATTTTAGAATTTAAACGCATTTACTTAAAATCTAGATATGCTGTATTGTAGAATTTTATTCATACATTTGGCTTTTTATACTCTGCATGTTAAAATCAAAAATATCTACATTTTCCATATAATTTTTCTACTATTAAATATATGAAAAATATTTGAATATTTTTATTAATCTTTCGATATTTATCATCATTTTTAAATTTATATATAACTTTCTGTACATATTGTGGTTTTAATGTAAAGATAAATATTTTAGTAATTTGTTTTCTTGAAATTTTTTATATGCTTTAATATGCACTTGTTATATTTTTATTTGTTTTCGTATATTTAAAGCTTTTAATTTTAATACCATTTCCGTATGCAATGAATTTTTTTTTGTATACATTATAAATTAAAGTATAGGAGTTAAATATATATAGCATAAAAAATTTCTCGTATTCATTTTATTAGAAATATAGCAATTAGAATCTAATCATATATATTGATTGTGTGTTAGAATTCAAATGTCCTGTGCCCATTAATGAAGCTGTTAGCCATAGTTTAAAAGATATCAAGAACAAAAATAATCTGATATCTAAGAAAAAAAAATTAAATTTAAATTTGAAAGTGATAGTCAATGCAAATAATTTAACAAGCTATAACTTTCGTTTCATTTTAAAGAGGACAAAAAGGATAGTATGAAAATGTGAGCAGAAATGTTTGGTTTTTGGAGCGCTACGGTCTACTTTTTGCAACACGAGGGCTAATGAGACCGGGACATACTGCTTAAAGCCGACAGAAATGTTTGAAATTTAATTTATAAACAATTAAAAATTTAAATATTTTAGTAATTTGTTTCTTGAAAATTTTCATATGCTTTAATATGCACTCCTTATTTTTTATTTGTCGTCGTATATTTAAAGCTTTTAATTTTAACATTATTTCCGTATGTAATGAGTTTTTTTTTTTTTTTTTTTAATTTATTTTTTATTTATTTTTTTTTTGTATACATCATAAATTAAAGTATAGGAGTTAAATATATATAGTATAAAAATTTTTCGTATTCATTTTATTAGAAATATAGCAATTAGAATCTGATCATATAATGTATTGATCGTGTGTTAGAATTCAAATTCCTGTGCAATTAATGAAGCTGTCATCCATAACTTAAAAGATATTAAGCACAAAAATAAACTGAAACCTAAGAAAAAAATATTTTAAAATATTAATTTGAACGTGATAGACAATGCAAATAATTTAATTAGCTATAACTTTTGTTTCATTTTAAAGATGATAAAAAAGATAATATGAAAATTTGAGTAGAAATGTTTGAAATTTAATTTATAAACAATTAAATATCTGAATATTTTAGTAATTTGTTTCTTGAAATTTTTCGTATGCTTTAATATGCACTCGTTATTTTTTATTTGTTGTCGTATATTTAAAGCTTTTAATTTTAATACCATTTCCGTATGTAATGAATTTTTTTTTGTATACATCATAAATTAAATTATAGGAGTTAAATATACATATAATATAAAAAAGTTCTCGTATTCATTTTATTAGAAATATAGCAATTAGAATCTGATCATATAATATATTGATCGTGTGTTAGAATTCAAATGTCCTGTGCCCATTAATGAAGCTGTCATCCATAATTTAAAAGATATCACGCACAAAAATAATCTGAAATCTAAGAAAAAGATATTTTAAAATTTAAATTTGAACGGGATAGACATTGCAAATAATTTAACTAGCTATAACTTTCGTTTCATTTTAAAGATGACAAAAAAGATAGTATAAAAACGTGATCAGAAATATTTGAAATTTAATTTATAAACAATTAAAAATTTAAATATTTTAGTAATTTGTTTCTTGAAATTTTTCATATGCTTTAATATGCACTCGTTATTTTTTATTTGTTGTCGTATATTTAAAGTTTTTAATTTTAATACTATTTCCGTATGTAATGAATTTTTTTTTTGTATACGTCATAAATTAAAGTATAGGGGTTAAATATATATATGTAGTTTAAAAAAAGTTCTCGTATTCATTTTATTAGAAATATAACAATTAAAATCTGATCATATAATATATTGATACTATTTATATTGATATTGATATATTTGTTAGAATTCAAATTCCTGTGCCAATTAATGAAGCTGTCATCCATAACTTAAAAGATATCAAGCACAAAAATAATCTGAAACCTAAGAAAAAAATATTTTAAAATATTAATTTGAACGTGATAGACAATGCAAATAATTTAACTAGCTATAACTTTTGTTTCATTTTAAAGATGACAAAAAAAGATTATATGAAAACTTGAGCAGAAATGTTGGAAGTTTAATTTATAAACAATTAAAAATTTAAATATTTTAGTAATTTGTTTCTTGAAATTTTTCATATGCTTTAATATGCACTCGTTATTTTTTATTTTTTGTCGTATATTTAAAGCTTTTAATTTTAATACTATTTCCGTATGTAATGAATTTTTTTTGTATACATCATAAATTAAAGTATAGGAGTTAAATATGTATAGTATAAAAAAGTTCTCTTATTCATTTTATTAGAAATATAGCAATTAGAATCTAATCATATAATATATTGATCGTGTGTTAGAATTCAAATGTCCTGTGCCCATTAATGAAGCTGTCATCCATAATTTAAAAGATATCACGCACAAAAATAATCTGAAACCTAAGAAAAAAGTATTTTAAAATATTAATTTGAACGTGATAGACATTGCAAATAATTTAACTAGCTATAACTTTTGTTTCATTTTAAAGATGACTAAAAGGATAGTATGAAAATATGAGCAGAAATATTTGAAGTTTAATTTATAAACAATTAAAAATTTGAGAATATTGTAGATCTAAATACATCTGATATATATTAAATCATGCATTCATAATGCCAATTTAACCAAGGTATTGTCCTTAACTGCAAGCAGAAAGACGAAGAAAGAGAGCCTATAGTGGTATATACTCTGAGATAAACAACTTTTTATTGATAACACATTGGAAATTAATAATTTCTAACATCGTATTAACCAGAGCAAATTGCGTATTTACTCAAAGATAAGCGATTTTATATTCATATCACTTGAAACAAATCACCCTTTAGGAATAAACGCATTAAAGAACAAAAGCAAGAAATTTCCTGCATTTGGCAGTCACACATATGTTATCACTTACTGGAATAGCACAAATCTCATGGTTCGAACACTTGTGATAACATAATACAGCATAACATAAATAAATGATTGCCTTTAGAAAATTTATATTGTGATTCTTTTCACTTAATCGCATTGATTTCTCGCAGAAAGAGTTCGGAGAATTCATTACTCCGTAATTGCCGCTTGCTCTGCAATTCATCACGAATGTGTTACTGTGTGAGTACGTACGTGCATTGATTGGTCTGTTATCTTCAGCTTCGCTTATTCTCTACTCTGTTCTGTAGTGTCAGTCAAACTTCAGATAATGGTATTGACGAATATCGTGTATAGGTACCTGCAGAGGTATGTAGATAAAAGGGAAATTTCATTTTCAGAATTATTATCTTGTGCTTAAGACATTTCAGAGATTTCCTTAGAAATATTTTTCAAAGAAATTTATTAGTGAAGGGTTGAAAAGAACCTAGAGCACTTAATTCCCGAAAAAAATCACATATTTAATTTTTTAAAGCTTAAAGAGACAAAAGCTGAAACTTATCATGTATAGGTACCTGCAGAGGTATGTAGATAAAAGGGAAATTTCGGATTCAGAATTATTATATTGTGGGTAAGACATTTCGGAGATTTCCTCAGCAATTTTTTCGAAGAAATTTATTAGTGAAGGGTTAAAAAAAAACCCGGAGCACTTAATTCCCGAAAAAAAAAATCACATACATAATTTTTTTAAAGCTTAAAGAGATAAAAGCTTAAACTTATCATGTATAGGTACATGCTGAGTTTATGTAGATAAAAGGGAATTTTCGGAATCAGAATTATTATTTCGTCTGTAAGATATTTCAGGGATTTTCTTAGTAATTGTTTCGAAGAAATGTATTAGTGAAGGGTTAAAAGGAACCTAGAGCACTAAATTCCCGAAAATAAAATCACATATTTATTTTTTCTAAAGCTTAAAGAGACAAAAGCTGAAACTTATCCAGTATAGGTACCTGCAGAGGTATGTAGATAAAAGGGAAATTTCGGATTCAGAATTATTATATTGTGGTAAGACATTTCGGAGATTTCCTTAGCAATTTTTTCGAAGAAATTTATTAGTGAAGGGTTAAAAAAAAAAAAACCCGGAGCACTTAATTCCCGAAAAATAAATCACATACATAATTTTTTTAAAGCTTAAAGAGATAAAAGCTTAAACTTATCATGTATAGGTACATGCAGAGTTTATGTAGATAAAAGGGAATTTTCGGAATCAGAATTATTATTTCGTCTGTAAGATATTTCGGAGATTTCCTTAGTAATCGTTTCGAAGAAATTTATTAGTGAAGGGTTAAAAGGAACCTAGAGCACTAAATTCCCGAAAATAAAATCATATATTTATTTTTTCTAAAGCTTAAAGAGACAAAAGCTGAAACTTATCAAGTATAGGTACCTGCAGAGGTATGTAGATAAAAGGGAATTTTCGGAATCAGAATTATTATTTCGTCTGTAAGATATTTAGGAGATTTCCTTAGTAATCGTTTCGAAGAAATTTATTAGTGAAGGGTTAAAAGGAACCTAGAGCACTAAATTCCCGAAAATAAAATCACATATTTATTTTTTCTAAAGCTTAAAGAGACAAAAGCTGAAACTTATCAAGTATAGGTACCTGCAGAGGTATGTAGATTAAAGGGAATTTTCGGAATCAGAATTATTATTTCGTCTGTAAGATATTTAGGAGATTTCCTTAGTAATCGTTTCGAAGAAATTTATTAGTGAAGGGTTAAAAGGAACCTAGAGCTCTAAATTCCCGAAAATAAAATCACATTTATTTTTTCTAAAGCTTAAAGAGACAAAAGCTGAAACTTATCAAGTATAGGTACCTGCAGAGGTATGTAGATAAAAGGGAAATTTCATATTCAGAATTATTATCTTGTGGGTAAGACATTTCGGACATTTCCTTAGCAATTTTTTCGAAGAAATTTATTAGTGAAAGGTTAAAAGAAACCTGGAGCAATAAATATCTGAAAAAAAGATCACATATTTAATTTTTCTAAAGCTTAAACTGTATTAGTAATATGATTACCATTGAAAGAGTTACACAGAGATGAAAATTAACCAATAAAGCCAGTAAAAGTCAGTATTTTCACAATTTAATCAGTAAAGTCAGTATTTGATGAGAAATTAGTATTTTTTCATATGTTTGCGCTTTATTCAGACATTTTAATTTTGCTTTATTATTCTTTATTAATTATTTAAAAATAAAAGCAGCATTGCTACTGAGAAATGTCTGGTAAAACCAGTGAAATTTTTTAGTATGTTTACTGGTGGCGGGAAAAAATGCAATTTTCTCCGGACTTTGGTTCGGTTTCGAGCGATAAGGTCTACTTTCGCCACACGAGAGGATCCCGACTTACTACTTAAAGCCGATTCCGAACGGCTACGATCCTCCATGTCACAGTGGGATTTGAACCCACAAACTCCAGCATCGAAAATCAGCGCTTTAATCATTTGCCCATCGTCTTGTTCAGTATTCTCTAGAGATTTGCAGATTTTTGTGATTTAGTTTGTCAGCGTATGTACTCGGATTGAATATTTTCCTTATTTTACTATTTATTAAATTTTAACTTTTTATTTGTAAAATGCTTTATAATATCTTAACTTTCCTGTAGTAATAATACACAAGGCTTATCATTAGATATTCATATTAAATTTATTACATAATTTTTAATAATTATAATTTTATTACACTTTATTACATAGTTTATTACATAATTTTAATAGGTATAATTTTTTATTACAATTTATTACATAATTTTAGTAATTATAATTTTATTACAATTTATCACATAATTTATCACATAATTTTAATAATTTAAATTTTTATTACATTTATTGCATGATTTATAACTTTAATAATTTTAAATTTTATTACAATTTATTACATAATTATTACATAATTGTAATAATTTGTATTTTTATTTCAATTTATTACATAATTATTACATAATTTTAATAATTTTTATTTTTATTACAATTTATTACGTAATTTTAATGATTATAATTTTATTACAATTTATTACATAACTTATTACATAATTTTAATAATTTTAATTTTTATTATAATTCATTACATAAATTTATAACATAATTTTAATATAATTTTACTACACATAATATTTAAGCTATATTGTGTTTCTGTCTCTCTGTGTGTAAGAGAGAAGTTATTCGAAATGTTCGTCACCCTACAAATAAATACTAGTATCATGGTCTTGACCACATCACATTTTAGAACTTGACTTATGATAAAATTGCTTCCAAGAAAATTTGTATTATTAAGGAAAAACAGAAAAAAAATCTGTTGTAGTTGTACGAAAATTAACTTTTAATTGACAGATACTATACTAAAGTTGGTCAGTACTATCATTTTTACCAAATAGAAGCTAATTATCATTATTATTCCTTGAACCTCAATTATGTTAATACCAGGTATATATATTTTTAAAGCCTAATAGACTTATTTTTCCTTTATTAACAGCTTTAAAATTTTTTAAAAAGATAAATATTTTACTTCAATTTGATATAAATTTTTTTTTTCTAATATGCACATTTAAAAGCTACTTAAAGTTAATTTCATTCTTTTAATTTCGTGTATAGTTTTAAGTGGGGATGCAACGGATGTCAATTTGGCCGGATAACGGATAACTGGCCAGAGTTTCAGCTGGATATCCGGTCGGATGTCAGTATGTTTTGCACTTTCACTTTTTAAATTTATTTTAAATAAATCAGCTTTATGCAATTCATTTTTTCAACCAAATTATAGTATTTTTCTCACCTTTTATGTTTTTTAATTAGTCAACTATTTCTAATTATTTAACTATTTTAATTAGTCAACTATTTTTAATTATTTCACTATTTTAATTAGTCCACTATTTCTAATTATTTAACTATTTTAAATAATCAACTATTTTTAATTATTTAACCATTTTAACTAGTCAACTATTTCTAATTATTTAACTGTTTTAATTAGCCCGCTATTTCTAATTATTTAACTATTTTAATTAGTCAACTATTTTAATTATTTCACTATTTTTAATTAGTCCACTATTTCTAATTATTTAATTTTTTTTAATTAATCAACTATTTTTAACAATTCGACTATTTTTAATTAATCCACTATTTCTAATTTTTTAACTATTTTAATTAATAAACTATTTTAAATTATTTAACTTTTTTTTTTTTTTTTTTTTTTTTTTTAAATTGCCGAACGATGGCCGAATGGTAGAGCTCTTCTCTTCTGAACCGGAGTTCTCGGGTTCGAATCCCGCTGCTGGCATGGATGTTTGTAGCCGTTCGGAATCGGCTTTAAACTGTAGGTCCCGGTCTCATTAGCCCTCGTGTGCAAAACAGTAGACCGTAGCGCTCGAAACCAAACCAAACCAAAAAACTATTTTAATTAGCCCACTATTACTAATTATTTAACTATTTTAATTAGTCAACTATTTCTAATTATTTAACCATTTTAATTAGTTGACTATTTCTAATTATTTAACTATTTTAATTAATCAACTATTTTTAACTATTCCACTATTTTAATTAATCCACTATTTCTAATTATTTAACTATTTTAATTAATCCACTATTTCTAATTATTTAACTATTTTAATTAATCAACTATTTTTAATTATTTAACTATTTTAATTAGCCCACTATATCTAATTTTTTAACTATTTTAATTAGTCAACTATTTCTAATTATTTAACTATTTTAATTAGTTGACTATTTCTAATTATTTAACTATTTTAATTAGTCAACTATTTCTAATTATTTAACTATTCTAATTAGTCAACTATTTCTAATTATTTTACTATTTTAATAAGTCAACTATTTCTAATTTTTAATTTTTTAATTAGTCAACTATTTCTAATTACTTAACTATTTTAATTAGTCAACTGTTTCTAATTATTTAACTATTTTAATTAATCCAGTATTTCTAGTTATTTAACTATTTTAATTAGTCAACTATTTCTAATACAATAATTTATTTTGAATTTTTTCTTTAAGTTTCAGTACTCAATATCTCATCAATTTGTCATTATTTAATTAGAAAAATCAAATCTGAATAAAAGCATTTTTAATAGTCCTTTACCTTCCTTCTTTAATGATTGTTATGATTGTGTATGAAAAATTTCAAGAACATATTCCAATTTTTTTTCTTAAGTAAATTGTCTTTATTCTTCTATCCTCCAAAAAAGTAAGTTTTGTCTTTTGTGTTCTGAGATGCAAGAACACAATTTTGCATTTGAGACTGAGAAAAGAATGATTTATGATTTTTTTGTAATGAAATGTATAAATAAATCTAATTTTTTTCATAAAGTTTTTATTTTTTTTTACATAATGCTTCAAAATATTTATATGTATTGTTTCATTTGGTATATTGTTTAATATTTTGCATTGTTTTTGCCATATTTATCTTATTTCTGAGAGTATGATTTTTGGCCGGATGTACTGCCAGATATTTGTAATATCTGGTTACTGTTAATTATCCAGTATAGCGGCCGGATATGTCGTATGTTGGCCGGATAACCGTTACAACCCTAGTTTTAAGTGGTACAAAACTATACTAGTTGATATGACAAAGCTAAATAATTTTTATAAACTAAAGTGCTATTAAAGAAGTAAAGAATTCATTCTGAAAAGAACAGAAATTTTGTTATAATAAAGATTTTAAATTTTGAAAAAAAAAAAAACTATGCCTCCTTGACAATTCATATTGCTTTTTATTATGAAAATTAAACTCTTGAAAATACTTATTCTGAATTCTGAGTTCTGTCTAATAATTCATGAAATATTTGGGTTTATTTTTCAAGTCCACCTTGAGCATCCTATTTTGAGCTAATTGCACGTGGTTAATCAAGGTATTATGAAGATTTTAAATTGTGAAAAAAAATTACTATGCTTCTTTAACAATTCAAATTGCTTTTTATTATAAAAATTAAACTATTGAAAATTCGTATTCTGAGTTCTGAATGAATTCTGTCTAATAATTTATGAAATATTTGGATTTATTTTTTTAAGTACACCTTGTGCATCCCATTTTCAGCTAATTGCACGTGGGTAATCAAGGTTATCATGAAGATTTTAAATTTTGAAAAAAAAAATACTATGCTTATTTAACAATTCATATTATTTTTTATTATTAAAATTAAACTCTTGAAAATACTTATTCTGATTTCTGAATGAATTATGTCTAATAATTTATGAAATATTTGGGTTTATGTTTCAAGTCCACTTGTGCATCCTATTTTCAGCTAATTGCACGTAGGTAATCAAGGTTATCATGAAGATTTTAAATTTTGAAAAAAAAATACTATGCTTCTTTAACAATTCATATTGTTTTTATAATGAAAATTAAACTATTGAAAACTCTTATTCTGAGTTCTGAATTCTGGCTAATAATTTATAAAATATTTGGTTTTGTTTTTCAAGTCCACCTTGTGCTTCCTATTTTCAGCTAATTGCACGTGGTTAATCAAGGTTATCACGAAGATTTTAAATTTTGAAAAAAAATACTATGTTTTTTTTAATAATTCATATTGTTTTTATAATGAAAATTAAACTATTGAAAACTCTTATTCTGAGTTCTGAATTCTGGCTAATAATTTATGAAATATTTGGTTTTGTTTTTCAAATCCACCTTGTGCTTCCTATTTTCAGCTAGTTGCACGTGGTTAATCAAGATTATCATGAAGATTTTAAATTTTGAAAAAAATACAATGCTTCTTTAACAATTCAAATTGCTTTTTATTGTGAAAATTAAACTATTGAAAATTCTTATTCGGAGTTCTGAATTCTGTCTAATAATTTATGAAATATTTGGGTTTGTTTTTCAAGTCCACCTTGTGCATCCTATTTTCAGCTAATTGCACGTGGGTAATCAAGGTTATGATGTCAGTCTTTGTCAAATATGTTTGTGATAGTAGGCGGAAACGGAGTGTGGGTGTGACGAATAGTGAGCGTTTTTTTTAACGCATCGTCAAAACGAACCCTATTTTTAAGAACGTGGCTCACAAAATGCAGACAACAAAGCATTATTTTGGGAAACATTCGTGTTTATCCGTTGATATGTAAGTGTCGTGTAACCAAGTCCATAACGTGCAATATTTAGAATAAAAGGTTGAACATTTTTTTTTAATTCTTAGTACCACTTAATGTGTATTATAAGGTTTCATTTCTTTCATCAATTTTTCTTTAATTTTAATTTCTAGTGGAATTGTCTTAAAATCAAGTGGTTGATATAATTTTATAAAATTTGCCTGTTTTGTTGCTTGTTAATGAATAGAACATTCCATTGTTGTAGCCGTGATTTCGATCAGCGCCACCGACAAAATGCTTTGACTTTCTCTTACTGATAGGACAGACCTCTACTTAGCACTTTTATTTTCTTGTACCTTAGATTTTTCCTTGTCTATATTGGTTTCTTCCTCTTCTGTAACTGTAAAAGGAAAATTTCTGTTGCTAAAATCCAACATACTACGCTCAATCACGGGATTTGAACCTGCTTAGCACTTTTATTTTCTTGTACCTTAGATTTTTCCTTGTCTATATTGGTTTCTTCCTTTTCTGTAACTGTAAAAGGAAAATTTCTGTTGCTAAAATCCAACATACTACACGCAATCACGGGATTCGAACCTGCTCAGCACTGTTATTTTCTTGTACCTTAGATTTTTCCTTGTCTATATTGGTTTCTTCCTCTTCTGTAACTGTAAAAGGAAAATTTCTGTTGCTAAAATCCAACATACTACGCTCAATCACGGGATTCGAACCTGCTTAGCACTTTTATTTTCTTGTACCTTAGATTTTTCCTTGTCTATATTGGTTTCTTCCTTTTCTGTAACTGTAAAAGGAAAATTTCTGTTGCTAAAATCCAACATACTACACGCAATCACGGGATTCGAACCTGCTTAGCACTTTTATTTTCTTGTACCTTAGATTTTTCCTTGTCTATATTGGTTTCTTCCTCTTCTGTAACTGTAAAAGGAAAATTTCTGTTGCTAAAATCCAACATACTACGCTCAATCACGGGATTCGAACCTGCTTAGCACTTTTATTTTCTTGTACCTTAGATTTTTCCATGTTTATATTGGTTTCTTCCTCTTCTGTAACTGTAAAAGGAAAATTTCTGTTGCTAAAATCCAACATACTACGCTCAATCACGGGATTCGAACCTGCTTAGCACTTTTATTTTCTTGTACCTTAGATTTTTCCTTGTCTATATTGGTTTCTTCCTCTTCTGTAACTGTAAAAGGAAAATTTCTGTTGCTAAAATCCAACATACTACGCTCAATCACGGGATTCGAACCTGCTTAGCACTTTTATTTTCTTGTACCTTAGATTTTTCCTTGTCTATATTGGTTTCTTCCTCTTCTGTAACTGTAAAAGGAAAATTTCTGTTGCTAAAATCCAACATACTACGCTCAATCACGGGATTCGAACCTGCTTAGCACTTTTATTTTCTTGTACCTTAGATTTTTCCATGTTTATATTGGTTTCTTCCTCTTCTGTAACTGTAAAAGGAAAATTTCTGTTGCTAAAATCCAACATACTACGCTCAATCACGGGATTCGAACCTGCTTAACACTTTTATTTTCTTGTACCTTAGATTTTTCCTTGTCTATATTGGTTTCTTCCTCTTCTGTAACTGTAAAAGGAAAATTTCTGTTGCTAAAATCCAACATACTACGCTCAATCACGGGATTTGAACCTGCTTAGCACTTTTATTTTCTTGTACCTTAGATTTTTCCTTGTCTATATTGGTTTCTTCCTCTTCTGTAACTGTAAAAGGAAAATTTCTGTTGCTAAAATCCAACATACTACACGCAATCACGGGATTCGAACCTGCTCAGCACTGTTATTTTCTTGTACCTTAGATTTTTCCTTGTCTATATTGGTTTCTTCCTCTTCTGTAACTGTAAAAGGAAAATTTCTGTTGCTAAAATCCAACATACTACGCTCAATCACGGGATTTGAACCTGCTTAGCACTTTTATTTTCTTGTACCTTAGATTTTTCCTTGTCTATATTGGTTTCTTCCTCTTCTGTAACTGTAAAAGGAAAATTTCTGTTGCTAAAATCCAACATACTACGCTCAATCACGGGATTCGAACCTGCTTAGCACTTTTATTTTCTTGTACCTTAGATTTTTCCTTGTCTATATTGGTTTCTTCCTCTTCTGTAACTGTAAAAGGAAAATTTTTGTTGCTAAAATCCAACATACTACGCTCAATCACGAGATTCGAACCTGCTTAACACTTTTATTTTCTTGTACCTTAGATTTTCCCTTGTCTATTTTGGTTTCTTCCTCTTCTGTAACTATAAAAGGAAAATTTTTGTAGCTAAAATCCAACATACTACGCTCAATCACGGGATTCGAACCTGCTTAGCACTTTTATTTTCTTGTACCTTAGATTTTTCCTTGTCTATATTGGTTTCTTCCTCTTCTGTAACTGTAAAAGGAAAATTTCTGTTGCTAAAATCCAACATACTACGCTCAATCACGGGATTCGAACCTGCTTAGCACTTTTATTTTCTTGTACCTTAGATTTTTCCATGTTTATATTGGTTTCTTCCTCTTCTGTAACTGTAAAAGGAAAATTTCTGTTGCTAAAATCCAACATACTACGCTCAATCACGGGATTCGAACCTGCTTAGCACTTTTATTTTCTTGTACCTTAGATTTTTCCATGTTTATATTGGTTTCTTCCTCTTCTGTAACTGTAAAAGGAAAATTTCTGTTGCTAAAATCCAACATACTACGCGCAATCACGGTATTCGAACTTCCGAATGCAACACAGAATGCCCTTTTCAATTCTTTTAAATAATTTAAGCTAAATGAAATTTTATTTTTACCGAATCAGGCATATATACACTTGTATAAAGCGATTTCTAATATTCTAGCTATAATTTATTTCTAATATTCTAGTAAAAAAAACGAGAAATTTTTGACCACATCGAACAGAAAAAAATGTTGATCAATAAAACTTCATTATTCGCCACGTAAAAGAAAATTACCTAACTAAGAAATTATGCATACATAAAGCACATGCTTTTACAACTTTTTTTACAGTTAAAGCATAGTCTCATTATCTGCATTATTTTCAGTGCCAGATTAAACAAGAGGGAGATCCTTAGGCAGTTAAAATTTTGGGACCCTGTCCACTAATAGCTTTACGAATATGATTTAATTACACAACAGTTTTAGAAATGTAATTTTATTGAACAAAAGAAATTACCAACAAATTAATATAAAATATAAGAAATGAGAATTACTCAGAAAATTACTATAAACAAAATAGGGGTAAAATGATAAACACTCATATTATGTTATTATAAAAAAATGTTAATGTAGAAAACTAGTATATAACACAACAAATAACAAACGTAGTGCATGTGTACGTGGGTAAATATTTCATATTTGTAAATTGTACCCCGATATTATTTAAAGGTTTATAGGAAGAGGTTCCTGTATTAAGATTTGTTAATACTGCAGTTAAACATTTCTTTGATGCAATCAAAATTTCTTAATTTAAGAATTTCTTTGTATATATATATATATATATATATGTGTGTGTGTGTGTGTGTGTATATACATATATATATATGTATATATGTATATAAATATAGAGACATGTATATCTATCTATCTATCTATCTATCTATATATATCTATTTATCTATCTATCTATCTATCTATTTATATATCTATTTATCTATCTATCTATCTATCTATCTATCTATCTATCTATCTATATATCTATCTATCTATCTATCTATCTATCTATCTATATATATATATATACGTATTTACATACATATGTTTGTATGTATATGTGTATATATATACATATATATATATATATATATATATATATATATATATATATATATATATATATATATATATATATATATATATATATATATATATATATATATATAGACTTTCAATCTGTGTTTGAGATCAAGTTAGATCTTATCTCTGTGAGATTGTATTATTTAGCTGCTTCTTAATCTAAATTTTAATGTTTTCCCAAATATTTTGTTTATATTTTGTTAATTTTTTGCACATATTTAATCACATTTTTGGACAAATAACTGATTGTAGAAGAAGGGGAAATTTAGATATCTGAACAGATAGCATGTATGACAATCTTATCATAGAACCTCTTCAGGTATTCATGATAACTAACCGGAGTGTGGAGGACAGAAATTAAAACTTACAATATGTGCGCATTGCCAGTAAAGTTGGGCGGGAACTGTAGAAATTTCCACGATAAAATTTCCTGTCGAAGTGTTATTTTAGGCACTGATTAGGTTTGGAGGAACTTGAATGGTAATTTTATGATACTGTGGTTATCTAAAGTTTTATAAAAACTAAACCCTTGTCATGCAAGATTTTTAATCTCAGTTTCATAAGGCAAGAGGTACATGATTTATATTTACTTTTTTTTACATTAGTTAAAGTTGAGAAAAAAGAGAACTCTTTAATAAAATACGAAACTAGTTCAAACTAATTAAATTTATACATTTTATAAATTCTAGCAGCTTTGTGCACATCATCAACAAAGTTGGACAGGAACTATACAAATTCACAAGATAAAATTTCCAGTCCAAGTGTTATTTTAGGCACTGATTAGGTTTGGAGGAACTTGAATGGTAATTTTATGATACTGTGGTTATCTAAAGATAATAAATAAGACAAAAACTTGTCATGCAAAAACTGTATGTAAGTGAACATAGAAATGGAAGGTAAATAAATTTACTTTTTTTTACATTAGTTAAAGTTTAGAAAAAACAAAAATGTTACGATAAGATCCCAAAATTTATGATGGCAAATAAATTTTTTTTTACGGCCTACGAAAATATATAAAATCAAAATTAATAAAAACAAGAAAAACAAAACTTTTAATTTACAAATGTTTATAAGATCAGTTTTAAATTATGATGTGAAACCTGGGCAACAACTTTGTCAGATAAAGATACTGTACCTTTAAAGAAATCCTTAGAAGTATATTTGGAGGAAAAAAAAAATATATATCTCAAGATATCAAATTTAGAACTAAAAAATTTACATAAAACCTGACATAATAAATTTCATTAAATTGCAAAGAATAAATTGGGCAGGCCATTTAATCAGAATGGCCAATAACTTAACAGAAAATCTTCGATGCAAAACCTACAGGAACGTGAAGACGAGGAAGACTCAACTGAGATGGACAGACTACCTGGAAAAAGACCTTCAGTACTTAACTCCGAGTAACACATGAGGAAAAAAAGTCTCTAAAATACACTAAAGGTTTACTATGTCGGTGGCCGAAGCGTTCTATGATTTTTTCCTTCTTTGTTGACTAGAATGGAATAGGGAAAAAGCATTGTCTTTTTACTTCCGGTTATAAATAGATATGTAAATAGATATTATAGATTGTTAATTTTTTAATACACATAAAGCTCGACAAGTCTCGAAGATCATCCCATAAGAAATAATGGATTCTAAAAGTACAAATAAAAATATTCTTTGAGATACCTATTTATATTTTTTTACAAAAGCTATCCAAGATATTTAAGGGTTGCATTTAAAGATACATCTGTTACCGCAGACGAAATAGTTCGAAATAGATATTTACAAAGCCATGAAAAGCTATCAGCGTCTTTGTGCCTCAGGGGTGCATCCGTCAATAAATGTCAGTCAAAGAGGGGTGCAGTTCCTAAACAATCGACCTGACCCTCCTACCGCAAAACTCCATGGGGGACAGCACTGGCAGAAATGTACATTACATCTATTTTCGGAGCGTTTTTTGAGGTCGAAAACTGTACGTTTTGGAGACATCATTGGTTTGGCAGAATTGTACATGCGAACCACTTAGAGGGTTAAAGTAAAAAACTGGAAGAATTTGGCCTCCAGAAGGATGTCTTGGAAAAAGCTTATTGAGAAGGCTAGGGCCCATCCTGGGCTGTTATGCCACTGAAAAAGAAGAAGTTATCTAAGGTTTTACAAAAAACGAAACCCTTCTCATGCAAGATTTTTAATCTCTTTCATAAGGCAAGAGGTACATTATTTATATTTACTTTTTTATATTAGTTAAAATTTAGAAAAAAGTACTCTTTAATAAAATACGAAGCTAGCTCCGACTAATTAAATTTATTCATTTTATAAAATCTAGTACATTTAAACATAAAACATTATGACATAATGTCATATTTCGAAGGAGCAGCCTGAATTTCTTTTTGCGCGCGCGTGCGTAAGAGAATGGGAAAAAATAATTTACTCATCAATCACCAAAAGGTAAAATTCAAGTAGTTTCACAAGACACTTACGTGCCAAACGATGACCGCATGGTTATGGCACTCTTCTTCAAGTACCGGAGTTCCTGGGTTCGAATACTACTGGTGGCATGAATTTTTAATCGACTTAAAGAAGTAGGTCCCAGTCTCATTAGTCTTCGTTTAGCAAAACAGTAAAATGTATAGCTCCTAACCAACCATAAAACAGTTGAATGGCTAAGGGTGGATGCATGTACAGTTTATATTAACGTTTAATGAAACTAAAAAAAAGCTAACCAGCTCATTTAATTGACATTTTAAATACTCAAATTAATGTTTCACATTATTATTAATAGTACACTCGTACCTCGTATTAACTGGTGAAGCAAAATTTGCTTTGACATGTATTAAGTCCAAAATGAGGGTTCAAGGTTTTTTCACCCAAAGGAATCAAACACTTCCCTTAACAGTCACCGTTTTCTTAGTTGGTCTCGGAAAAATATTGTAGGTTCACTTTTACACATTGTGAGTTTACTTATGAAAATTGAGAACCACACTGATGAAAATCGCCTGATAAAGATAGGTTGCATGTACCACTCCAGGAATTATTTTTTATTCTAAGATCTCAGCTTCAAATTGAGTAAAGCCCTGCATAAGGTCTTGCTTCACAAAATTTAAAACATTCATTTATTGCTTCCTCTAGCTTGATGAGAAAAAAATTAATGTAGATAACCATAAACCTCCGCAGAAAATCGAAAGATTTTTTAAAAAATCTTCTTTATACGGAGTAAAAGCAGTATTTTTTTCTCGAAAAATTTCAAAGTTCAGATTTCAACGGGTTGTTCAGATTATACAGTGGTTAGGGTATTGTGTTAACACTTGCTCTCTCTAGAGGTGTTGATTGTATGTTCTTTTTATACTATTATTCCATAATTGCTGTCAATTTTTCAGTATATTATCTTTTTTTCCAGATATCTCAATTTAAATTAACGGTATTTTGAATTTGAGAGATATGTCTTCTTTTTATACTATTATTCCATATTTGCTGCCAATTTTTCAGTATATTATCTTTTCTTTTTTTTTTTTGAATATAACAATTTGAAATTAACTGTATTTTGAATTTGAGAGATATGTCTTTATTTTATACTATTATTCCAAATTTGCTGCCAATTTTTCAGTATATTATCTTTTATTTCAGATATCCCAATTTGAAATTAAATGTATTTTGAATATGAGAGATATGTTTTCTTTTTATACTATTATTCCATATTTGGTGCCAATTTTTCAGTATATTATCTTTTTTTTTTATCAAATATCTGATTTTAAAATTAACTGTATTTTGAATTTAAGAGATATGTCTTCTTTTTATACTATTATTCCATATTTGCTGCCAATTTTTCAGTAAATTATCTTTTTTTCCAGATATCCCAATTTGAAATTAACTGTATTTTGAATTTGAAAGATATGTCTTCTTTTTATACTATTAATCCATATTTTCTGCCAATTTTTCAGTATACTATCTTTTTTTTTCAGATATCCCAATTTGAAATTAACTGTATTTTGAATTTGAGAGATATGTCTTCTTTTCATACGATTATTCCATATTTGATGCCAAATTTTCAGTACACTTTTTTCAGATTTTTTAGAACCGTTTCACTATAAGGAATTTCAATGTTTTCTTCATTATGCATAGGCTCTTTTGCTAATAAGTCGGTATATTCATTATTAAGTATGCCAGCTTGGTTTTCTGACCCAGGCTATATTAAAAATCTCATATTTTCTGTAGAATTGACTTATTAATCGCCAGGACTGCCACCAACCACCGAAAAGGTTTATGATTGCAAATGCCACGGTGGCTTAGTATATCCATATTCACAACCGAACTTTATTTAGAACATTATTGCTGCTGTTTGTAAGTCCTACTGCAATATTGCAGGATTTTCAATATTTCATCAATTGATTCAATTTCAAATCAACTTAAGGGGTCACACGACTCTTAAAAGTAAACGAAATTTAAAATAAATATCATATTTGACTTATCATACCTTGAAAACTACCTCTTTTATAAACATAATTTTTTTTAATATAGTTAGAACAAATTATTATCTTTACACTCATGTCTCACTCACCTTTGAAACAGAAAAAATATTTTTGTTAGAAAGTTTTCAATAACAGATACTTTGTTGCTAACGAAAGTAATATAAAGGCTAACGTGCATGATTACTAAATATAATTAAGTTTAAGATAAAATCATGTTCTAAAACAGACTACAATATCTCAAATTAACTAGAAACCTAAATTAGTATATATTTTGTTGTAATGTATTTACAACACAAACACCAGTATTCATTCTCAAAGGGGAAACACAGTAAAGATATAAAACCTTATATTTGAACTAAAGCTTTTATTATGTACACCATTTACAAATTAATACATCACTTGATTAATATGTGGCATAACCAGAAATTATTTGGTTTCTATATTCATCAATATACAATAATCATTACAATTTCCTTTTCTTTATACGTTATTCCTTAATCAAAATATTGCATTGATAACCGAGGCCCAAGTAACAATCATGAATATGTTAAATCTGTGTACTTCCAGTAATTACTGGGGCGCAGGCAGGGGCTGACAACAGGCTGAACGTCGGTGCGGGCTTAAAGTACGTCGGTACTGGTGTAGCGGCCGTTATTTTGTTGGACGTCTATGCTGGCTTGCCGATCATATGCATGCGGGTTTGGAAATAGATTGCTGACCAGTGCTCTCTGGCTTGCTCACGGGATTTTGAATCATCAACTCTTGAATCCCAACATTGACTCCTTTTCCCACTTTCTTTCAACTTTTCATCTCAGTTCAACGCCCCCTTTTTTTTTCTTTGCCAATCACTTGTTGGTGAGATTTTCCCACATCTGCATCCCCTTCGGATGTGCAGATAGGCTCATTAAAATAGCCCCTTTGGTGAAAGTTGACATTATTGCTTAGCCCCTGTCCCCATATCTCACGGCTACATCCCTGCCTGGGCTTGACCGTTACACTTGTGCGACTCCGTGATCTATAACTCCTCCGCAGGGGTCCCCACTAAAACTCGAAGTCAACAGCTGCACCAAAATTCTTCTTGGAAATTTATCGCACAGCTGTGTATGCACGTTCTGACTACCGTGGGAAAATACAACGGTACATATTTAAAATGCATATATTTAAAAAAATTATTTTTTCCTCAAAAATTAAAAATTTATCATTGAAAATATATAAAAACATATTTTCTTAAATACACAAGAAAATTTAGGTTCAATCGGATAAAAACTATATTGTATACAACCTTTAAATATTGCGTGAAAAAATATTGAAAAGGTTTTGAGATAACATATGCGCTACATGAAAAAAAAAAAAAACACAATTTGAGAAAAATTGAAGTTAAAAGTTTTGTAAGTTTAAATTTGCTTACAGTAAACAGCTGACAAGTTTTTATTTATAACACCTTTCAATAATGGAAGTTTTTTAAATGCATTGTATTAAAATGTTCAGAACTGAATTCTTTTTCACATATAT
The DNA here is from genome assembly GCA_032207245.1 of Pardosa pseudoannulata. Lineage (NCBI taxonomy): Eukaryota > Metazoa > Arthropoda > Arachnida > Araneae > Lycosidae > Pardosa > Pardosa pseudoannulata. The sequence continues at coordinate 73,039,970 of CM063508.1, read as the reverse complement.
ATATTTTTTTGAGAAATCGAGTTTTTGTCGGTTTAACAGTCGTTTGACCCCATAAATAGATTTTACTATTGTTATATTTTTCAAGCATATATTTCACTATTTTTTAATTTTTATACATTTTCCATAAATATTCTAGTACTTTATTTTACATCATTACAAATAGTTTTACATACTTTTATTACTGGCTTTTAAAATTTTTAGTTTAAAGTTTTAATTTAGTTTTAATTTAAAGTTTTAACTTTAATTTTATTTATTTTTGCTATATGTAGTTTTAATTTTAATACATTACCCAATTTTTCACTCTTATTATTTTACATTATAATATGTATTTTACACACACATATATATGTATATATATGTGTGTACATATATATATATGTATATATATGTGTGTACATATATATATATATATATATATATATATATATATATATATATATATATATATATATATATGTATATATATATGAATCCTAAGTTATTCTGTCACTCGTAATATTTTTAATTTCTAATCCGGCCCGGAATTCCTGGTGAAGTTGCCCATGACTGCATTATAATGTGGAAACTAACTAAACAACATATTTTAAATATGATTGGTAGCATTAAAAAGTTTGTCAATAGATCTAAATAAAATGTATGAATCTAGATTCAGCTACTTATATGTCGGGAAATTTCTCACAATTCAAAATTAAGGGTTATATTTTACTGGAAGTTGTAAAAACACGTAATAACAATTGAAACCAACAGATGGCGCTACATTAAAGATTTGTAGATGAAAAAAAAATTTAACGGAAGCAGGAGTGTCATTCTGCATCTCACATTTGTGTCATATTACATCTGTAGTTTCGGCAACAACTTTAAATTATACAGTAGTTTTATTTGAGTTTATACTTTCTAAAATTACTCGTTATTCTTAAGCTACATAAAGTTACTAGCTTACCTAAAAATAAATAAAAATTAAATTATAAGATAGGAAATTTTATATCTATTTAGTTAATCATAATTCACAGTAGGAGGCATTTTTTAATTGCATAACTTTGAAGAGGGCGTTCTTTTCTCTCTTTATTGATAACTAACATTCATCCATTCTAGATTTTTAGAAAACAGTACAAAATACAATAGCATTAACAAAGGTAATTTTAATCTTCAGTAATTATTTGTTTAATTGTCTTTAGAAGTTATCACTTTCAAAGCGATTGTATAAAGCCTGTTCATTGTTTACACGAATAGTCTGACGTAGAGACATGACTTCCTTGTATGTCTATTAAATTCTACTTATTTTTTACTATACTTTATTTAACACTTAGAGCTCCGCATATTTTGTACTACTACCTACCAGCAACTCCGGTACATTTTCGCAGCGGAACTAGTGAAACGGAGTCTTATTTTAAGTAAGAAGAACCACATGAGCTTGTAAATGTTTTTAATTTTGTTTATTTCATACATATGCACTTTCTTCTTGCAAATGAAAGATAAATTTTAAATTTTGTACTTCACCATGGTGTGATATCTTTGGAAACAACCTCCCATATACATTCTGGGTTTACTTGGGTAGTGTAATTTCGGAACCACTACTTAAAGTATCAGAATTATAATCAACATTTGTCTTTTGCAATATCTTTTAACACTTTGCTACGCCGTTGCTGAGGCATTGCTGACCGATCCCCTTTACTTTAAATACTAATTTTACTCATTTTATTCTTGATAAGTTATTTTAATTTAATTGACTTTATACTATATATATTAATACATAAGGTTACCCAGGTTCTTAACCTTGCTATAGGCTCAGACTAATTAATTTCATTATGACATAAAAAAAATTAGATTTAAAAAAAAAAAGAATTTATTTACTATTTACATATGTACACAAAATATTAATTCAATTGTCACTGCTTTAAAAAATAGTAAAAACAGAACTTACCCCACTGCAGAGAAAAAGATATCTTTACTCAGCCAAAATAGTATCACTCAAATCACAAGCTCAAAAGAAGAAAATTCTACTGTGAAAAATCTCTTTTCTTCTCTATATCACTATCTCCATTCTATCTATCTTTTTTTTCTCTCCTCTTTTCCCCCGTATATATATCCTTTACCCTTTTCCTTAGCCCCTTCTTAGTTCCGTCCCATTTGGGAAATTATCCACTCTTGAAAAATTCTGGTGGTCAGTTCTCAAATTCTGATTTTTCATTGGATTAGTACCCCACTCTCGTATTTATTAATTTTTTTTTTGCATTTTTATATTTTTATTTCTTCTAAATCCCTTCTCGAAAACAGGCCTATCTTAAAAACGTGCTCTTTTTATCTTCCCCCCCTTTTTTTCCTTCTTGACATCTTTGTATACTGTCCCTTCTTTTATGCATTGAAGGGGTATAGGGAGTTATTCGTAGACGCGGCTTCTTTTATGATTTTCCGAAAATACTTTCTCATTCTTAAATCTATTTACTATAAGTGTGGTATCTTTGTACCTATTACACCTGGCTTAAATTCCGTTCAAATCGTGTTTTTCAAAAGCTCGCGGTTTTGCGTAAGTTTTACGAGCCCATTTTCTTTTGAAGTATTGACCACAATTTTATATAATTCGGACCTCAGACTGTCCTTTCTTTAATTTCATAATACCTAGCTACTAACTTCTATTTCTAAGATTGTGCGAGGCATGAGCGTTTCTTATAATACTTTTTCTTTTTCTCTACCAGGTGTGGCGGACTTACAGATATGCCGCATTTTCCTTCTTTTTGGATAAAACCTTAAATTTATAAACGGGGTTTGTGAATAACATTGTAGAATGTCATTGTAAAATTTAGCATTATAACCTTACAGGTGTGGCGTGACTTCACCATAATGAGCATATTATGTATTTGCGAAGAAAACCCTAAAATATGAAAGGGGTTTTCCAGCAACTTGAAAATCAAAGACTCTTCACTACCACTCAACTCTAAATTCTCATCATAATAATTACTTTTCTCCATGTAGCTAACCATAAAAAAGGCCAAACAATGGTTTAATCGTAACAGTACAGAGACTGAGCACGTTTTAACTACACATAACAAATGCCAACGCAGAATCTTAAACGTAGTCATGCTAATAACATTTGGCTCCCCAGTGGAGCCTACTGAGCTGCGGAACAAATGCCGGATGGCCCCGTAGCGGAGCCAACGCAACGCTAATGGTTAAACTTATTTAATATGATAAGACCCTCCAATTCTTTAATACAGTGGACAGTTACACAATTACAAAAATTCTGCCTTTGAATAATATAAAAAAATCAAACAATATTAATTCAACTATTAGTATATTTTATTTCAACAATGAGAAGATCATAATTACTTCTATCTTACTGCGACCGGTAGGGATTTAATATTTATTATATTGAGAATTTTCATTATAAAGAGTGAAAATTGCAATAAAAAATAGAGGCAGGAAACTACATGTTACAAAATTTCAATGTTAAACTTCTGATTGTTCTTGAGTTATATTAAACACAAACGTACGTACAGCCGTCCAGTCAAGACTAGTCAAAACTCATTTAGGGATGCTTAGCTTTCAAAATGGAAAATTTCGTACGAACCTGTAATAACACAATATCAAAGTAAAGAATTTTGAACTGTCAACGGACAGTTGTTATAGTTTTGTTCCTTAAATCAATTTTTTGCTTTTTGTTGTGTTCCCTCTGAATGTTATTTTTTGTTTTGCTGTTACTGGAGGTTTACTAGTGATAATCTTTCAGGTTGCCACTAGATGGCGGTAGCCAAAATTTCTGTTACATCTTATCAGTGGACTCCACTTAATGTGATCAGCTTAGGACACAGGGATTTTCATAACAATAACCGATTAATAACAATAAACGATATGCAAAATTAGATAAATTTATCCCCTCCCTTTAATTTGCACGTACTAAATTTCAAAATAAAATGAAAAAACTCACCTTATATTTATGTATTGTATATTATCCTTTAAAACATAAAAATCGTATACATAATTTAAAAAATTGATCCATTGTTGACTGTCTACAATTTTTTCTAAGAAGCTCATTGATAAATTGTTCGTTATCATTATGTTTTTTAAAGTCATCGGAGCGGTGTTGTACTACACGTTTAAATACTTTCAATGCAATTCAGAGGCTGAGAAATCTTTAACTGCGCTGCAGCATTGCGCTGACTCATTTTGGTAACCTGTCATAACGATATAAAATGTTGATCTTTTGTTTCGATGTTGAATCATTTCTGGCTAAGTCATTTCACTTTCTGGCTTCCATATCGACAAGCTGCTTGTAAGCGAGCAAGGCATAAAATGTGACTACGCTACTTCTCAGTTCTGATAATAATGTGTTGCCTTCTGCTTATCTTACAACCATTGACCACCAGCAGGGTGTGCGTATTTCTGAAAAATTCCAGGAACTTGTAATTTCTCACTCCATTGATCATTCCCCATTTCTCTAGGAGAAAGAGGGAGAATTCTGGGAAATTCAAAAAACAGCGAAGGGAAAGAAAAGAATGGCTTCCTTTGCCATTTAAAATGAGGTTCGAAAACTGATAACCTTAACCAATGTAATGATCTCATAAAGCGATAACTTTAACATACAAATAAATAGAGAAAACCGAGACCAAGTGATTTCGATAACAATAAGCGATTGATAACATTAACCGTGATCACATTAAGCGAAGTCCACTGTAGTACAAGGTTGCTGATATAAATTGGCATTTAAGAAATATGAACCGCTTTTGGAAGGCACTTGGGTAAAATTGAATGATTGCTTTGCCCTCAATTTTCACTGAAGGTGTATTTTTACAATTATTAATATTGAATATTTGTTTATTAAATTTATGAGACAGTAGAAAATTGCCATGAAGTAATTCTCACACTTATTGAAACACAACCTTAGCTTTCAATGGAGTTGGAACTTCATTTTTTCCTCCCTCTCTTCTTTTTCTCCATTAGATAAATCAATATCGTTGTTCTTCACTTCATCATTAATTTCTGTGTCAATCAATCATCCACAAACAACTTCTGGTATAACACCTAAATGGGATTCGTTTGTAACATCGACTATTATTCCAAAATACCAATAAAAAGCTAATCTTTTGCATGTGGAAGGGAGCAAAAGAGAAAGAAGGAAAAAAAAACTTGCTCTGAAAGCTCTTTTATTTAAAAAAAAATTTCTCTGTGTTATTTGTACAGCCTACCGGCATCAATTGCAAAAGGATTAGGACAAAGTAAACGCTTGATTCTAATGGAAAATTTGGAAATTCTAAGAAGAAAAAAAGAAATATTTCAAAATTTGAGACTAATTAATTCTAACTAATTTTAATTAATTCAATACTCTCGAAATTTATCAAATTAACCAAGTAATTTTAACATTAAATTGAATAGGAAATTCAAGAGGAAATTGATCAATTTTGTTAAACGCCGATTAGAGATATTCAACGAGAATCAACTTTGAGAGAAAATCAAGCATACCAAAAATTCCACAGAAACGCTGCATATACATAAACACTGCACAACCGTAGAATTGCTTTGAAAGTCACAGTCGCAATATCTTGACCAAATTAAGTGCTGCTGCTTTGTTTCTAATTTGTTGAACAAGGGACTAAGCACTAAGCTTAAAATTAGCAGAATGGCTTTTTTGCCGTTTAGGTGTCATTTTCAACAAATTTCCGCTTCTTTCTTAAAAACTATCCAACAAACCGTTAGTCAAATGATTTCCTAATGGTAAGGTGCTTCCTTTAGGTACAAGAGTTCATGGTTTCGAATCCCGGTTTTGGATCTTCGCAGCCGTTCATAATCGGCAGTCATTAGGTTTTAGTTTCATTAGCTTTTATGTACCCAAAAATGTTGGCTATAGCACTTCAAACAAAACTAAATCAAGTCATAGTACTAATATCGAAGGAACTTTAGCTAATATAATGCCTGCAGTTTGAATTGACGTGTTCGTGTACAAGACAAAAAATTGTAATTGTTTCGAGATCTAGTTTCAATGAATAAAATCTTAATTTTAATTGCACGTAAGCACCGTATTGATAAAAACGCCACTAAGCTTTTTTCTGGGAATTACGGTACGTTCTCTTTGATACAACAGCTTTAGTAGATAAAACACCAGACTTGGAGGCTGAAATCTAACCTTAAGTTATTCCATAAAAGAGTGAGAATGGAGAAAAACATTAACAGATATCCGGTCACATTAAGACATTTTTATATCCCTTAGAAGATTTTTCTGTGCTTTAATGACCTCTAAAAAGGAAAAACCTGAATAAATACGAAATATCTGTGTTTGATAGACAGAGATCAGAGAAAATATTGTTACTATGAGAGCTAAATGTTTCTACATAAAAATGCAATGATTGCTAACATAATTGAAAAATATTAATTCGTTATGAATCTCACAGGGTAAAATTTTATACTGAAGTTCAACATCTCAAGTTAATTCTAACATTCTAATAATTTGGTAACACTTTATAAATACAAATATATATATATATATATATATATATATATATATATATATATATATATATATATTGATTTTAACTTATCCGGTCACTGTTTTATGTGATACAATGAAAAATAAGGTGCGTCTGGAATAATGAATTTATTTACACCTCTGCTATATATATCATTTCATAAATATAAAAAAAAATTCCGATCACAGGCATGTGATTAAATACACGTAGGCCTGAGTAGAGACGTGTAATATCTAAGATCAGATTCTGCCGAAATATTGATGATCCGACGGAAGAAACAATTCGGTAGCTCTCGCGAAAGTTCACTGAAGTAAAGGTAGAATATCAGAGCACTGTTAGAGTTCCGAAGGGGAATATGTAAGCAATCCTGAAGAGGATTATATTAAAAAAGAAAACCCAATGCACAGGGTATTGTTTTAATATCAGCAAGAGATATATCCCAAGACGGGATTTCTCTAAATAAAACTCTCCGATGGAGAGACTGGTCGAGGCGACCTCCGAGTTAGCCGATGTGGGCTACTCTCTAAAGAAAAGATCCCAAGGTGGGATTATAGCAAAAAGCTCTCCGGTAGAGAGACTAGTCAAGGCGACCTCTGAATTAGCTGGTTGCTAGCTAACTACCTTCTTCTCTAAAAAACAAATCTTCTATCGTCTCTTTCTAGGGAAGGGGCCTCTAAGAGAGGGGCCTCACCCACAATTTCGTTATTGGATCATCTAGTGATGACATCATTTTCGAACAACTGGATTGGTCTGGGTTAAACAATCATCGGTACGCAAACCCAGGGGTCCCTGGAATTCTTAGTGGCTAGATCCAAATCGCGGCAATTCCTTTGTCGTTCCGATGGTCATATTTCTCGCTGTCAGTGAAGGTGCCGGGTTGTCTGGTATATTCTACCTCTACTATAGGGCACAACAGTGTAGACATCGTGGTGCCGGGGAAAACAATCCCTTTGTATCCACACAAGCGAAGTCCACCTCTCAAAGCAAAATTCTTTGATGTCGACACACCTTTAAATCACGCCGTAACAATATATATATATATATATATATATATATATATATATATATATATATATATATATATATATATATATATATATATGTGTGTGTGTGTGTGTGTGTGAAGAATAGATGGAGAAGGAGGTTTCATTTTTCTTAATCCAAAATTTTATTACCTAAAACATCATTAGAGATAGTTTGTTTCGAGTTACTCTCACAGTTCTTCAAAAATGTTTTTTTCACAATATCTTGGTAGTTATTTCCATTTACACATTCATATTTAATAGATATTTCCTTTTAATATATTTAAAATCGTGGACTCCACGCTTAAATTGAGCGCTGATTAATTAAATGCTGAATGCTACAGACATCTTTATTCTTTCACAACTTTGCCCAGAATGTCTAAATCAGCATACCACTGTCATACAACTTGGTAACAGCAAGGAAGATCCGAAATGAGCAAGAAAGTACAGCGGACTCCGCTTAATGTTTTGGACACTGATTTTAATAACAATAACAGATTGATGGCAATTAACGATATGCAAAATTAGATAAATTTTCGCCCCCTTTAATTCACACGTACTAAATTTCAAAACAAAATAAAAAAAACACGCTTTATATTTATGTACTGTATATTATCCTTTAAAACATAAAAATTGTATACATAATTAAAAAAAATTGATGAATTGTTGACTGTCTACAATTTTTTTCTACGAAGCTCATTGATAAATTGTTCGTAATCATAATCACCCTGTCATATCGATTTAAAATTTCGATCTTTTGTTTTAATGTTAAATCATTTCGCTTTCTGGCTTTCATATCGACAAGCTGCATGTAAGCGAGCAAGGCATAAAATGTGAACGTTCTTTCTCAGTTCCGATAATAATGTGTTGAATTATCCGACAACCATTGACCATCAGCCGGGTGTGCGTATTTCTGAAAAATTCCAGAAACATTTATTTCCCACTCCTTTCTTCATTTCCTATTTCCCTAGGTTGAAAAGGAGTATTCTCGGAAATTCAAACAACAGCGAAGGAAAAGAAAAGAATAGGTTCCTTCTGAATATATTGTGAATATTCCTTTGCCAGTTAAAATGAGGGTCGAAAACTGATAACATTAACCGATGTAATGATCACATAAAGCTATATTTTTTACATACAAATGAATTGAGAAAATCGGGATCAATTGATTTCGATAACAATAAGCGATTGATAACATTAACCGCGATCGCATTAAGTGGAGTCCACTGTATTAACAACTGCCACTCGAGATAACTAACTCGGATTGACAAATATGAAAAATCTAAAGTAAAACATGACATATATACACATTGGTTGTGGTCTGCTGGACATATTCCTTCTTATTTTTCAAATGGTAAAACAGTCATGAATTGTTTTACTGTCAGTAGAGCTGCTAAGCGTGCTTCGCCAGGGTGGGTAGATATATCCGTGAAAAATGTTGAAGAGCTTCGTCGTTCGGAGGCTTTTGGAGAAAAGTGAGCTTCTACTTGAATTACACATGAGATATGGGACGAAAAACTCATTAAAATGGCACTTAGGAGTTTCAACCTTGTATCTCGCTACCATATCTTTTCTGGTTAAAAGTGTTTCCATCATTTACTCAGTTATGGTTCATCCATTGATATATTATGTAAATGATAACAGGTTTGAAACTCGACCTGGGGACTGGAGGCTCCATACGATTATTGAACGACTTGATATCAACGTCCTGAAGTGGTTTCTCGGATGATGCTGACGTACGAAAGGCTTTCATGACTCGACCATTTGACGCAGCCCAACTGTAGAAGGAACAAACACAACAGAGATAGGCTCAGAACTTCCAGGTAGAATATAGAGAAGATCACTCGGGGATCTTGAGTACTTGAAACCCATACATATCTGAAGGATTGAGTCTTTAGGGGGGGGGTCCACCTAGCGATGGTCGAAGGGGTAGAGCGTTGCTCTTAGGTGCTAGAGTTCGTGAGGTTTCGAATTCCATAGCTGGAAAGAATGTTCGTAACCCTTCAGAATCGGCTTTATGCCGTTGGTTCTGGTTTCATTAATCCTCGTGTTGTAAAACTGTAGACCGTATAAACCGTAGCACTCCAAACCAAACCAAACCCCAAGGAGTGGCGTAAATGAAAGAATACACTTCATCATTTTTTAGGGTTGATATAATTTCTGTTTAGAACACAAGCCGTTGGTGTCAGTAAATAGTTCTGTTAACTAATAATTTTGCAGAAAGTACTTCGATTGGAAGTCCACTATTAGTATGTTTTGCTAATGAACCATACGGAGGAGAAAGCTAACCTTTACCACTTATTCTATGTCAGAATTTAACAGAAAATATTAATTTTATCGTACTTTCTCTTTTCAAACTGATAGAGGGATTTGTTATCAATGCTTGATAACAAATGTTTCCTGACAGTAGGTTAACGAATCTTGGTAACTAATTTTATTAACAAATCTTAAAGGTAGGTAGTTCTTTTAGCATCCATATCTAGTCGACAGTTTTGCCCTAAATCAAGTTTTTATTGCTTTAAAAAATTAATTGCTCTTCAATTTATTTTAAGATAAATTTTAATGAAATTTTACATTTCACCAAAATTTCTTATTCGAACATAAATTTACAATGACTTTTATAACCATTTTTACTTGCGAAACTCTTATATTTTCTTTTTCGCAATTTAGTCAAACAAGATTCTTAGCTCTTAATATACCAAACATTAAGCTTAAACATTTGTATTTGGTTATGCTTAGCTTTCATTGTGCTTATTCCCTAATTTAAGTCGATAAATATGACAGACCACTTATCCTAACGGGTGTAAGGCATTTGTGATGTCACACCGCAGTATTCTCCAATTTTGATCATTTTTAGTCGAGGTAATAGTTGCTTGATTTTACTTATTTGTATTAATAAATAGCAAAGAATAATTCTAGATAAAAGGTATTATGCATTAAGCTGTTTGTGTCTAATAATTTTCGTCAAAGTCAGTTTGAAATATTATGAGAATCTATAAGTATATTGAAAAGGGAAAATATTTTTTAAACTTCCTTTTTCCTTATCCAAGTATAAATTAAGTACATACAATAGTTTATAGAGTAACTGTCTTTTTCAGAAAAGGTTCGAAGGAAAAATATCACATCAACTGGTGTCTTCAATTAGTTTTTCTCCAGCGGCAAGAAAAAGCCTGCTTTATAAGTTTTAATGTCTTAAAGCTTCATATTCGAGCTTACATGTAGTAATTTTGTTGAACCTGTAAAAGAGACAGTGGTGTTTTAAAGTTTCTCTTTCAATTCCATGAATTCCTTTAACGGAGTCCTGTTTCAAGATGGCCACTGTGGAGCATGGAAGCGAATACTGTCAATTCCCTGCGGTTTCCAGTTAAGAAGAGCACGTCTTTCCAATACAGTTGGAAAATTGGATACTTGAGAGAAACATTTATCGAAACTGACATCTACTCCATTTGAACACAGAGGCAAAGAAGTAGAGTTCCAATACAAGCTTGACACCTTCACATTCATGTTGCGCCTAAAAAATACAGTTTTTATGAGATCTTTTATTGTGAAAATATATACAGTAAAGTAGTCTAACATTTTCCAGCATAATAAACGTGGCTGTGATTTACAACACTTAGTCGAAAAAACTGTACATGTTAGGCAAAGACCATTCCATATAGCTTCATTATACACTGCCTATCAATAAGTATTTGGACACCTGTGATAGAAAAGAAAAACTAACTTTATTCAAAATCAATAGTTGGTAGAGCCTCCACGAGGGGCAATTACAGCGCGAACCCTCCAGGGCATACTTTCCACAAGTATTTGTATTACAGCTAGTGGTATTGTCTTCCACTCGGCTTGGAGTAGACTTCATTCACCCATTTTTGACGGGTAGTGTATCCCTTAATTTGGCGATCCAACTCGTCCCAGAGGTTTAGATAGGGTTCAGGTCTGGGCTCTGGGCAGGCCAGTCCATTCGATGAACTCCATTGGCACCATACCAAGCCTTGGTTAACCTCAAAACATGACAACTGGCATTGTCATCGTGAAAGTAACAGCGGCCTAACCCGTAAAACTGCCACAACGTAGGAAGCACATTGTCATCCAAAATAGTACAGTAGGCATCGGCATTGAGCTTACCCTGAATGGGCACCAAGGGTCCCAGTCCATACCAGGAGAAACACACCCAGACCATAATTCCACCTCTGCCGAACTCTACTGTCGGCACAATGCATTCTGGCAGAAAACGTTCTCCAGGCAGACGCTAGACCCAGACCCTGCCATCCGAACGGTAAAGGGTGAACCTTGATTCGTCACTCTGAAGAACCCGTTTCCACTGATCTAGGGTCCAATTTCGATATGCTTTTCACCACATTAACCGAGCAGTGCGGTTGGATTTTGTGATCAAAGGTTTATGGGTAGCAGCACGACCATGAAAACCAAGCAGATGTGCTTCCTTACAGATGGTATTCATTGAAACAATACTCCCAGATGCCCGCTGAAACTCCTCGCGGATAAAGGCAATCGGTTGGGTGGGGTTCTTCCGAATTTCTCTGGACAGTACTCGTCGGTTTCTATCTCCCAGTTTCGTTGGTCTGCCTACTCAGGGCACATTCTGACAATCACCGCTCACCTTCCACTTCTTAATCACATAGACCACTGTCGATTTTGGGTACTTCAGATTGCTAGATATGTCCCTTAAGGATAAGCCACATTTGTGATACCCGATAATTATACCTTTCTCGAAATCAGAGAGCTCCGAACTGAGCGGCATCTTGCATGCGACTAATGCCGATGCTGTTTCCTACACTATGTATACCGGCGGAGGCCATGATGTACCTCAGTACCATATATATCGTCATTTGCATAGGTGTCCAAATACTTATTGATAGACAATGTATATTACTTTGTCTCACCATTTAGTCACATTTATTTGAACTTACATTATCTGGTGCTGACGATAAAACTGCACTTAATAATGTGGTCAAATTTTCTCGTTATTGTTGCATAGTTTAGTATTCCCTAAAATTGCATTTCTTTTTTCACTGCACTACCACTATTCCGAAAAAAAAAATCTTAAAGCATTGTAGCCAAAGTGTTTTGAGATCAATTACAGAAAAAGAATGATCCTTTCAATATCTATATTTATTTTTGAATGCTATTTAAAATTAAATTGCTTTAATTACTATTAGCTTTCCTTGTTCGCTTTTCACTTCTTTTTATGTAACTGTCAAATTTTTAGAATACAAAATAATCTAAATTTTGGATCCTAAAATTTAGTGATAGAAATAATACATCTTAAGGATATATATATATATATATATATATATATATATATATATATATATATATATATATATATATATATATATATATATATATATATATGTATATATGTATATATATGTGTATATATATATATGTATATATATGTTATATATATATATATATATATATATATATATATATATAAATATATATATATATATATATATATATATATATATATATATATATATATATATATATATGATTTTAAAAACATGTGTGCCACATAGTCTCTTAATACGGTTTTTATAAAACCTAAGTAAAAGGTAAGGTAATTTAATACGAGTCCCTTTGTTATTGGAATAAATGGAAACGGACCTTCAGGAAGGTAGGGCAACTGGATTGTCTGGGCCTAGCCCTCTAATCCAGAGATTTCTTACAGTAAGCAGAGACATTGACAAAGAGCAAAACATAAAAACAACTAAAAGATGAAAGATGGGTATAGAATGGTGGATTTGTGAGTTCGTAACAGAATGGAAGAGGACTTACTTGCAAATCTTATGATCCGGGATTCCGTAAAAGTCTAGTGAAGTACAACCTGCATTTTGTACAGCTTTCAAAGCGTACCATAAAGCTGAGATCCTCTTGATTCTGTCAAAAAAGAACAAATGAGAAAAAATGGTAGATTTTATGTAGAATAATGCATTTTCTATTCTTTTTTGCAAGGCTTTGTTTATATCCCTTGAAAAAATTATTTATTTCACTGAACTATTAGCAAACCAATAACTTTTGTATCAAAAACTTTGCAATCTCAGATAAAATTTAAATTTGTTAAAAAATAAAAATAATTATTTAATGACTAAAATCGAGTACAAGATGTTATCATACAAGTTTAGAGGTAACTTAAACCTATCAAAATTTGCCTTCATAGATTTGCAGTTAAGCACATAAGCCGTTAAGTTTCGTTAATTCCTGATAACCGTTTAACAAATAAGCACTTAAAAATTTAAACCAAAACAGAAAACCAGCATTAGATGCTACAATAGACTTTGCACTTACTTTGCATTCGAAGCTTGATTACTGAGGTGTTTGTTCACCTCTCCTTCTGCTTTTTTCGTCACCCATAGAAATATAGAATCATGCTTTCGTGCAAGACTCGAAAGCAGTGGCTTGTGATACCAGCTAATATCACCGGCTCGACGATCGTAAATGATCCACGTTTCTGAGCTGTGAGGACCCGTTACTAGCTTAGCTGGTCGTTTCAAGAAAGGGAAGAAACTACAAAAAGAAATAGGAAGTTGTGAGACGTATTTGAGAAGGCCCTCATACGGTATTTAAAGGAGAAATTTGTTTTGATTATCATTCTAGATTTTTACTAGATGTTAATTTTTTTACTCACTGAAAACATTTGCATCATATACAGACTCATGCAGCAATATACAATGTACAGTATGTTGACATACTGTGATCAATAGGTGATACAATTAATACAGGCATTCCTCACTTTGTGACTCATTCATAAATGACCACTTGCATGTACGACCAATCGAAATAACACGTGCAATTTGAGTAATCTTCGATAACTCGATTGGTTAGTGGCGAATGTAATATACATTGAACGTACAATAAGTTTGCTCAGCATTTTTTCTCTCTTTAATTGCCATAAGCATTCGCGATAAAATTTTGCTATGTTTTTACATATTTGTAACCGTAAAATAGTATAGATGTACGCGAAAAAAAAGAAATGTATGGCCTCTTCAAAAGAAATTATTAAGAAACGAAATAAAGCTATCGTTTCCAATACTGAGCGTTTGAATAAAGTCGATCGTGGGATGAATGAACTTTTAAAATACTCTAGAGAAAATCATGAAGGATAAAAAGGAGATTACGGCACAAACCCCAGTTACAGATTTCTTTTCGATTGTTAGGTCCAAGACCTCCGCTTATAAATGTACAACATTTGATTCATCTTCGTCATCTCTCTAACCCTCTACATGTCCAAATAAACAAATCATAAAATGTATATTTATGCTTTTTATCAATAAAATTAAAGTTTTTCTCATAATTTTTTATTAAAATTCTATATTTCTCGAATAGGTGACTGGTGTAAGCAAAATAGATTCGTGGTCGCAATGTCCTCCAAGCTCCCTAACGATGCCTCTGGAGGTGGCAGGCCAGCCTCATGGTCTTTTTCTTGATCTAAATTACTAGGCCCCACTTTGTCTGTTTTTGTTGTCTTAGGGAGTAATGTTGGCTGCCTATATGATGCTCCCATGATAAATTGGCCAACAAATATCTGTGGTAGTAGCCTCGCTTAGTAGCCTCGTATGGTATAAGAAGCAAATATCCCGCATTTGAAATAATAATAATAGTATTTCTCGTGTAAACTCATCGCTTATCAACCATTCATCTAATGATGTATTCTTCGGAATGAAGCTTGATTGTAAGAAAGTACTTATAACTCTATTTATTATTTTGGTTGTTTATCGTTTGTTTAAAAACTAAGAAAAAGTACTTATACGTGTCCTTATAATTTGATTTTTTACTAAATGGTAGAAGCTTTTGCTTAAAAAATGGTTTAATTGTGAGTCATAAAATTGATAACGTATTAATTATTTTCTGATATAAATTTATAGATTTAACAGTATATTCATTGCAGATAAAGTATTAACTTGTAAGATAGTACTTATTTTTCAAGTGTAAAGAAAAGTGTTTAAGCTCCATTAGACAAGATTTAAGTTCATCTTATGATATAGTCTTCGGAACGAAGCTTGGTTGTAAGAAAGTACTTGTAACTCTATTTAATATTTTGGTTGTTTATAGCTTGTTTAAACTAAGAAAAAAAGTAAACTTATAGATTTATCAGTATATTCATTGCAAAGTATTAACTTGTAAGATAGTGCTAATTTTTCAAGTGTAAAGAAAAGTGTTTAAACGCCATCAGACAAGATTTAAGACTTATTTCCAATGCGGTTTTAAACAAAGACTTCCATGAAATGACTTATGAAATAAATGTCACGGCTATTTTAAATGCTGTTTTAACTGCCAAATGTCGTTACCATTGTTACACTTGGTCACTGGGGAAGAATCAGTGACCTTTAATTGCGTATTGAGTAAAATAAGTTCGTGGTCGGAATGCCTTCCAAGCTCCCTAACGATACCTCTGGAGCTGGCAGTCCCATCCTGAGGTTTTTTTTTTAAATCTAAATTATGAGGAGCCACTTTGTTTGTGTTGTCTTACGGAGTAACGTTGGCAGTCTTTATGATGCTCTCGTGATAAATTGGACAGCAAATATCTGTGGCTTAGTAGCCTCGAATGCTATAAGAAGTAAGTACCCCGCATTTGAAATAATAATAATAGTATTTATCGTGTAAACTCATCGCATATAGACCATTCGTCTAACGATGTAGTCTTCAGAATAAAGCTTGGTTGTAAGAAAGTACTTATAAATCTATTTAATATTTTGGTTGTTTATCGCTTGTTGAAAAACTAAGAAAAACGTACTTATAAGTGTCCTTATAATTTGATTTTTTACTAAATGGGGAGCTTTAGCTTATAAAAGGGTTTAATTATGGATCATAAAGTTGATAACATACTAATTATTTTCTGATATAAATTTATAGATTTAGCAGTATATTCATTGCAGAAAAAGTATTAACTTGTAAGATAGTATTTATTTTTCAAGTGTAAAGAAAAGTGTTCAAACTCCATTAGACAAAATTTAAGACTTATTTCCAATACGGTTTTAAACAAAAACTTCCATGAAAAGACTTATGAAATAAATGTCATGGTTATTTTAAATTTCTGTTGCTGGATCTATTTGTATTCACATCTGTACAACAGAAATCGTTTTTCCTTTTGTGAGTAGAATTTGAGCTTGAACACCTTCTCACCTGTAACTGTCAACCACTCTGACGGTAGTTCGACCCCCAACGTGATGTTCTCTGCCTCGGGTGGGCGAGAAACCCAGTCGAAATACACAGCTGTTCTGATCTATTTTAGATCCGTACTTATGATCCAGCAAGTGACCTGAAAGTAAATAAAAAGTTAGTTGCCTTCCAGTAAAGAGGAGAGCTTTTAACAAAATCGAAATACAAAGACATTTTTATCTACTGTAGTTGGCCATAAATGTGTCTATAGAAATTTCTGGAAGGAAGAATATTAAGTTTTGTGATGGTTGATGACAGGAGTACCATATTTACTCGTGTATATAGCTCATCTTCATTTTTTACAAGAGAGTAAGGCAAAAATTTATATTTTGTGTATAAATCGAACTTAAAATTTGACAAGTTACTTTCCGGACTTTAAACCAACTCTGTTTGTGGGAGTTTTAGATACCGAGAAGTATGCTGGTGGTAGTTTAGCTACTGGCGGGGTCGCCGAAGCCGGACGGTGAGACACCAATCAAAGAAAAACACCCTGATCTTCCAAGTTAGGAGTTGGGCATGGAGTTGACAACCCCAACCCGTAACAAATTACCTGTTTTAAAATCTAATGAATATTCTAGCAATTAAATCAGATTTCAGGTTATTAAGGTGAAGACCGACTGAACGTCTAGGCGGTATAAGTGGAGTCCCCGTAAGAAAATACAAATTTGAATGAGAACTAATTCCTCCTGCTGAATTTGGTTTATTTGAAATATAAATAAAGGTGAGTGTAAATGCAACAAATAACATTGTTAATTATGTCATCATGCCAAAGGGACCATACTCGATCGAATATCTGCTCAATATGGCGTCTTGGTCTTAAAAAAGAAAATGGTGTTAGAATTGCCGCAGACGATTTTAAGCTGCCCACTCCTTCTTCTTTGCTCTCTCTTTTTGAGGGGGCTCGTCAGATCTCTCGAAAAAAAAGTTCGTTGTACAGCGTTACCTGGGCCGAAGATGGCTACTCCGCGGTTAGCAACCCCTCTTGACCAATGGGGTCGAAGTAGGGTCACTCACTTCACTTTCGCCTCTAGGCCAGTTTCGCGCTGGTGTTGTAGAAATGTAACTCTTTGTTACACAGGGAAATAGAAGTAAAGAACTGGCAGGCAAGAGCAAAGAGGGAGCTATCATGGAAGAATTTCCTGTAGAAAGCTTTGCCCTACCCAGGTGTGAATTATGACGATTAAGCCAATCGCGACTCAATGAATCAAGTTCCAACATTTTTCCCTGAACCTCTTCTTAACGAAGTCCTTCATTCTGGTTTTCAGTTATATGAGGTGATTGGGAAGGATTTCGGCAATTATTATGAAATGACAACATGGACTGAAATTGAAGAACTTGTGGATGGTTGTTATATGAGAGATAATATTTTCTTTACACTCATTCATTTTATAAGAATAGAGTGTTTTGTGACAGCATACGAGTAACATTTTGAGAAGATATCTAGTTATACTGGGGTATTAATTTTGAAAGCAGTGCAGTATTCCCCATAAAATAGGATTCGTGCTTCAATCCAGACATTAGGCGTTCAAACTTAGTATTTATCATTACTTTCACTGTTTTATATCAAAGAAGTGCAACAGGAATGAAATACAAATGTAGCAATGCTTCTACTAAGTAAGATATTTTTTTTTCTTGAATATCTGTCCTTATTATACGTTTATCATGAAATTATATTCAGCAGTAAAAAGTATTTCACGTTTAACGGGAACCTTGAATATTTGCTTGAAAGCTTAAAAAAAGGGCGCATTGTACAGGAATAAATACAGTATAAGGATATTTGAAACTATGCCATATCAGATTGGGTTTTTCCAATATAACTGACCATTTAAAATGTTTCATTTAAAGAAAAAATTGAAATTTTTTAAAATTTATGTTCCTGAAATGTTTTATCTTAAATAATCGTTAGTGTATATCAGTTCAACTTAATCTTTGTTGTTCCATTTTTTTTTCTCTTTTGCAACAAATCCAGAAATATTTTCCCTGCCTCGTGCCTTATGTGTTTCAAATAAGTTGATTGTTTAAACTTATCTGAGACGCATTATGTTTAAAATAATCTACGGTATAGTTTATCATCATTCTATAACTACAATGGATTCATAACTGGTTACATTTAAGGATGCAACTTCGACAGGTTTTACATGTATTTGTAGTTAGATGTATTTCTATAAAGTAAAAAATGAATTTTCAATACATGATTTCTTATTTAATAATCAGGAGTAGCCTACCCTCATACTTCTTGTATACTCATAAAAAATTATTTTTCAATGCATGATTTTTTATTTATTAATCAGGAGTAGCCTATCCTCGAGGTTCTCGTATACTCATAAAAAATGATTTTTCAATACATGATTTATTATTTAATAATCAGGAGTAGCCTACCCTCAAAGTTCTAGTATACTCATAAAAAAATGATTTTCAATAGATGATTTCTTATTTAATAATCAGGAGTAGCCTACCCTCATACTTCTTGTATACTCATAAAAAATTTTTGAAAGCAGTGCAGTGCAGTATTCCCCATAAAATAGGATTCGTGCGTCAAGCCAGGCATTAGGCGTTCAAACTTAGTATTTATCTTCACTATCACTGTTTTATATCAAAGAAGTACAACAGGAATGAAATACAAATGTAGCAATGCTTCTACTAAGTAAGATATTTATTTTTTTTTCTTGAATATCTGTCCTTATTATACGTTTATCATTAAATTATATTCAGCAGTAAAAAGTATTTCACGTTTAACGGGAACCTTGAATATTTGCTCGAAAGCTTAAAAAAAGGGCGCATTGTACAGGAATAAATACAGTATAAAGATATTTGAAACCATGCCATATCAGATTGGGTGTTTCCAATATAACTAACCACTTAAAAATGTTTCATTTAAAGAAAAAAAATTGAAATTTTTTTAAATTTATGTTCATGAAATGTTTTATCTTAAATAATCGTTAGTGTATATCAGTTCAACTTAATCTTTATTGTCCCATTTTTTTTCTTTTTTTTTGGCAGCAAATACAGAAATATTTTACCCGCCTCGTGCCTTATTATGTGTTTTAAACAAGCTGATTGTTGAAACTTATCTGAGACGCATTATGTTTTAAATAATCTAAAGTATAGTTTATCATGATTGTATTACTACAATGGATTTATAACGGGTTACATTTAAGGATGCAATTTCGACAGATTTTACATGTATTTGTAGTTAGAAGTATTTCTATGACGTAAAAGTTGATTTTTCAATAAATAATTTCTTATTTAATAATCAGGAGTAGCCTACCCTCGAACTTCTCGTATACTCAGAAAAAATGATTTTTCAATACATTTCTTTTTTTAATAATCAGGAGTAACCTACCCTCGAACTTCTCGTATACCATAAAATATAATTTTTCAATACAGGATTTCTTATTTAATAATCAGGAGTAGCCTACCCTCGAACTTATTGTATACTCATAAATATGATTTTTCAATAAATTTTTATTTAATAATCAGGAGTAACCTACCCTCGAACTTCTCGTATACCATAAAAAATAATTTTTTAATACATGATTTTTTATTTAATAATCAGGAGTAGCCTGCCCTCGAAGTTATCGTATACTCATAAAAAAATGATTTTTCAATACATGATTTTTTATTTAATAATCAGGAGTAGCCTGCCCTCGAAGTTATCGTATACTCATAAAAAAATGATTTTTCAATACATGATTTCTTATTTAATAACCAGAAGTAGCCTAGCCTCGGAATTCTAGTATACTCATAAAAAAATAAGTAACTATTTTCGTTAGTCATGTTTTTTCCTACTTTTACAAAACACATGATTACTATCACAAAAATAATGTATATATTTTAGCTATGCTAACACGTTACTTTATGAACCTTAATAACAGCAATAATCGGGAATGGCAGTTCAGTAACCTAAAGTCACATGTAAGTTATTACTTCTGGCAGATTACAATTTTCTGATAATGTACGTACTCAAAATTTGATTTCTTTTAGATCAAAATGTACTCGAGTTATCATGTCCACAAACAAAAAGACACAGATATAACTTCAAAAATAGAATTATTGGACACAGAGAGGTACAAAATATGAAAATCAATCAAAGTCTGCAGATATTTGAGATAATTACGATACTTTCCCTACTACGTATTTCAAAATAAAAATTTTTACTTCAAACGTGGTCGCTTACCTTAATATAACTTAATAAAAATACGTAGAAATAATTTTCAAATTGTTTAAAATTATTGTCAATAAGCTTAGCATATTGATCTTAATAATAATTTTTATTTTTAATTTATTTTAATTTATTTTATTTTTGGTTGGTTGCTTACTTTTTATTCAACGATAGCTAAAAAACTTAATACAGATAGTCAAATATGTTTTAATGCAGATTAAATGTGTAACATTATTTAGAATTATAAAACACATTCTTGGAATCTTATATTTAAAGAAAATTTTCAATGTATTTTATTTAGTAATGCTTCAATTTCTATGATTTTAACATTTCGTAACTCAAAATTAATCCGATTTTCAAATATAATTTACAAAGTCACTTTAAAACACTTTTCTCTCTTCTTAATGTTGCAAACTGGTATATCATAAAAAAGTATTTATAGAGTCTGAAGGCTGTTCAGTTGAAAAAAAAAACGAAAATAAATTACTCTCCTTGCTACGTCACACTTATATTTTTATTTCCATGAAACAACTGATAACCCGATAAAATAAAATTTAGTCCTTGTTCAGTAGAATAAACCGCGACTGATTGAACACGATAATAGAAAGGCTTGCACAGTATCATATTCGTTATATCATTGTTTACTTTTCCAGTAGAGGTACATTGTATAATTACTGTCAGTCAAAATCGTATACTGTGAACTTGAGAAATGATTAAAAGATCCAATGAAAAGATTGTAGCGTGTGAAAGATCAAATTTTCCCTCTCACTGAAAATCAACGAGTTGCTCGCATACAATTATTATGGACTAATTATGATAAACTTGGGTCACAGGCAAACCAAAAATTTTTGTCTCTGATTCCGGCTTTTACAAGATGTGACTCACTGTAATATAATTGATGATAAAGCTTACGCAAAAAGTAAAAAATATTAACTTTTTAAAGAAAATAGATTGAAATTTTACAAATATTACCTTAAACCTTTTAGGGAACAGTGGTTTCACAGCAAGACCTTATGTTAAACATTATTTTTCTCTAATTTTTGGAGAAATATAAATGGGTTTTTTTTTCGATTTTTTAAAATTTTTTACATTTAAAATTTACAATAGTTGGTAGTACTGCATTTAATTTATTTTTCTTTTGAAATATGTATTTATACTTGCTGTACTTGGAAAGTTACTAATTCAAATTTTTTTTTCACTTATGACACCATACAAAATTATCAATTCGAACAACACTTATAAATTGTTGAACTATTTATTTATTATACTTTTTTAAGAAAACTTATTTATTGTTCTTCCAATATAATTAGAAAAGTATTGTATTTACGCTCTACAAGGGTATGGGTTTGTCAGTGAACCCCCCTCAATCCCTCCTTTGGTATCCTCTAAGGCAAACTCCTCTAAAGATTGTAAAAAAAAATTTAGACATTTTGCATTTATAAGGATGATAGATAATATTTATAAAGTAATTTCATTAAATTTCAAACAATTTAGGTTGGTGACCTTTAAAGGGTTAAACCTGAATATTTAATTAGGTCTGATTTAGAAAAGTATTGTTCGTGTAATCAATATTTGTCTTAATAGGTGTTCCATAAGAATATATTGTTTGGTAAAATACTGTAATAAATGTAATGCAATGTAAGGTGATGATTTTATTTTGGAATTATTGCAGTTTTTTTCTATATATAGTACTATTCTCATATAAAGTTTAAAATTTATGGTGTTCTACAATTTGGTGGGAACTACCGTATTACCTCACATAGAAACAAGTTAGCAGAGATATGCTGCTTTATAAAAAGTAAATAACTATTTTTTGGGGAAATTTTTATAGATTACACACACACACTCACACATATATGTGTGTAAATAATTTATTGTACTGTATATACATATGCATTTAATATCGTAAAATTTATTTTTATGTTATTTGTGTAAAAATTGAAAAAAATAATTTGAAGTTTCAAATTTCAGATTTTATTTTAAGATTAAGTTATAACTAGTTTTAAAATTATAAATTAAGAATAAAAACGTTTGATATTTGGGATTTTGATATTTGTGGGCATGGGAATGCCTCGTGAGTCCTGCTAGCAACATGCCCAAATTTTAATTGATCAAACGCTTTTCCAGTAGCTTTAGTGATCAGCTAAGAATAGGGATTGAAAGGAAAAGTAAGGACATACACTGGGGTTTTCGAGCCCCATTGAAGATCTGTAAGGCTCTGAGAATATTTTGGGGAGGCCATAATTGTTTGGGTCAACTAATTCCCTACCGTGACTACGAAGTATCCCTTTTCGACATGTTGGTGACACTGTTTAGGAGGCTGTCTTCGGAGGTTTTTTAGATAATATATGCACTTATATCTTGATTCAGTTTAACTTTTTCCTTATACACACATATAAATACATATATATATATATATATATATATATATATATATATATATATATATATATATATATATATATATATGTATATATATATACATAAATATTTATGTATATATATATATATTTATGTATATATATATGTATATATATATGTACATATATATATATATATATATATATATATATATATTATATATATATATATATATATATATATATATATATATATATATATATATATATATATATATATATATATAGAGAGAGAGAGAGAGAGAGAGAGAGAGAGAGAGAGAGATTGAAAGATGGAGTGGGGATGAGAAAGAGGAAATTGGAAGAAAAAAGAGCATGAGAGAAGAAAGAGAGCATGAAACAGGGAAAGATATAAAGACGAATGGAATGAAGGGAAAAAGGAGACATGAGTAGAAGAAAGACAGAGAAAGAGAAAAACAGATACAGAAAGATAGAGTTAAAGAGTAAACGAGAGAAGGAAACAGAGAAAGAGAACAAAAAAATAAAAGAGATAAAGAGTATCCACGTAAAGAGAGCAAAAAAATAAAATGTTTTACTAGGTTTAGATGTACTTACCGGATGTACCCACGAGAGCGCAAGTAGAACAAGAAAGTGGCAAATGGGTTTCTTCTCCATCCAGACCCATGTAGTCTTCATCAAGAACTGAAATGAATAAAAATGATTCGGACAATGTAAAGAGGAACTTACTTGCAGTAAGCAGTTTGAAAAGGAAACATTACTAAAAAGGGGTTAATTCACTTAAAGCAAATTAAAATATTTTCTGGCATAGTAAAAAAAAAATAAAATGCAGTTTTGCACTGATATGAAATTTATATAAATTGGTTTCCATCAATATTAATTTAAAAATAGGTTTAATAATTAATAGTGATTCATTTGAGTCTGTTTAACATAGCATAATATTTTTACCGAAGAAAGGCTTAATAAAATAGCCTTTTGATTGTCCGGAACGTTAGATGTATGAAACTTGAGTTATTGGAACAACAAGAGTCGAGGTTGTTTTTTAAAAAATATAAAGAAAGATTCAACTTTGCCTACAAGTTATTACAACAGCAAAACAGCTTGGTTGGCAATAGAAATATTTTCTAATTCATTTAAAATAAGATTCGTTAAATGGAACAACAAGAGTCAAAGTTTTTTTTTTTTTAAAAAATATAAAGAAAGATTCAACTTTGCCTACAAGTTATTACAACAGCAAAACAGCTTGGTTGGCAATAGAAATATTTTCTAATTCATTTAAAATAAGATTCGTTAATGCAGTATAAAAGCATTTGGAACATGTCGGTTATTCTCAGAAAGTTCTTTTTTTATAGCTAGATAGTGCAACCAACCGAGGAAATTTAAAATTTTTATTTCATTGAATGAAGAAAATGAAATTGTTACAGAAGATGACGGTGGTCTTGCTTTGTAGAGAAAAAACATAAAAGATTTGATAAAGTTATAGAATTCTGAATATGTGGATTCAGAAGAAGTGAAAGAATGATTAATGCAGACTTGAAGTTGGAATGCTGCTAACTTTTAAGTAGAGGTGATATTATTCCGCGTGCCTCTTGTGGTCCAGAATAAACAAGGAATCTAAAATTATCCTGGAAATAATGAAGAAAATTTTGTAGCTCATCAAAAATTAAGTCATGGTGACGTATTAGTACACACTAAGGCATCACTTGATCCCTTTAAGGAAGAAGATAAAAGCACATACCCGATGAATAAATGTATTGAGATATTTGTTTACTTCTATCACTGTATTTAATAGGATTTAGTTGGTTAATAGTGGAATAAAACCACTATTAACCACTATTACCAAGTTTTGATAACTAAATCTGCATTACCCTGATACCGTGTCAGAAGGGATTTCTTTTTTTACCCTACTAATAAAATAAATGGTTCACTATTTTTGGTGATATGCGATGAATGGATACATTATAATATAAAAATAAATATTTAGTTGGGTAACACAAAACAATAAAGTAAAATTAACTTCTGTTTTTTTTATTTTTTTCTGAGTAAAACTAATTATACATTGTCAATACTAATAATATTAAAATTTATTTATTCTATTGTATTAAGTTTTATAAATTGCATTATTTGAGAAATTCGCTTATCGAGGTTGAGGCATTTCCTGAAAATTCCGGATAACCTCCTGGATCACCTTTGCTTCTCTCGAGAGTCTACTTTATTAGAAATAGACACTTTGACTCTTTTTTTTATATTGAGATAGCATCTGTACTTTTTTTTCAAAATACAAGATATATTAGTATAGTTTACATTGTTATTGTACGAAAAACAAGACCAGGAAAAAAATATAATCGAAAATTAGCCGTTAATATGTAATCTTTGAGAAAAATCGATTTCTGGAACACAAAATTCTAACTTTTTTTATATATATTTTATGATTATTTTTCTTAGAATATATGTTTATAAAGAAATTATTTTACGCAAAAAAAGTATTTTCAATTTTTGATAATTTATTTAGATTTAAAAATTGAAGCCTATTGAAATTTTTATATAACTATCGAACCCATTCCTTGTTTAGACTATTATTTTCATTTTTGAGTAAAAAGTTTTTTCAAAGAAATTTGTTCTTAAGCTTCGTGGAAATACAGTTCACTGTACGATTAAAGTACTAAAATACCCTTAACCAATGGTTTGAATCAAATTCCACCTAAATGCAATCTGTAACTACTTACAGTACCTCAGAGTGATATCTGTAAGCACAACATGTGTTTTGAAAATTATGAAACTTCGCACAGATCATGCTCAATTTTACATCCCCAAATATTTCAGGGCTGTAAAAGAAAGCAGGGAAAAACGAAGAATTTAACAAAGTGTCACCTCTAATTCCCTCGAGAGGGTTGCTCTGCTGTCGGAGAGATGCTAGGAGTAAATGGATAGAGCCCAAACTCAAGAAAATTATACTGGAATATAGCCATCGATTCATCTGCGGAGAATAATATCATATTTATTTACAGACACAGTAAGCACAAAACTAGGTACAAATAGCAATATTTTTGAAGATTAAAACACCGAAATTTTTAAAAATACTGTTTAGTTTCAGATGTTGCCTTTAATAACTATTTCTACGTGATCTTAGGCCAGGGGTTGATAGGTCGCGGCTGGCGAGACACATGAGGCTCTTTACATAGGTGTTTGTGTCTATTCAGACTTTTGCTTCTAGGCATTGTATCAATAGTAGTGTCACATTCCTTTTAAAAAGGGCAGGGTATATTTATCAAAAGCAGCAGTTTTAATCAGGTTAAATGACACTTTTTATTGAGTAAAAGAAAACTTTCTGTATGTCATATTGGAACTCTGTCAGTAATATTATGTTTTAAAATGGATTGTACAAAATCTGTAGGAGTTTCACACAAAATAACTTCCCTGTGGAAATATCCTAGTTAGGATCTGAAAAAACAACAACATTTCTTTTACCAGTTAGTATGTTTTCTGTGTACTGAATGACAGAATAACTTTATAAACTAAAATACTTAGTCAGCAAAAGCAACGATCTCGTAACTGAGAGGTTGCGGGTTCGGAACCCGAGCCGGCCTAATATATTCCGTGTTCGTTAAAGGTGACTGGAGAACGTAAAATATGTTCGTGGTCACAATGACCTCCAAGTTCTCAATCAATACCTTTGGGGGGTGGCAGACCAAGTCTCTGAGTTTTCTGCTTGGTTCCTACTTCAAAATTACGAGGACTCACTTGAGCAAATTCGTTCTTTCATCTTAACGGTCTTCAATAAAGCGAAAGGCACATCCTTTTGCCTTAATACGAGTAGTTTGTGGTTCAATCGTGCTTGGTTTGTCCAAGTGGCATCAGAAACAACAACAACAGATTAAAATAATTTCTTTAAATAAATATTGCTACCCAATTTATTTATAGAAAATTAATTGTGTGGCGACTAGGTCGCACTGGTTATTTTTAGTAATACTAGTTTATTTCTTACATAATCGTTTATAATTCATTTCACAATACTTGTTTATGCTAATTTTTATTTTTACGAAATTGTAACTGTTAACCGGACTGTTCACTGTTCATGATATAAGCACCCGCCATTCAAGCTACAGAGGTCATTCACCTGAGTCCGACTTGCCTCGTTCTCTCGCTGCCTGCAGCCGACTTCAACGTTATACGGACTCTCGCTCCGTGGTACCTTGAGGTGCCCTCTGCGACTGTATGTTCGCCACGCCGCTGCAGAGAGTAGAAATTAAGTCTGCCGAGTTGCTGCATGTTGTTATTGATCGTTGTGAAGGATATTGTTTATAGTTTGTATTAATTTTTTATTACCACAAGCCAGTGGTTATGTTGTTATTCAAGTAGCAATAATAAATGTCTTATTTTCCGTTCATGTGTGTGTAAGCATAATAGGTAATTTAAGCGAGTGCAAGAGTTGGGCACCAATCGAATGTTTACCCTCTAACGTAAAAGGGCAACCTTTTCACGAGTCAGTATTAACCTACGTTAGAGCGCTTGCTTCAATTGTATACAAAATGCCAACCACTAATATATGTTTTATGATCATGTTTATCACTTTATTTTTACTAATAAGAAAAAGAAAATGCTTTATTCTGGTCATAGAAAAATAGCAAATTATACCTTAATAATTTAAATAATAAATTACATAGGAAAAGGATCTATATAAAACGACAATTTAATCGATATTTTACAATAAATTACAGAAAAAATGCTCAATACTGTTTTTTTCTTTTTTTACTCTGCCAATGATTAACAACGGATTTATAATTTGGTATTTCAGTTGAACATTAGACAGGTGAATCCCAAAGAAATTCTAATCACCCATGCTTTTCCTCCCTCACTCAAAACTGTGACAAAATAAACGTATTCAGAAAATGTCAAGGCAAATCGTCATTTGAAAATTTCAAATACCGATGAACTCTGACCTTTTCTGAAGGGGCATGGGCAGGTGTAGGGTAATGAGCAGGAAGCAGAGTCCTTACAAAAACATCAAACATGATTCCTAGTCCATAGCATATGTGGATACAAATGGTCGTTATCTTGTTTCATTGACAATTTGGTTCTCATTCGAAAGTCTGCCAAACCCTGTCTTAGGACATAGAGCCCATCCTTTAGGTTATGTTGCGAATGATAACAATCGCATAGGGTACTCCTCTTCGATGCTGGCATTCGTGTGTTAGAATCCTGCTTCTCGATTTTATTAGATACTCATAGTCATTTGGTGTAGACTTTTAGGAGTAGGTTCTAAAAAATGATTAGACATTGTGTAGCAAAGAGTAGCATACCAAACTAAACCGTGGGTTTTCATAGTTTTATTATTGTGTGATGTATAACTTAAACTAGATAGCAGCCGAACCGATAAAATGGTTACAGTTTCTCTGTTTGGCATAGGATGTGGATACTCCTAGGATTCTTCATGGGATCAATTAGATTAATGGGATGAAATCGCGCTACAGGATTAGACGTCGGTTATGAGCTGTAGGTTCCAATTTGATAAATTGAGTCGTTTTCTTTGAAAGCTGTTAAGTCCATTTTGGAAAAAAATTAATGATAAAAATTAATACAATTTACTATGAACTTTATATAGAATTTTTTACATAAAATTACTAGTTTTATATAACAACAACAACAGATTAAAATAATTTCTTTAAATAAATATTGCTACACAATTTATTTATAGAAAATTAATTGTATACAAAATGTCAACCACTAATATATGTTTTATGATCATGTTTATCGATTTATTTTTACTAATAAGAAAAAGGAAATACTTTATTCTGGTCATAGAAAAATACCAAATTATACCTTAATAATTTAAATAATAAATTACATACTAAAAGGATCTATATAAAACGACAATTTAATTGATATTTTACAATAAATTATAGAAAAAAATGCTCAATACTGTTTTTTTACTCTGCCAATGATTAACAACGGATTTATAATTTGGTTTATCAGTTGAACATTAGGACTGGTGAATCCCAAAGAAATTCTAATCACCCATGCTTGTAATAACATGTGTAATAACAAAGTGTAATAACATGTATCCATATTTTTCAAATTATTCAAGTGCAAAAACTTAAATATCGCCTTATAAAATAAAATACACTTACACCATTTTCAAATCTATATGCCATCTATATACATTTTAATTTTACCATAGCAAATCATTTTATTCATATTTAAATATTTAATGTAAATAATAAGAGTGCAAAATAAATAGAAAACTTCTCAAATTATTTTTTTTAACACAAGCCGGAGATTAAATAGTTTTACAGCTTTGATGCAGAATAAGCTTAGAATTGGTTCAAACTGGAAGTATTTCATTGCATAAGAGTCCATACTAAAAGCCTATTTACGAATTAAATCCCAATACAGGAAAATTATAAGAATAAAACCATAAAAACATCCACCAAAGATAACTACTGGTTATGGTAACAAGACCAACAATAAAAAATTAAAGGACAAGAAATAAATAATTTCTCAAATTATTTTCTTAACAGAAGGTGGAGATTAAATAGTTTTATAGCGTTGATACAGAATAAGCTTAGAATTGGTTCAAACTGGATGTATTTGATTGCATAAGAGTCTAGACTAAAAGCCTATTTACGAATTAAATCCCAATACAGGAAAATTATAAGAATAAAACCATAAAAACATCCACCAAAGATAACTACTGGTTATGGTAACAAGACCAACAATAAAAAAATTAAAGGACAAGAAATAAATAATTTCTCAATATATTTTCTTAACAGAAGGCGGAGATTAAATAGTTTTATAGCGTTGATACAGAATAAGCTTAGAATTGGTTCAAAGTGGATGTATTTGATTGCATAAGGGTCTAGACTAAAAGCCTATTTACGAATTAAATCCCAATACAGGAAAATTATAAGAATAAAACCATAAAAACATCCACCAAAGATAACTACTGGTTATGGTAACAAGACCAACAATAAAAAAATTAAAGGACAAGAAATAAATAATTTCTCAATATATTTTCTTAACAGAAGGCGGAGATTAAATAGTTTTATAGCGTTGATACAGAATAAGCTTAGAATTGGTTCAAAGTGGATGTATTTGATTGCATAAGAGTCTAGACTAAAAGCCTATTTACGAATTAAATCCCAATACAGGAAAATTATAAGAATAAAACCATAAAAACATCCACCAGAGATAACTACTGGTTATGGTAACAAGACCAACAAGAAAAAAATTAAAGGACAAGAAATAAATAATTTCTCAAATTATTTTCTTAACAGAAGCCGGAGATTAAATAGTTTTATAGCGTTGATACAGAATAAGCTTAGAATTGGTTCAAAGTAGATGTATTTGATTGCATGAGAGTCTAGACTAAAAGCCTATTTACGAATTAAATCCCAATACAGGAAAATTATAATAATAAAATTATAAAAAAATCCCAGAAATAATTACCGGCTACGGGAATAAAACCAACAAAAGTTTCACAGTTATTGATATTCATTTTAATTGCAATGTATACATAAAAACAATCCAATAAAAAAATGAAGGTTTCAAAACAATAGGAAAATTACGATGCCTTGATAATAAATAACACAATAAATCTGTTTAACCATAGGTTTAGGAATTTTAGTATATTAATTTCGGTCATTAATATATAATTTTCTTAAAATTAGTCAGAATTCGATTTGTAATATAAGTATTTAAGAGTATAAAATGTAAATAATAATTTAAACTATGTAAAATACACCAAGAAAAAAATTCTAAAATTAATTACTTGATTACTAAATTATTTGCTAACGAAAATTCCTTTACCAACAGTTACAGATTTTAATTTCAATATGTACCTAAAATGAATGGAGTAGAGAAATGAAGGATTAAGAATAATAGCGTCAATACAAATATCTTACCTTCCGTCCCATCTGCGTTAAGAGAAAACTGTATCTGAAATGTACAACAAACATTAAGAGCACATGGTTATGATTTCAGATAGGGAAGCTGTTGCGTCATACGGCTGGTGAGAGAAAATCGCCGCGAGAAAGAAGAAAAAAAAAAGTTAAGAACTGGTTCCTAGTGTCACGCATCACTAGACTGCATTACAGTAATTTCGTCTTCACTGCAAAGCTATCTAAAGCAGGAAACTAGTGATTGTATCAGTGAGTCCGTTGGCGTACCCAAGGGAGGTGATTGCCAAATATTAACAGAGAATAATAATTTAATTTATTAATGAGCGTGAAATTTTATTAAACTTTATGTTAATTCTTGGTAAGAATGGACTTGATTGCCTCAGAAACAGTGGCTTACGCAGAATTTTTTCAAGGGGGGTGTTCATAATTTTCAAGGGGGATTTCCTAATTCTAAAAAAATAATATACCGCATAATTTCTACTAAAATTTTTATTTTCGCAATTTTGTCTGAGCTTAAGGGTGGGTGTGTGTTTAAACCCCTAACCCCCCCTTGCTTACGCCCCTGCTCAGAAACATAAAACATTTGTGTGAAGATAATATATTTTATATACTGACAGTCTTTCCGTAATTAAGAGCCTAGAACTGTTAGTACCAAAATCAAAATTAATTTCCGAGATACAAAAAGAATGCATCCGAACAATGTCATAATGGTTAGGGTGCTGGCTTTCGGAACCGGAGTTCGTGGGTTCGAATCCCACTATGGCATGGATGTTCGTAGCTGTTCGGAATCGGCTTTAAGTGGTAGGTCCCGGTCTCATTAGCCCTCGTGTTGCAAAAGGTAGACCGTAGCGCTCCAAAACCAAACCAAACAAAAAGAATGCAAAATTACGAATAACCGAGAAATTAATAAAATGTGTATCAAAGCTCCTATGGGGAATACTGTTAATGGATATGGAGATATTTTAGCAAATAACACAACTAAATCAATAAATTATAAACCTATACAGTTTTCTGGATCAATACTTAAGAAATATATGAAAGAAAACATAAACAAATATTGGCAAGAGTATTGGTATAAAAGTGAAAAAGGATGAGCAACCTATACTATAATGTCAAAAGTTACAATTCGAAATTGACATTTTAAACTATTTCATAACCGGTCATGGAAGTTTCCCAACCTACTTGCATAAAATCAGAAAACTAGAATCCCGAAATTGTAAATACGGAATGGTAGGTAACCCTCAGCATTACATGCAAGTAAGATGTAATCTTGCTCGTAAGTTTTTAAAAAATACGAAAACGAAACACAAATCGAGTACTTTAAAAGAATAGAAAATATTCGCAATCATATTAAAAAGTTAAAAGAAATCTATGATATATTCAATTCAAACTGCTCTTTAATACAAATTAAATTTTGAAGTGATTGAAAATGTTAAAGAAAAAGTTTTTAAATTTTAAGTCAATAAATCAGTGAATAATATCAAAAGGTTTCCCCCACCCGCTTAAGCTTTCGCATCCATAAACCCTTGAGCTGGATGTGGGTGTGGGTCACTTAAGTCTAAATTAACTTTTGGATTTTAGAATTTGCATGAAATACCATAAATGGTTCTGATAGTTTCGTAGGTTTCTTAATAGATAGCAAACAGTTTTCTTACATTTCCATTTCTGCTAAAGAAATGACCAAAGATTTTCAAGTAAATTGAAATAAATAAGCAAAAAATGTTTAAAAAAAAACTCAGGAAATTAAGAAAAAATAAATAAAGATTCCAAAACCAAATAGTGTCAACGAATAGTTTCAAAATTGATTTATTACAGAAATACCCCACTAAAAGGAAAAATATTATTGATCCACATGATATTCTTGTACTCTTATTGTAATACCGGGTAGCCATAATTGAACTGACAGTGCTAACAGTGTTCTGTAGCTCGATCTATTTGCGAGAATAACGCCACATTTTGTAGGAAGATTAAACAAGATAGGAGACGAAGAATTCCGAGAAAAAACAAGTTAGTTCCAAAAGTCACCGGTAGGGGAATATTTGGCGCTGTGTTATAGAAAATAGAGTGTTAACAAATGCAAATCAATATGGAAATTAATTTCTTAACTGTTCCAATGTATGTGACGTGAAATTTGAATAAAGAACTTCTGCACGTGATATTGCAAATCATGAGACTTTATCGGTGTTTATGTAGATTTTATGCTTTTTTAAAAGTTTTACCATATTGCACTTGAACTAAATCAGAAAATGTGCATAATAAAAGGTAATTTTATTCCGTATTAATTTGCATTTGTTAACACTCTATTTTCTATAACACAGCGCCAAATATTCCCCTAGCGGTGACTTTTGGAACAAATTTGTTTATTCACGGAATCTTTCGTTCCCCGTCTTGTTTAATTTCCTACAAAATGTGGCGTCATTCTCGCAAATAGATCGAACTACTGAACACTGTGAGCACTGTCAGTTTAATTATGGCCACCCGGTATATCTTCTTTCGTTATTTTGTATGATATGCTAAAACAATTATCGTTTGTATATTATCTTCAAAATTCAAAGTAGGTTTCGTTTCTCAGGGTATCCATGTTGTCTTAGTGAAGCTTAATTATTGCCATCTGGTGGAGACCCGCAACGTTAAAACTTGATATAATAAAACTTTCCGTTACAGAGATTTTTCGTCCTAAACCGAAATTTTTCACGATTATGATTCGTACTTCACTCTGTACCATGAAGTACTAAACAGTGAATATTCAAAATTATTCTCTGCAAAACGTAGATTTTACTTTAAAAAATTTAACTTTAAAAGCATTGTTTCTACTATTTCAACAGCATCGTTAAAACTGCATATGAATTCGCCATCTTTGAGTTGCATTGCTGTAGATCGGTAGCATTAATGGGTATAATACTGAGATTTTTCGTTATATAGGACCCGTTATATTTATGTGTGCTAGTCAAATTGCCTTCATTTTACCGGGTAAAAAGGATTTTACTGTTAGGGTCAGAAACACCCGTTTACGCGAGCAATATAAATTATTGGATTAATGGATTTATTTATAGTTTGTTGAAGTTTATTTTTAATAAACACCTTTTGGTTTAAACAGTTTTATTAAAAGAAAATTAGGTCCATTATTTTCCACACGTAACCATTGTCTACATTAACTTTAGATAGAGCCTATTTTCTGTTCATAAAGATCCTATAAATTCATGAAGTCTTAGCAGATTATTAAAACAATTCATTAATTTAAATACCCATATATTGTTATTTTACGAAAAGTGTGGTTTTCAGCTGTTTTAAGATATATTTAACTGTAGTATTTAATACTAGTATATATCCCGTCATATGACGGTATCAGTAAAATTTTTAATTTTCCAGAATTGTAAAATACCCTATGAGACACATAAAAAAGTGATTTGATTTTTGGCTGAGCATTATCTGGTACGCACTCAATAATTTGTTTACCTGCATATTTCTCTAAAGTCTCCCAATACTATGAATGTAGTTTAGAATTACGTTTAATTCATTTAGTCAAACCGTGTGGATATGCATGGAAAACGAACACACAAACGGACAAATTTCTAATTTTCAAAGATAACGCTAAACGTTAAACGCTAGATATTTATTAGTCCATGAAATAGGCTCCTAGACTTTTATTAAATGTATTCGTTGTTAATACCGGTGATAAAATTTTCATTGCAACAAAAAATAATTGATGATTCAATTTAAAATTAACACATAGGTACCTAATCTATTATGTAATGCAAATATAAAGGAAAACTATTTAGGTGATATCTAAATTCAGTGATAAAAATATGAAAATACTGTTGACGATATTTAAATAATTTAAAATAAGAAATGATTCAATGAGATGGTTAAAGGAATGACGTCATAATGCTGTAAAAAATGTAATTTTTACCTATTTATTATGTGATAAATTGATAAATTTAATCCCCTGTTCTTAACCGGGGAAAATAGGTCTCAAAATAATGGCATTAAACACTCGAAAAGGAGGGAAGGGGTGGATTTCGAGTATTTTAAAGACTAGAGTATTTTCCGCTGTGATGTGAAGCATATTTATACCAATTTATTTTAGAATCGGATCGATAGTTTAGGAGAATATAAACTTTGAATTTTGCTAACCCTGCCTCATCAAGAAATCAATATGGATACCAGTATCCATTCCAGGTTAACCGCTTCATAAATTTGAGGACAGACGGACAGATAACTTAGGCTGTTATTATATAGGGATACTTGTATTCATTACACTTCAGTCTTATTGAGTTATTAATAACATGGTTTTCATTTGCTTTAAAAGGTATATTTAAATGTAGTATTCTAATATACTTGTATTCATTTCACTTGAGTCTTACCGAGTAATTTAATGTATGGTTTTTATCTGCTCTAAAAGATATATTTAACTGCAGTGTTCTAATATACTTGTATTCATTTCACTTCAGTTTTACCAAGTAATTTATAGCATAGTTTTCATCTGCTTTAAGATATATTTAACTGTAAAGGGCGATTTCAAACAGCAGTGCACATCTTAACTCATGACGATTTTGTCTTTAATTTCAAACGGAATGGCAGCTAATTATTTGTCTATTGGCTATCATACGCATTGAAATGAATGGGAAGGGCATTAAACCCGTTCATGACGTTGCATGAAATCACTCTATTATTCTAATATACTTGTATTCATTACACTTCAGTCTTAGTGAGTAATTTATAGCACGGTTTTCATCTGCTTTAAGATATATTTAACTATAGTATTATATTAATAACTAATATATTATTATTCTTACACTTCAGTCTTAACGAATAATTTATAGTATGGTTTTCATCTGCTTCAAGATATATTTAACTGTATTATTCTAATATACTTCTATTCATTACACTTCAGTCTTAGCGAGTAATTTATAGCATGTTTTTCATCTGCTTTAAGATATATTTAACTGTAGTATTCTAATGTATTCAGTACGCTTCACTCTGAGTAATTTATAGCACGGTTTTCATGTGCTTTAAGATATATTTAATTATAACTTTCAAATATATTTGTATTCTTAACCGTCAGTCTTACCGAGTAATTTACAGAAGGGTTTTCATTCTAATGTATTCAATACGTTTCACTCTGAGTAATTTATAGCATGGTGTTCATGGGCTTTAAGATATGTTTAATTGTAACATTCTAATATATTTATGTTCTTACCCTTATGTCTTAGCGAGTAATTTATAGCATGGTTTTCATTCTAATGTATTCAGAACGTTTCACTCTGAGTAATTTATAGCATGGTGTTCATGGGCTTTAAGATATGTTTAATTGTAACATTCTAATATATTTGTGTTCTTACCCTTCAGTCTTCCCGAGTAATTTATAGCAGGGTTTTCATTCTGATGTATTCAGAACGCTTCACTCTGAGTAATTTATAGCATGGTTTTCATCTGCTTTAACGCATATTTAACTGTAGTTTTCTATATACTTGTATTAAGTCTTATCGAGTAATTTACTAAGGAGTGAAAACATGTTACGAATCTCTAAAAGTTTCTTCATATCACCAATTTTTAAAACAGTTTCTTTTACTATTTCTTTAAGGAATCTTTTAATTCTTCGCAGGTGGCAACAATGCGATGATTGAAAATGAACCTTCGGCTAACAGTCATGTGAATTCGTGAGACAAATAACAGCTCCAAACCGCGAAGAAGGCATTCCAATAAAACCGTTGCACTACGTGGATTCATCGAACATAAGACTGCTGAGTCAACAACGATATTAGAAACCTCTCGCGTCAGACATACAGAAGTATTAGAATAGGAAAGATGATTACTGAAAAAACTCCGACTTTATACTTGAAGAAAATACCCTCAGATTTGGAGGCACAAAATGATAAATGTAAGTTTTATATAATAATATATATGTGATCTTGTTCTCGTTAGCAAACGTTGCATGGATTTATAAAGAATAATGTCACACATTTATAAGTTTGTTTATGAAGAATTTCTTAAAAATTACTTTGACTTTTTGTAAACTCTTTAGTTAGAATGTGGCTTAAGAATCATTCAGTTATGTTAAAATAAATGGAAGTCGTACCAAATTCAGTTCTATGTAATTTTGCAAAAATTGGTTATTATTACTAGAGTGTGAATCTATTTACCCCATAGGGCTGTTAAGTTTTCGTCTAATTATGTTACTATTGTTAAGTCTGCAAGTTGCTAGTTAACGTCTTAAAACTGTATTTCAAATCAAGGAAAGGCTAGTAATATATACGCTTTCATTACAAATAACTGTTACACTTATCTTCTTCTTGAAACGGTTTACTATTGTAATAAAACATCAGTCGTAATGATAGCGTTCTAGGATTAAGCTGCAACTGTCATTATGTAGTTTTAGTACTAAAATATTAAGAACTTATTTTAGAATAGTCTTGAGTATATGAATAGTTCTATTTTATTTCGGTAAATAACTTTTTTAACTCATAACTTTCCCTTTTCTTCCAAGAGAAAAAATATATTTTATAGTGCACTATGACTACGTTTGTAAAACATTATACCTTGCTACATTGTTTTCATTAAAATCACCTAACGTTTAATTTGCTAAATTTAATTTTTTGACGAACTTTAATTTTTATCATTATTTCGTATGCGTAAATGAATGTAAATAAAATTCTGTCTCTCACACACATTAGCATATATACATGTATGTGTATGTGTTCATACATATCTGACATTCTACTACAAAAAGTAATGTTTATTTTTACTTTGGAAGAAAATGTCAATATGTAGGAACTTAATTTAATCTTAAATTTAATCTTTAATATTTCTGTAAGGGGGGGATAACGATGATAATTTAAAAAATCCATTTTTGGAAAAGTTTAGCATAAATACATAGGAATGTGGCAAATTTACTGCAAAAGTGTTTTTACTAAAAATTCCAGTTAGAACAGAAGTTATCGCTTATTTTGCTGTTTTAAGATTTACTTTATTAATTAAAAATTAGCTTTAAAGCCCTTTTTCCTTCAAAATTATATATTTTTCTCATTCCATGTACTCTAATTTAAAATAAAATAAATTTTTCATAAAATCTTGAGATTTTTCAGATTATTAAACTATAAGTATACTTTTATGTCAAGCTTCAATCTAACCCA
Source organism: Pardosa pseudoannulata (assembly GCA_032207245.1). Classification (NCBI taxonomy): domain Eukaryota; kingdom Metazoa; phylum Arthropoda; class Arachnida; order Araneae; family Lycosidae; genus Pardosa; species Pardosa pseudoannulata. Next base: position 73,001,745 of record CM063508.1, on the reverse strand, counting down.
ATTTTTTGGCCGAACGATGGCCGATTGGTTAGGGTGTTGGCCTTCGGTACCGGAGTTCGTGGGTTCTAATCCCACTGTGGCATGCATATTCGTAGCCGTTCGGAATCGGCTTGAAGCAGTAGGTCCCTGTCTCATTAGCCCTCGTGTTGCAAAAAGTAGACCGTAGCTCTCCAAACCAAAACCCGATTTTTTGTCTTAGAAAATTGTGTGCTGTGAAATTACATCTAAAATTTATTGCAAAATTGGCAAATGTGATTGTAAAAGACACATTCTCATTTAAAGTTTTCTAAAACACAAAACATATCTATTTTACTTAAAAGTAACAGTACTTAATAATTTATTAGGAAGGCAAATTGTATTATCAGCTCTAACTTCTTCAAAATGAAGTGTAATAGACATTTAATAAAGAATTACATACTGTATGCTTAGAGCAATAGAGTATATTTAATTACATTTATATTGTTCAGTTACATTTATATTGTATGGACACAGGTAGGGCAATTAATAAGCTATTTTCTTATTTATAATTTATTGTAGCTATTTCCTACCATTAGGATTAACAAACTCTAGCCTTCTTGGTTACTTGAAACTCAAATGCGGTGCTTAATTTCAGATGTTTTCAAATGTTCCAACAAACTTTTACTTTCTATGAAACACGTAACATATCTATAGCTTCTTATACAAATTTGATTGATATTTCGATAACATTTGGTAGCACGAGATTGAAAAGGGGATATCTTAGATTTATCGGAGAACAGAAACAAAACATTTCCAGTCGAGTGCAATCGCCGGTGAACATTATGGCAGTCAATGTGTAAAAATACACAACTTGAGGCTGAAAATAATGCGCAGTAAATCATTTTTTAGTGAATGCTCATGTATTTCTCATAATTCGTTTCTTTGAGATAAATATAAAAAAAAAATCTTCTTGACATAAAAACGAGACGGAGCTTCTAGGGTTAATATAATTTTTCAAAATTTAAAACACCTCTGTAAGTCAGGGCCCGACTAAGATACTTTTGTATCTAGGGCACAATCCAATTTTTGTGCCCTCCACCCCCATGCAAATTTATAGCGACAAGTTATTATCCTACTTAGTCATATAAAAATTAGTCGGACGATAACCGAAGGGTTAGGGTGCTGGCCTTCGTTGGTTCGAATCTTACTATGGCATGGATGTTCGTAGCCGTCCGGAATCGCCTTTAAGTAGTAGGTCCCGGTCTCACTAGCTCTCGTGTTGCAAAAAGTAGACCGTAGCGCTGCAAAACCGAAAAAACGTATAAAAATTATAACATTGAATTAGCAAAATGATTTAAGACATTGGCATTAAAGTAATATTCAAATTAAAAAACACCAAATTTTCATTTTACGTAATCATTATTATCTGTGTTTAGCCATGCTAAAAATTAAGGACTTTTAGAGATCTAGAGTGACCCACTTTTTTATTTCTATCTTGTCACACTCACAAGCGCTGTGGTGCAGAAAATAATAGAATTAAAAATAATTTAAATTGATGAGATGATTTAATGGTTTATAGTGGTACGTTGCTAATAATCTGTCTTATAAATATGCAATAACCCATAGGATAAAAAGAGCACCAGGTTTGTTGAGGGAATTATCAGGTAAATAACAGTAAAATTAAAGTAAATAGGAAACAATATAGTTCATGACAAACACAATTACCTCGTACAATAATTTATTAAAACTTAACGATGGTAGCAATTTTGCAATCTTTCCTCACTTAATGTGTTTCAAGCACTCGACTAAATTTTCATGCCCCTTAAAATTTTCGTGCCCAGGACACGTGCCTCAAGTGCCCGTGCGATAATCAGACCCTATTATAAGCATAACAATTTACAAAATTACTTTTCTTATTTTCATATAAGAGAGGAGGAAGGTTCATAGAATTTATATATCAGGATTCCATGCGTTATTGACGAACGATGGTCTAATGGTAGAGCTTTTCTCTTCGGTACCAGAGTTGATGGGTTCGAATTCAGCTGCTAGCATGGATGTCCGTAGCAGTTCGGAATTAACTTTAATCAGTAGGTCTCTGTTACATTTAGTCATCTTGAACAAAAAAGTAGACTGTAGTGCTCCAATCCAAACTAAATCCATAAATTATTTTTAGTTATTTAAGTACGTAAATTTCAGACTTATTCTTATGAATTTACATAATTTTTTGGTTAAAATTAAAGCAGTCTAATTTAAATTAAAAAATTATGTATTATGTATTAATTATGTTCAATATGTCTTTAAAATAATTTATTGTGAAGTGGATATGATCTTCACATATTATATACTAAATTATATTAGTTACAAATTTTTAACTGATACGTATAGCTGTAATTAAAATTTGTACCTCTTAAATAGCATAATACTTCATTGTTTCAAAACCGTATATTTAATTCCATTAAAAATTACTTATGAGAGTTCAGTGTTTTTGATGAATAGTATAACTATTTTTTTTAACAATCATTAGAATTTTGGATTTTTAAACTTTCTGTTTAATGTAAAACTTCATGTATTTATCGTTAGAAAAGAAAGTAAATAAAAATATCATTTTTTTCTTTATGTATCACTTTTAAGATAAATTGAAATAAGGTTTATTTTGTTCTTTTTGCAGCAATGTAAAATGGGTAAGACCCTTTACTTATACATCAAAGTATGATTCACCATTGCGATGACAACAAAATAGCTATTTTGAGGAAAAATGACATTCCTAAATGGTACTCCTTTTTAAATTTAAACACCTGTGAAATATTTTATGTAAACAGAACGTGAGAGATCTTCTATTTGATCAGCAGTATTTCTGCAACTCTACTGAAGCTGGACTGTCAAATCAGAACGTCAGTTTCAATTAAACTGAGAAGAAGCTGGTATCAATTACAAGATATGATTGTTATAACCTACGTATACTAATTTGATGTTTAATTAAACTAGCATCATTTGTTTCTTTATATATCATTTTAAAAATAAATTGAAGTAGGTGGATTTTGTTACTTTTTGCGTCAATTTAAAATGTGATTGACCCTTTACTCGTACATCAAAGTATGATTTAGTATTGTGTTGATAGTAAAATTGCTATTTTGATGAAAATTGACATTCCTAAATGGTAACTCCTTTTTAAACTTAAACATTTGTGAAATATTTTATGTATCATGAGAGATCTTTTATTTGATCAGCAGTATTTCTGTAACTCCATTGAAGCTGGATTGCCAAATCAGAATGTCAGTTTCGACTAAACTGAAAAGAAGCTGGTATCTATTATAAGATATGATTGTTATAGCCTACGTATACTAATTTGATGTATAATTAAACTGGCATACAGCCCATGATATGACGGGTTTATTAAAATGTTTAATTTTCCAGAATTGTAAAATACCCTATCAGGTAGGTAAAAAAATGGTTGGTAATTTGGCTGAGAATTATCTGGTACACGCTCAATAATTTATCTTCATACTCCTCTAAACTCTCCTATCCCACAGTGGCATGGATGTTCGTAGTCGTTCGGAATCGGCTTTAAGCTGTAGGTCCCGGTCTCATTAGCCCTCGTGTTGCAAAAAGTAGACCGTAGCACTCCAAACCAAACCTAAACCAAACCTCTAAACTCTCGCGATACTCTGAATGCAGTTTATAATCACTTTGAACTCATTTAGAAAGATAATTCAGTTTTCTTAGCTACGTCGACATTATCCTTAAGTTCTTCCCAATTTTTTCTTGCCAAAGTAATTAATAGAAGTAAAGGAATGAAACTATCATTGCCACTACACCCTGGAGGTAGATAGAATTTATTGTTAATACAGGTGATAAAATTTTCCTTGACACAAAAAATAATAGATGATTACATTTAAAAGTACCAAATATGTACCTAAACTATTATTTAAACCAAATGTAAAATAAAATTATTTCCGTAAATATCTAAATTCCGTGATAAAACGTATGACAATAATGCAAACGATATTTAAATACTTTAAAATAAGAAATGATTAAATGAGATGATTAAAGAAATGATGCTAGAAAAAATGTTATTTTTACCTGTATGTTATATGATAAGTTCATAAATTTAATAGCCTGCTATTAACCGTTGAAAATAGGTCTTGAAAATAATAGCATTAAATGCTAGAAAAGGGGGAAGGGTGGATTTCAAACGTTTCTAAGTAATTTGAATCAAGAATACAATATGGATGCCTCTATCTATTCGAGGTACAACCCCTTCATAAATTCGAGGATAGACGGACAGATAACTTGGGCTATTATATAGGGGATAACTGACAATTTTAAAAATCTTTCCTTATGTGGGAGGGGAATTTACCGGTTCCTTTTCTAATCAAATTCAACATTTGTTTCAATTTAATAAATAATATTAGACGTATGCTGAATTTTGGAAATACAAAATAAATATTTTTATTATGCCAATTTATTGTAGAAAATTTTAACTTTGTTCCTTATATGAAAGCATTGATATAAAGTTTAATTATTACTTTAAATAAATTATCCTGAAAACATAAGTGCATGTTGTTTCTATTTTATGCTTTGACTTGTATATTGAATTTAATAATTTTGAATAACCACTGTTTTTTGTATAAAACTTTCAGCATGTAATTTAACTTATGTAAGTTGCATACTGCAACCCTATTGAGTAATTTGACATGACTTATACAAACACTAAGTTATTTCTGTTGTATATCAAATTGACTTTAGTCAACAAGGGGACTAAAAATGACAAACCGCACCACTTTCAAATTAATGCTAAACACTTGTACTTTTATTCGAAATTCCTTATTTACTAGCTTATAGCCCGTCATATGACGGGATCAGAAAATTTTTTAATTTTCCAGAATTGTAAAGTACTTTATGAGGCAGGTAAAGAAATATTTTGTTTTTTGGCTCAGAATTATCTGGTATACGCTGAATAATTTGTTTATCTTCATACTCCTCTAAAGTCTCCCTTTACTGTGAATGCAGTTTAGAATCACGTTCAATTTATTTAGTCAAACCATGTATTATGTATAAAAAACACACAAACGAACAAACTTCTTAGCCGAACAATGGTCGATTGGTTAGGATGCTGGACTTCGGTACCGGAGTTCGTGGGTTCGCATCCCACTGCGGCATGGATGTTCGTAGCCGTTCAGAATCGGCTTTAAGCTGTAGGTCCCGGTCTCATTAGCCCTAGTTGCAAAAATTAGACCGTAGCACTCCAAACTAAACCAAACAAACTTCTTAATTTTCAAATATATATAATTTAAACTCTAGAGATATTTATTAGTTTGTGAAATAGGCTCCTATACTTTTATGAAAAGAATTTTTTACCGGTGATAAAATTTTCATTGCAACAAAAAATGTTTAAATTTAAAATTATCGCTTATATAACTAATCTATTATTTAAGACAGATATAAAAGAAACTTATTTACTTAATATCTAAGTTCAGTAATAAAGCGTATGAAAATAATGTAGCGATATTTAAATAATTTAAAATAAATGATTAAATGAACTGGTTAAAGGAATGACGTCATAATGATAGAAAAATGTTACTTATTTATTATGTGATAAATTTAATAGCCTGCTCTTAAAACCGGGGAAAATAGGGCTTGAAATAATGGCATTAAACGCTCGAAGAGGGGGAAGGGGTGGATTTCGAACGTTTTAAAGACTCGCTTTGAAATTTGCTAACCCTAACTCATCAAGAATCCAATATGGATGCCCTATCCATTCCAGGTCCAACAGTTTCATAAATTCGTGGACAGATTGTTGTAATGTACATACAACCAATACACCAGTGTTCGTTACAAGGCGGAAACACAGAATGAATATAATACTTTATATAGATTCAGACATTTATTCTATACATTTATTTACAAAAATATCCTTGGTTATAATGATCAATCATTTATATCTTCTATTTACAGAATAATTATCCCACATCACTTTATAAGGAATTATTATTATTAACAGAGGCCTAAGTCAAATGACTGTAAATATTATTTATAAATTACCTCCATTAAAGTCACAGGGGAGCAGGCAGGGGCTTTCCTCACGGGCATACGGGACGAGTTGGTGATGGTGAGCGGGGCGGTGTCGGTCCGGGCGCACGGGACGAGCTGGTGCTAGTGGATCCTTGTTCCACTTCTCTCGACTGCCCACTTCTTCCAACTCCACGCTCTCACTGCGTTTCCAAAAACCTCACCTCAGGTCCCAACGCCCCTTTTATTCTTCTTATCCAATCCCTTCTCTTCGGAAATTTTCCCACATCACATGCCCTTCGGGAGTGCAGGTGGGCTCATTAAAGTAGCCCCTTTTTGTTCAAGCTGACATTACATTTTAGCCCCTGCTCCCATAATTCACGCTTACAGTTCTGTGCGAGCTTGACCGTTATGCTGCCATTCCGTGAAGTATCCTCTCTGCAGAGGTCCCTAAACTTGACGTAAATGATTGGGGTCTTAAATTCGTCAAGGAAAATCCTCCCACGGCTATGCATGCACGTGCAACTCACCGTGAGAAAGTACCTCGGTACACAGATAACTTGGGCTATTATTATATAGGGGATACTCAGTCTCTGTGAAAGTGGTGCACAGAACTTCCTGTGCCGATCCCTCTAGTTCTGTCCTACGTAAGAGATTACACAAACAACTAATAATTACAATTTGGCTACGACTTTGGCCAAAGGAATAAAATAGGCAATGGATGCTTGAATTTTGGCAAGAAAAGGTAAAGTCAAAAGAAGTAGAACAATTTAAATAAAAAGCTTAAAATTAACAAGTTCATTAAGAGTTCAATCTAGTCTGAATTAGAGTTTAATTTTACGTAAGGGATACTTGTAGGGACAGGGGAGTGATAGTGATCGGTCAGAGAACGCCATCTATGAAGAAGGTAAGTAGTTTCAGGACGTGTAAGCTAGGCTCTTCGAATAGATAATTGAATTGGTAGAATTGTTTAGTGTAAATATTGTGCTACTTGTATATTTAGTTGTTCGGTAGTAGTTTGTGCTCTGTCTTGAAATAAATCTCAATGTTGAAAAAATAAATCTACTTGTAAACTCGCCGAGCGGTTTGCGATGTTTCTACTCCCGATTGTAAGTCATACCCTAATCATCTGGATATGATTTCGCATGGGTCTTGTATTAGGAGCAGGTATGGAGGCGAAATAATCAGCCGTAGATGATTTCAAACTTAACAACTATTCATTTATTTAACAAAGCAGCTTTTAAAGAAACAAAGTGTATAAATAAAATCGTCCAGAGAGGAGATTACTCTAGGCAACCTGCTCATCTCAGAGTTCATCCGGGAGTCCCCTAACGTTTCTTTTCCAAACAGGAAACCTCGATTTTAGGGGAGATCGACACCCTCCCCTTCTTTGACACTTGTCTTTGGAGTAGCCGAAACACCCTTTGGCGCCCAGCCGACGCGGTCACACAAAGCAAAATTTCTTTTCTCTGTCGGTGCGTTGACAAAAACGGCACACTTGACACCTCTAATCGTCCGTGCGTCAAAAGGACCATTACTGGTACAATACTGCCCTTTTTCAATTGTTCGGTGTTTTGAAATGTTCGGCGCCTTATAATGAACAAAAGTTCGCTTTAACCCTCTAAGCGGTTCGCACGTACAATTCCGCCGGTTGTCCCGTACAATTTTCAACCCCCCAAAACGTTCCGAAAATGGATGTATTGTACATTTCTGCCAGTGCTTTCCCCCATGGAGTTTTGAGGTAGGAGGGTCAGGTCGATTGTTTAGGAACTGCACCCCCTCTTTGACTGACATTTATTGAGGGATGCACCCCTACTCCATGAGGCACAAAGACGCTGATAGCTTCTCATGTCTGTCAATCTCTATTTCGAAGCATTTCGTTTGCGGTAACAGATGGATCTCTAATTGCACCACTTAAATATCTTGAATGACTTCCGTAAAAAAATATAAATATTTCTCTTAAAAAATATTTTTATTCGTACTTTTAGAATCCATTATTTCTTATGGGATGATCTTCGAGATTTGACGAGCTTTATGTGTATTAAAAATTAACAATCTGTAATGTCTATTTATATATTTATAACTGGAAGTAAAGGGTCAATAACGAGGGTGGGTTTCCCGTATTCCAATCTAGTCGACAAAGGGTAAAGTAAAAAAACATAGAACACTTTGGTCACTGACACAATAAAACTTTAGCTTATTTTTTGGAGACTTTTTTTCCTCGGTGTGTTCCACTCGGAGGGTTAACCAACGCTCTTCTTGACCCCCGACAGAGACGGACGCGATGCATACACTACTGTTTGGATGTGACTTTCTAAAACAACTCGGCGATCTTCACAATACTGGCCGAACGGTAGCTGAATGGTTAGAGTTGATCTTCGGCTGCATTTGAAAAAAAAATTATATTTTCATTCTTTAAATAGACTTTCTCTTTTTAGCATTGTTTTCCCGAACCACCATATGCTGCATTTTCGCACTCATCCTCGTGTCTCTCATAGTGGTCGTGACCATCCAGTTCTTTTTTCCCCTATTTAACCAAAAAGTTGGACTTGATGGAGCTTTCCAGGAACCCATCAATGTGAAGATACAAGTAGACAAGGTATGTTTGTGATGACTCTAACATAGCAGTCGGTAAACTTTGGAACTTCATACATAATTGTAAAGTACTTTATGAGGCATGTAAAAAAAGTTTTGGTTTTTGGCTGAGAATTATCTGGTATACGCTGAATAAATTATTTATCTTCATACTCCTGTAAAGTCTCCCTTTACTGTGAATGTAATTTAGAATCACGTTCAATTTATTTAGTCAAACCATGTGGTTATGTATAAAAAACAGGGCTTCGAACCGGAACTGAACCGAAAACCGGAAAAAACCGTTATTTTGGTCGGAACAAAAACCGGAACTGAACCGAAAAAAAATATCGGTTTATTTCGGTTCGATATATCTTTCAGTCATTTTGTTACTGTTACCAACTTATCAATATTTCCTAATTTAACGTCAACTTTATAATTATCATTACATGTATACTGCTTCTCGATTTCCTATTTTGATATTTACTAGTATTTTTCTGTTTCAGTTTCGCATGAAACTACTTGTAGAAGACATATTTAATTCAGTTGATTAAACTAGAAGTATAGATGATTTTTTAAGAAAAATATCGAGTTATATTTTATTTTTCACATCTCAGCATGCGATCATCCACGGATGTTTGTATTGACTGTTTAGATCAGGGAGGAGTAAATAGACAGGAGAGGCCCTAAGTGACGTAGCATGAAGCATCTATCAAATCTTCTGCGCATCAAATGGGTGTTTGTTAATGGCGGCGATTCAAATATTTCGTAATAGTAGTATTTCATTAGGCCTGCTGTTTGTATCAATTCACATAGTGTACCAATTAAAAAAAGAATAAAATCTTCTAAATTTTGATAGAATTGCATTTTTTGTTTATGATAGAAGTATATTTTTAGTACAAATAAGAATATACATAAAATGAAATTATTCATTTGGAACTGAAACGAAAACAGTTATTTTTGGCGGAGCGAAAACCGGAACTGAACCGAAAACCGTTATTTTAGGCGGAGCGAAAACCGGAACTGAACCGATATTAATTTTTTAGTTGAATCGGAAAGAAAACCGGAACAAAAAAATTACGGTTCGAAGCCCTGATAAAAAACACAAAAACGAACAAACTTCTTAATTGTCAAATATATATTAAACGCTCCTAGACTTTTATGAAAAGAATGTATTATTACCGGTGATAAAATTTTCATTGCAACAAAAAATATGTTTAAATTTAAAATTATCACTTATATACCTAATCTATTATTTAAGACAAATATAAAAGAAAATTATTTACTTAATATCTAAGTTCAGTGATAAAACTTATGAAAATAATGTAGCGATATTTGAATAATTTAAAATAAGAAATAATTAAATGAGGTGGTAAATTTTCGTTTGTCGGACTACCAATTATGAGAATTTAAAATAAGACAATAAACATATTTATTGAATAATAATCAAACTTTTATTCTATTAACTAGCATATAGCCCGTCATATGACGGGATTAGTAAAATTTTTAATTTTCCAGAATTGTAAAGTACCCTATGAGGCTGGTAAAATGGTTTGATTTTTGGCTGAGAATTATCTGGTACACACTCAATAATTTGTTTATCTTTATACTCCCCTAAAATCTCCCAATACTGTGAGTGCAGCTAAGAATCACGTTGAATTAATTTAGAAAAGTAATTCAAAGATTTCTTAGCTAAGTCAAATTTATCGTTAAGTTCTTCCCAATTTTTTTGCCAGAGTAATTAACCCTTTAGCTAACAGTGGTTTCTCAGCGAAACCTGTTAAATATTTTTTTCTGTAATTTTTGGAGAAATATGAATTTTTTCGACTTTTTAATGTTTGACTTTTAAAATTTACAATAAATGGCAGTACTACATTTAATTTTTTTCTTTTGAAATATATGTATTTACACGTGCTGTACCTGGAAAGTTAGAAATGCAATTGTTTTACCCTTATGACCTCAAAATTATCTATTCAAACAACACTAATAAATTGTTAAACTATTTGTTTAACTGTTTAAGAACGATTATTTATTGTTTTCAACTTAAACTGTTAAAAAGTATTATGGTCACTCTATACAAGGAGATGATTTTGTAAGTGAACCCCCCCCACACACACACACCTCAATTCCTCCATTCTCTAAGGCAAACCCCTCCAAGGATTGCAAAGAAAAACTTTAATACATTTTGCATTTTTAAGGTTCCTAGATAATATTTATAAACTAATTTCCTTAAATTCCAAAGAATTCATGTAGGCGATCTTTAAAGAGTTAATGGAAGTAAAGGAATGAAACTATCATTTCTACTACACACTGGCAGTAAATACAATTTGTTGTTAATACCGGTGATAAAAGTGTCATTGCAACAAAAAATAATCGATGATTAAATTTAAAATTATCACATATGTGCCTCATCTGTTATTTAAGCCAAATATAAAAGAAAATTATTTACGTAATATCTAAGTTCAGTGATAAAACGTATGAGAATAATGCAGGCAATATTTAAATAATTTAAAACAAGAAATGATTAAATGAGATGGTTAAAGAAATGACGTAATGCTAGAAAAATTATTTTTAACTATTTATTATGTGACAAATTGATAAATTTAACATTCTGCTTTTAACCGGGGAAAATAGGGATTGAAATAATGGCATTAAATGCTAGAAAAGGGAGGAAGGGGTGGATTTCGAACATTGCTAAACCTAACTCATCAAAAATCCAACATGGATGTTTCTATCAATTCCAGGTACAAGAACTTCATAAACTCGTGGACAGACGGACAGATAACTTAGGCTATTATTATATAGGAGATACAAAATGCATACATTAGAAGTAAGAAAGCTATATATAGTAATTAAACCAGGGCTTCGAACCGTAATTTTTTTTATTCCGATTTTCGTTCCGGTTCAACTAAAAAATTAATATCGGTTTAGTTCCGGTTTTCGCTCCGCCAAAAATAACGGTTTTCGTTTCAGTTCCAAATGAATAATTTCATTTTATGTATATTCTTATTTGTACTAAAAATATAATTCTATCATAAACAAAAAATATAATTCTATCAAAATTTAGAAGATTTTATTCTTTTTTTTAATTGGTACACTATGTGAATTGATACAAACAGCAGGTACGATAAGAGCGGCGAGCATTGGCATTGTTATCCATTATCAAAATCGCATTTGACAACTAGGTTCATGATTACCCACATTCGTCGTTTGACTCTCACATCGTGCACTTGGCCTTGAAATAATTATGTAAAAAATATATTATTTATTTAATATATGAAAATTGCCTCTAATTATTAATATATCTTCTAACGTGGTTTCACTGAGATTACTTCTGTTGTCTCGGAGAATAAATTTCAAACCTGAAAACGCTCTTTCAACACTGGAGCTGCCAAAACCACCATTGCAATCTTATACAAGTGCGGATATGTAATTATAAAGTTGACGTTAAATTAGAAAATATTGATAAGTTGGTAACAGTAACAAAATGACTGAAAGATATATCGTACCGAAATAAACCAATATTTTTTTCGGTTCAGTTCCGGTTTTCGTTCCAACCAAAATAACGGTTTTTTCCGGTTTTCGGTTTTCGGTTCAGTTCCGGTTCGAAGCCCTGAATTAAACACTAGGTCTACGGACGTTTCTTATACACCCATCTCTACGAACAAGCTTCCATTTGACGCATGAACTAATGCATATAATAATACTGAGAAAGCAATGTAATTATGCATTATAAGTAAAAAACGAAAATACGAGATAATATTGAGGTTCACAGTATTACTCAAAACTAAAAAAGTCTACAAATACAATAGTCCTTAAAAAAAGTTTAAAAAAAAATAAGAGATGGCCGATTGGTGAGGGTGCTGGTTTTCGGAACCGGAGTTCGTGGGTTCGAATCCTACTATGGCATAGATGTACGTAGCCGTTCGGAATCGGCTTTAGCAGTAGGTCCCCGTTTCATTAGCCCTCGTGTTGCAAAGAGTAGACTGTAGCGCTCCAAATCAAGTCAAATTAACAACGAAAAAAAATAGGGGGACATTTTAGTGAAATTTTTAACAAGCATGGATTTTATTTTAGAATCGAGATATAAACAAAACGTGTACATAATAAGCACACAATCTCTATTATATATCTGTATTATATAAAGAGGGAGCGTTATCTTTGTACGGGATAACCGAAATTTCCACTGATCCAATCGTAACAACATATTTACACAATTTTGTTGATACAACTGAGAGCGTAAAGTTGTATATTACACTTTGAAAAATCTAAATTTATTACGTAATTATGTTGCTTTTGTTTAGAAAATGTTTTGCAGTTGAGTTGTCAAAATAGTTTAAATCTTATGAAAAGCTTTAAATAAAACTTATATTTTAGTTAGAAGAATCTTAATTCTTTAGGCTGGATGTAAAGCGATTAGTCTTATGCAAAGTGTGATTTAACTATGAAATCAACTACTTAGCGAGTATTTTATCCCAACCACTTTGTTGTGAATTTCAAAATTTTTTCAATTTCTTCTACATTTTGGTCATAATTGAAACTTAAATTTTGAGTCACTTTTCTTTTGTCTTCCGTGCTTTTATAAGTTTTGTTGTTGTGAACTATGTTCCTAAGGCAGATCCATTTGAATGTAATCCGAAGTTTGAAATAAAAAACACTAGAGACAAAGACTAATCATATATTTTTATAGAATGCAGAGCTGAAAACGGGAAAGGTGATAGACAAGAGGATTGCGCTGTTTCCAGCGTCTTTTATTAAATTTTTTGCTTCTGACATGATAAACGGCAGCCAAATTGGTAAGACATTGTCATTCGGAACGGGCTTTAAGCAGTAGTTCATGGTCTGATTAGGCTGGAATAGTATAGCTAAAATTCGTATAGGCAGTGATCAAAACCAAATTAAAAAAAAATAAATTTCAATAATTTATGCCTGGTGTGAGTGCTTACAATGTCACAGCACAGTTTTTGCGTATACAATTCTCAAAAGGGGCAGTTGTTTGGAGAATCTTGCCGGACGATGGCCGAACGGGTACGGCGCTGCTCTTCGGTGCTAGAGTTCGGGGTTGGATCCCAATGCTGGTATACATGTTCGGAATCGGCTTCAAGCAGTAGGCCCCGGTCTCATTAGCCCCCTTATAGCTAAAACAGTGGGCCGTAGTATTCCAAGCAATATCCAAATACAGTGCTGTACGTAGATATATCGTGATTTGTAGCACTTTTCTCAAGTGCTAATGATAGTAGATCTTTGTGTATGCGAGTGTTTGTTCCTATTCCCATCGCGATAAAATTCATCTCAAAATAGATATATAAAATACTATCAGTGGTTTGATTTCTCTTATCAAACATCTATGTCTTTGATACTTGCATTTAAAAGCATAGAATTATTTCATGAACTTTTCCCAGAGCCTTAGAAAATTCGTAAAATTAGTCTAGATTTCTATATGTAAGCAACATTTTCGGTCGTTATTAAAAAGTTTAAACACGTGAGTCAAACTGACGATTATGTACACATGAACTTTCCTCTCATTTATATATAACATAAAAGATGGTTAAACATTTTTGCCGCAGTTATATATTGAATTTAAAGTAAATTGAATAAAACTAAACTTGATTTTGAATGCTTCGTTTTGATTTTTTCTTTACATTTTCCTGTATCTTGGTAGGATTCCAATGCTATGAACTCGTGGGACATCGATTTTCTAATTGATCCAGTTGAACTGTGTAAAACTCAAAGCCTACCCGATTCATATCAGTACCAACAAGACCCAGATGTCAAACTCCTGATCCTTGTGCCTTCGGCTGTGGATCATTTTGACCAAAGAAAAGCCATTAGAAATACGTGGGGATACGTTGCAGAAAGGTTAGTCATATAATATTCTTTGTGTATATCTATATATGCTTTCTATACATTACGACATGGTTAGACCAAGGATGTCAATATCGAGGGATGCCCAGCACTTGCCATCTACGAACCAGTTCCGGGACAGACTTGGGAAGGGGGGCTTGCAGCCAAATGGGTCTGGATTGAAGCATGAATGTTAGAGTCGGGGATCTCAGGCAGCTCACGTCGGATATTTTTTTTTTCACCTTACCCAATATAACGCTACATAGCAAAAGTATTAATATAAATTTCGCAATTGAATTTTTAATTTCCAACGCTCATTGTCATATTTGTTTTGCTTTGTCTTGATGGATCTATACACTCGCTGAGTATGTACATGTTTTCTTATGCCGTATGTGGACATTCATTAAGGAAGAAATATTTGAGATTATTACTACCCGCCTAGATTGGAATTATGTCGCTGTCAAGCATTCGATTGTTTTCTTTGCCAGTTGAACCAGAAATCATCGCAGATAGTTTGTAATGGACAATTAAAGTGTACTCCCTGTGTCAGTTAAGCCGAACGATGGCCGATTAGTTAGGGTGCTGGCCTTCGGTACCAGAGTTCGTGGGTTTGAATCCCACAGTGACATGGATGTTCGTAGCCGTTTGGAATCGGCTTTAAGCTGTAGGTTCCGGTCTCATTAGCCCTCGTGTTGCAAAAAGTAGACCGTAGCACCCCGAACCAAACCAAACCCTGTGTCAGTTTTATAAAGAATATTTATGGACAAGATTCTTCTGGAGTTGGCGAGATCGTAGGATGCAAAGAGGTGTAAAGTTTCTAGGAGAAAACATTTATAATTTTGTTCTAGCATTGCTTAATTCTTTACATTTTAATTCTTTACATTTTAACTCTTTACATTTTAATTCTTTACATTTTAATTCTTTACATTTTAATTCTTTACATTTTAATTCTTTACATTTTAATTCTTTACATTTTAATTCTTTACATTTTAATTCTTTACATTTTAATTCTTTACATTTTAATTCTTTACATTTTAATTCTTTACATTTTAATTCTTTACATTTTAATTCTTTACATTTTAAATTCTTTACATTTTAATTCTTTACATTTTAATTCTTTACATTTTAATTCTTTACATTTTAATTCTTTACATTTTAATTCTTTACATTTTAATTCTTTACATTTTAATTCTTTACATTTTAATTCTTTACATTTTAATTCTTTACATTTTAATTCTTTACATTTTAATTCTTTACATTTTAATTCTTTACATTTTAATTCTTTACATTTTAATTCTTTACATTTTAATTCTTTACATTAAAATACTGTAATATACTGTACTTGAAAAAACCTACAATTTTCTAATAATGGAGGTTTTTGTTCTCGTAAGTTTAAACCTTCGACCCGAATTAATGGTTAAGTTTCACATTCTTGGTCTCTGCAGATCTCGACAGAATTTTGCGTGGTGACTTAAGCCAAGCCTGGAAAGGTTTTAGTCGGGTCAGATGCTTAAGAATCAATGGGCATTTGGAGATAGAATGCATTTTATAATCTCATTTGCGTTTAAGACTATTTTGAGGCCATTTAATTTTTCTTTTAATAACACATTAAATGAAAATATCTCTAATAATTTAACTCATCTGATAGAGGTTGACTTTTTTTAAAACTTTAATTATATTTACTTATTTCCTTTTAATGTGGTATATTTCTTTTATTTTGGAATTCAGTTGCGACTTTTTTTTATTCAGATTTAAATGTCAATCTTATTTTAATACTAACGGCACTAGTTTAATGTACTGTATGTTCTGTAATATTTGTAGATGCATTATTCTCTCTTGTTAATCTTGTAAAAAAGTTATTCACCTTTTGGTTAGTCTACCGACAAATATTTATAGAATCCTTTCTTGGGATTTGAAAGTGACCTGCGTATAAAGGTAAATAAGCGATAAAAAATCAAGGTTTCATGTCATTTTTAGGTCACAGGGTCCCATGCGCCTGGGTTTCGTGTTGGGCACAACAGAAGACACTGTCATCAAGGACCTTGTTCAAGAAGAGAGTGCAAAATACGGGGACATCATCCAGGCAGACTTCGTAGACAACTATCAGCAGCTGACGACGAAGAGCGTGCTTATGCTGAAGTGGGTTGCCAAAAGGTGCCCTTTTGCGCAGTTCTTTCTCAAAGCTGACGACGATACCTTCATCAACGTGGGCGTAATTGCAAACATACTGGGTTCCGAACCTTTCGTCTCTGAAGATAAATTCATCGGAGGATATGTTCACAAGGGCGCACAACCATCTAGAATTCCCCAGGAGGTAGGCTAGTTCAAATTTCTCGATTGGCTTGTTTTATTATTATATAACACACATTTTAAAATGATTGTATATTATCAGCTTAGAAAGTTATTGATTACCTTTTTATTCCCAGGCTAAGCTATTGCTTTTAGACTATTTCTGCTTTATTTTATTAAGTATTTTCAACATATTTTTAATTAGTTCTATTTAAAAGGAATTTTACTGAGTTATTAACACATTGTATGCGAGACACGTACTAGTAAGTTTTCTGACAATTGATACTTGAGCGCGGGTCACCTACTAGTACAGATTAGTGTAACAACATGGTTTGTTTGTGGGTACAAAAATAACGGTAAATACAAGAAAACGAAGCCGATAATTCTTGTCTGCTACATAGATTCTGGAAAAATTTAGACAATTAAAAACTAGTTTTTATCAGTCGATGCAGAACCACAGAACGGGAAGGTTGATTAAAAAAAGTTTAGATCTAAAATTAACTTTTTATCCTTGCAAAAATATATGTATATTTATGTAATATATATATATATATATATATATATATATATCTTTGTTTATTTATATATTTTTATATATTTCAATATAAAATACGAAAAGGTTTTTAAAAAATTAAATAATTTTCGATCTATTGAGATTTAACTGAATAATTAAATTTACTCTCAAAACGCCCGCTCCCGGTACAATTCCGCTATGAAATGTACCCGCACATAATGTGTTAAATTACAACTGCGATGTAATTTGCTTATTCCTACTAGATATTTTCATACTTTATGCCTATTCTGATACTGTTGTTTAAAAAAAATTCATTCCTTACTACATTTCTTAGATTTTGTATCCGTGATAAATCCTACTTCATCATAGTTCAGGCTTCCGAATACAGTTTCTTTTTCCATGCACAATATATGCATATTTCCTAGTTGTTCCTTTACCGATCAGGAATGTAGATGGGATTTTACGATATTCAACTTGCTGAAAACGTGTTCACACGAAACTGTAGGTAGAAGCAGGCATAGGAAGATTCTCAATGCAACTACTAAAGTTAAATATTCTCTAGTTCTAGCTGATGAATTCAATCTAAAACTTCTGTATAGTTATTCGAAGTTTTAAGATCATTAAAATATATACTAATATCCATAAAAGTAAAATTGAGTTTTTTAATATTTCATTGCGTTAACCAGAATAGGACTTAGACAAATAAAAACTAGTTTTTACATCAGTCGATGCGGAACCACAGAACGGGAAGGTTGATTAAGAAAATCAACCATCATTAATCTCAACCATCATTAATCAACCAATTCATATTTAAAATTAACTTTTTATTATTTATCCTTGCGAAAATGATATTATATATATGTATATTTAAATATATATTTATTTATTTGTGTATTTATATATTTGTTTATATTTTTCAATATAAAATACGAAAAGTTAATTCAAAAATTAAGTAATTTTAAACCTATTGAGATTTAACTGAATAACTAAATTGATTCTCAAAACTCCCGCTCCCGGTACAATTCCTCTGCGAAATGTACCCGCATACAACTATAATATATACACTATATACTGTTTAAATATACTGTTATATATACTGTTAAATTACAACTGCGATGTAATGTTCTTATTCCTACTAGATATTTTCATACCTTATGCCTATTCTGATACTGTTGCTTTAAAGAAATTAAATTCCTTACTACATTTCTTAGATTTTGTATCCACGAAAAATCAGACTTCATAATAGTTAAAGCTGAATGTAGTTTCTTTTTTATGCACAGTATATGCATATTTCCTAGTTGTTCCTAACCGATCAGGAATGTAAATGGAATTTTACCAGATTCAACTTGATGAAAACGTATTCACAAGAGAAACTGTCCGGTAGAAGCAGGCATAGGAAGATTCTCAATACAACTACTAAAACTGGATATTCTCTAGTTCTAGCTGATGAATTTTGTCTAAAATTTTATAGATGTTCCATACTTTAAGATCGTTAAATTATTCTGATATGCATAAAAGTAAAAATTTAAAAAAAAAAAAATCTAATTTATTGCCTTATTAACCGTGCCCTTTAATTATGGAATTTTGGAAACTAATTTTTCAATATTTCTTTATTCCTATTCGGGGGCAGATTCTGTTTCTATTACTGAGTGTTTTTAACGAGCCCTTTTTTGTGCTCACCGTGACAGTAATGCGACTGATGTTCCCATGGCAACTGCTTCCTTTGTCAAGCCCTAATTTACTCTGCTGAGAAGGGAAAAAAGAAATTTGCCATGGGATGGAGGA
This sequence comes from Pardosa pseudoannulata, assembly GCA_032207245.1. Lineage (NCBI taxonomy): Eukaryota > Metazoa > Arthropoda > Arachnida > Araneae > Lycosidae > Pardosa > Pardosa pseudoannulata. The sequence goes on along the minus strand of CM063508.1, from coordinate 72,982,775 downwards.
TGTACCCCTTAACTCATCTCGAAATTAATGCCGAAAAATCCATAGATATATATGTATACAGTAATCCTTACATATATGTGGGTGGGGGGGGGTATGCAGACATCTGCCTACAATAAACCATGCATATTAATGTATACACTAGACTACCCAACAGACGTTGTCCTGTTTTAACGCTGTAAATCGAAAAATTGTAGAAGTTTTTAAATAAATTACGAATTTGGTCGTTTTGATGGAAAAGTAAGGAAACTAAAAAAAAAAAAAAATACTGACGCCGCCACGCTTAGTCATCACAAACGTAATTAGATTAAAATTCCCACGTCGCCTGTACGGGAATTCGATCCTGGAACTTCTTGTACTGAAGCCTGTTGCACTGACCACTGCGCCACAGATAAGTCGGTAGTGAAGGGTTTCAAGCGGCATTATAATTATATCAGAGCGCAATTCTGTACTTTTCATAGATTTCTATCGGATCCAATAGTGAATCTAAACCATTCTGGAATCAATTACATGCACAAAATTACATCAATCAGAACAGCTGTTTAGGAGGAGTTCTATAACAAACACACGGACAGAATAATTTTATATATAAGGATTAATCTTTAAGAGGGTTACAACCCCAAATATCTCTTTGCTAGAAAATTCAAAATTCTCGTTTTTCAAAATTCTCACTTTAATAACTAGTCTCAAATCCATGGGAATCTCGTTGATTTTTAGCTGGGTTCCCTCTCATGTCGGCATCAAAGGAAATGAACTTGTTGATATAGCTGCCAAGTCTGCAGAAAACACTGGCCTTCCTTATCCTGACTTGAAAATTTATATCAAAGATTTAGTTCACTCTAAATGCAAAATTCGTGGGTTAACAGTTTCAAATAAATTGCGAGATGTAAAAGAAATTTCCAATTGGCCTCAACTACCTTCTAGAAGACGTGGCGTGATTATCACTCGTCTACAGGTGGGTCACTGCCGACTCACACATGCACATATCTTGCTTGATGAGGCACCTCCACAGTGCGTATTATAAGACTACTTATACAGTCTCAGATATTTTAACATCTTGTATTTGTTTTAAATCTCTGTACATAAAATTCTTTGGAAATTCGTCAATCATTGGAGAAAATACCGCATCCAGGCTTATTCCCTTTTCTTTGCTGTACTGGCTTGTACTTTGAAATCGATTTGTATTTGTTTTCTAACTTTTAATGAACGATGGCCGAATGGTTAGAGTGCTGACCTTCGGAGGCCGAGTTCGTGGGTTCGAATCCCACTATGGCATGGATGTTCGTAGCCGTTCGGAATCGGCTTTAAGCAGTAGGTCTCTCATTAGCTCGTGTTGCAAAAAGTAGACCTTAGCGCTCCAAAACCAAACCGAACCAACTTTTAATGTTCAATTTTATAATATTTAATTCTTAATCTCTTAATTCTTGATTTTAATTTTAATATTTTAATAAATTTGAATTTTTAAATTCTTAATTTTCTTTTTTGTGCTGTACGTTTTTAAATTTTTTAGTTTATCTTTTACATTTTAATCTTTAATTTTTCATCAAACTTTGCTGATTATCGGGTTAATTTTGTGTCTTTCTAAATTTTCTTAATATTTATTTGGTTTTAAATGTTTTTTTTTCTATTAGATTAAGGCATCTTTCTTTTTTAACGTTTCATCAAAATTAGTTTTTTCAAAATTGTTCTGCTGTTTTGGGTTTTTCGTCATGTTTGGCTCAGTTTGTCCCAAGAGGAATTAGCGCTACTAAATTTCAAACAACCAACCAATCCTCTTTGCTACACCACTGCATAAGATGCATGAACCTTACTGTTCTTCATGTCTTTGCTACTCTTGAATTTTTAAAAAATCAACCTATATCTGTTCAAACGTGGCTATTTTGGAGGGGGAACGTATTCCATATTCTTTGCTAATTCTGTTTGTACTGCATTAAAATGCTTTTTTATTTTTAGAAATATTACATATCCGAAGATGACTACCGTTTTAAAGAATTTCCTCCTTACACATCGGGTGCAGCCTACGTCATGACCGGTCCTACCGCACTTGACCTGTTCGATGCTTCGAAGGAGGTGTATCCTTTCTTGCAGCAGGAAGACGTTTTCGTTACCGGGCTGCTGGCAGATCATGTTGATGTCCCACGTATCCACGACTCCAGATTCGAATTCGACAATCCCCCTCGCCCTCCAACTTGGGATGCTTTTAGGTGAGTTAAATGCCTGGATGAACGGACTGTTCGATTTGTCAAATCCTACTGCTTCAGCCATTCATCTTGGCTTGTCCTCATCGATAATACAACTCAGTTATATTTGCTAACAATGTCTGTTCAATTGTTATTTGTTCGTGTCTTGTTTGCGTTGGCTTCGTACTTGCCTTACCCTGGAACAAAAGATTTAACAGCTTTTCATTCATTAAGGTGTCTTTGTATTTAAAAAAAATCCTTGTTCTGGTCTAAATAAGGCTTCAATTCTCACGGGAGGGATCCAGTTGACAACTAAGGTTTTACAACCCCCTGAAATGGAAATTTTAACAATCCTATATCCCCATGATGTATAATGACAAGCTGATAAAATATATTTTAAATTAAATCATTTCCTATGTTCACACGTTTGAAAATTATATGCACGCAAGATGTTTGTGCGATCTGGTTGATTATCAAATCAAAGAACCTTTGTTCTTGCTTAATACTTCAGTATTAATCGTAAAACTTAACTACTGGGTCATATTCAAAAAGGAAGTATTTTATACAGCAGCACATGTTGAGCACACTAACTCAGTAACTACAGACATCAGAATGAATAGTACAGTTACAGTTATTATATAATAAGTACAGTTACAGTTAAAAAAAGATGAGTACATTACAGTTATTAAACATTTCTAATATATTATATGCACGCAAGATGTTTTTGTATAGCTTTAACTTTTCTTGACTGAAGTGGATTTTTTTTCTAAAAAAATATGCTGGTAAAACGCCTATGTTCAAAAAAGCTTGCACCTAAAGTTTGAACAAGCAATTTAAATTTTATACGTTTTTTCCTCATTTCAGAAGTTTAAACATGCCTTACCCTAGAAAATTTTCTGCTGACAGAAAATTTGTAAAAAATTTTCTGGTATTCCCCCCTCCAAAAAAAGGTAAAATTTGTTTAAAGAAATATTTAAATGCACACCTCCCAGAAGTAGAACAATTTCTCCATAGCTTAACGTGGAGCTAGAGGAATCAAAGACAGGTCGTTCTAAACTACTTTAATTCTATTCCACATACTTAACTTTACTTCTCTCTCCACTGAAGAAATTTCGAAACAGCCTCTTTGAATTTTCACTTAAATGTGTGCCTTAATAACATTGGAATAGATTTAATTTTTTTAATCTCTTAAATAAAATCTAAAACAATTTAACTGTTTCGAAGGGCACTGATTTATATAAAATTCTAACTGTTAATAAATATTTTAATGCTTCTGATATATGAAACTATCAACAGATGGCAGCACTAAACTTTCGAAACATTTGTCTAAGGATGGATTTTCTATGCAATGCAAAACTTCGATTTTTCAAACTTAAAACTTAAAAGTAAAAATATCTCTTCAAACTACTTACAAATTTATTATCAATTTAATTATTACATTAGTTTAATGAAATATATTGCTTGATTTTTCAATACAATAAAAATTTTAAAGCTTTATTTTACTGCTGTACAAAAGGGGGTGGTTACTCAATAAAAATACCTCCAAATCCATACCCTTTAAGGAATGTAAAGCTGTTTATTTCATAAGGTCTGCAGGTAACATTTTTGTAAACTAATTTTTCTAAAAACCAAAAAGCTTCTAATAGTGTACCTCAAAGGGTTAGAGGGAAATATACCTACAAACTGTGAAAGTCTTTATAATAGCCATTATAATAGTCTCTTTAACATTTATTAAAAAAAGTTCTATTTTGTTTACAATTTTAATTAATAGTTAATGATATTCTAACTTAATAAAAAGGATTTAACTGTATCATATGGAGCTATAATTTTTGAAAGCTTGGAATCTATGCACCAAATGAAAAAAATTCTTTTACTCGCAAAATTTTTGAAAATTATTTTGCGAGTTAATTATCTAAGAGCTAACGTTTTTTTTATATCGAATGGAAACTAATTATCTTAATTCTGTGAGCCTCAATTATATTAATAGATGCAGTATTTTATTTTAGGGCTATAAAGGCTGATTTTTTAAATTTTCAATTTCAAATCAATGGGTTTTTTTAGCTCTAAAATGTCAGCCACCAAGTTAAAATTTTAGATTTACACAATAAAACAGATATTTTGCTTCAATTTCATGTAAAATTTCAATTTCTCATATACATATTTCAAAAGTTATGTCTTTGAAAAATAATACTTTCAAAGTGGTATTTGTTTAAGGTTTGTATTATTAAAGAACTTACTGTTCCCTTTTATTCATTCTGAAATGAGAAGAATGATTTATTTCATTTTTATTCCAGAAAGTAATTGTCCATTAATGTCAATTTTTCGATATTTTTAGACCCTCTGCATCCTGTTTTATCTGTAGTTGGTTTAAATTTCGTTGCATAGGCATTTGCAATGGGTACTACATCCTTGCTTTCATCTTTCATTTTTAAGCTGATTCTACCATACTCACTGATAAGTTGTTTTGACACATTTTCTAACGAAAACTCTTTATCTTCTAAACGATATAATATTTGAACTAGGTTGTCATATTCCTTAGGTAATCGTCGGATTAATTGGAAACAAACTAATAGTTCTGGCATATCAAATCCTGAATCTTTAATTTGATGCTTCTTTTCTTCAATTTTCTTACAAAACAAGCCAACTGTTTCTTCTTGCCAGTTCAGTTTCATTTCGAAGAATTCATCTATTAATCCAGCTAACCGTGCTCGGGATGTTGGTTCAAAATTTAGTTTCAAAATATCCCAGGCTTCCTTTCTATCTTCTGTTTGTGCTATGAGAATTTGAAATTTTCTTTCAACCGACTGATATATATAGTAGTGAATGCTCTGCATTTACGCCACTCAAAGTCTCTTTTATCAGTATCACTTGCATCCTTTTTACATTCAAGCTTTGGATTAGAAATGAACTCCCAACAATTTCTATCAATAAGAACACATTTAATATCAAGCTTCCAAGTAGGATAATTATAATCTGAAATTTTTGCGAAATTATAGGTTAGTTCTTGAACTTGCGTCATCTTAATTTTAATAAAGTAGAATATTTAAAAAACTGCTCATTTGAATACCACAAATTCGTATATTTTTAATCCACATCGAAATTCTTAGCCACATCAGCATAACAAGAGAATAACATGGCATAACAAATACTTCGGTAATTTTGAAATAAGTTTAAAGTTAAACGTCCTAATTTTAAAGTTTATTTTAACCAAAATATGTGAAGCCACACTTACTAGTTATTTCATCTCCTTCCCCCTTGTCATAATCCGTCACAATATCATGAACCGCTTCCAAGAGTGATATCATTTGTGGATGGCCCCAAATGGCTGTTAAAGTGAAGATTTTAAGTCTATAAACATTCTACAGTGAGTACCGGCTATATGGTCACCGGCTTATAAGGACAACCTGCTTATATGGTCAGTTTTCAAAAGTCTCGTCTAACTTGAGGGAGAACATGTGTTCAAGTGCACCGCTTATACAGTCATTTTTTTTCTTGTTACCCGTTATATGGTTAGTTTTATGTTTTCAACCAGTTTCCATTTTTTAAAAATATCAATGCGAAATCGGAAAGGACCTGAATTCAAGCCTTTATTTTCCTCTTCCCCTTTCTTGTTTGTGTAGACTCATCGTCGGAGTTTTTCACCTCTCTCACTTCTCGCTCCCCCCCCTCACTGATAACAAGTGGACATCTGTCTGTTTATTGGTTAAAATTACTTCTCTCATACATGACCTCAGGTGTTATTTTACTAATTCCGAAGCAGCAGATTATCATTCAAAAAGCTATTAGAGACTTACAAAAAGTTGTGTTAACATTTCTTCACGTTATAAGATTTATCTGTAGTTGGTTTAAATTTCGTTGCATAGGCATTTGCAATGGGTACTACATCCTTGCTTTCATCTTTCATTTTTAAGCTGATTCTACCATACTCACTGATAAGTTGTTTTGACACATTTTCTAACGAAAACTCTTTATCTTCTAAACGATATAATATTTGAACTAGGTTGTCATATTCCTTAGGTAATCGTCGGATTAATTGGAAACAAACTAATAGTTCTGGCATATCAAATCCTGAATCTTTAATTTGATGCTTCTTTTCTTCAATTTTCTTACAAAACAAGCCAACTGTTTCTTCTTGCCAGTTCAGTTTCATTTCGAAGAATTCATCTATTAATCCAGCTAACCGTGCTCGGGATGTTGGTTCAAAATTTAGTTTCAAAATATCCCAGGCTTCCTTTCCATCTTCTGTTTGTGCTATGAGAATTTGAAATTTTCTTTCAATTGATTGATAAATAGTAGTGAAGGCTCTGCGTTTACGCCACTCAAAGTCTCTTTTCTCACTATCACTTGCATCCTTTTTACATTCAAGCTTTGGATTAGAAATGAACTCCCAACAATTTCTATCAATAAGAAACACATTTAATATCAAGTTTCCAAGGATAATTATAATCAGAAAGTTTTGGGAAATTATAGGTTAGTTCTTGAACTTGCGTCATCTTAATTTAATAAAGTAGAATATTTAAAAAACTGCTCATTTGAATACCAAAAATTCGTATATTTTTAATCCACATCGAAATTCTTAGCCACATCAGCATAACAAGAGAATAACATGGCATAACAAATACTTCGGTAATTTTGAAATAAGTTTAAAGTTAAACGTCCTAATTTTAAAGTTTATTTTAACCAAAATATGTGAAGCCACACTTACTAGTTATTTCATCTCCTTCCCCTTGTCACAATCCGTCACAATATCATGAACCGCTTCCAAGAGTGATATCATTTGTGGATGGCCCCAAATGGCTGTTAAAGTGAAGATTTTAAGTCTATAAACATTCTACAGTGAGTACCGGCTATATGGTCACCCGCTTATAAGGACAACCTGACTTATATGGTCATTTTCTAAAGTCCCGTCCAACTTAAGAGGAAACATGAGTTAAAGCGCACCGCTTATGCAGTCATTTTCTTTTTCTTGTTACCGGTTATATGGTCAGTTTCATGCTTTCAACAAATTTCCGTTTTTTTTTAAGATGTCAATGCGAAATCGGAAAGGACCTGAATTCAAGCCTTTATTTTCCTCTTCCCCTTTCTTGTTTGTGTAGACTCATCGTCGGAGTTTTTCACCTCTCTCACTTCTCGCTCCCCCCCCTCACTGATAACAAGTGGACATCTGTCTGTTTATTGGTTAAAATTACTTCTCTCATACATGACCTCAGGTGTTATTTTACTAATTCCGAAGCAGCAGATTATCATTCAAAAGCTATTAGAGACTTACAAAAAGTTGTGTTAACAACCAACAAAAGGAAGCAAACTTATATATCTGATTTTAGGTTGATTGGGATTTATTGGTCCAAGTCAGGATATGCTGCGCCAAACAAGAGAGCAAAAATTACTACAAAGTCTGATTATTTTTAAATACATTGAACATAAATGTACATATGTACGTGTGCTGTACTTTGATTAGTAAGGCAAGCTAATAAATTTCCCCCCTAAAAATATTGCATATTTTTAATGTAGTTTTTACTCTCGAATTAATTTTTAAAATGTTCTTAAAAGTATAATTATTTGTTTATGAGTACTACATTCTGATAGGTGAATATAATGCTACCACCACAATTCAATAGGGTTGTATAGGCACGAGCACTCAGCTGATCGCTGAGATCGCCGAGCCCTAACAACCATTCTGGTAGGCCGCTAACTCGTTGCTATGGACGTTTACATGTAAACAGTCTTATTTTAATGTCGTGGTATTTTTTTTCAGTTACAAATTTTGAGAATTATTTTTTTGTAATTATAATCATCACATGTTGAAAAGAAACTGAATAGGAGGAATTTATCAAAAGATTATTTATAACTGTAAACCGAAGGTTTTTTTCCGACCGGCACGTTAACATGTTTCTTTGCTTATTGATAGTAAGTAACATAAAAAGATTGTGCTTTTTTTATGTCGCCATATAGCAAATTTGCTGGTAATTTGTCAATATCCGTTTCCCAGTCTTTTTATAATATATGGATCTATATTACTTATTACAGATATTTTATCCAAATACCGCTTCTGTGACAGTTGATCTAAATTCTTCAAGTAATCATTCATTTTCAGTTATAAACACTAAGTTATACTAAACACTAAGTTACTCAGTTATAACTCTTCAGCACACAAGTGAACAACGTTCGAACCACAACGTACCACCAACGTGCGAAGTTCAAGCTGTGATCCACGTGTTTTTCAATCAGCGCAGTTTTTCAATTAGCTTGACCCCCAGCATTGTTGCTATGATGGTTGCCAAGTGACGTAGGTACCCGTGACGTCAGGAGCCCGTGCCCTATTGTTCCGCATATATGGTAACCCCGCTTATAATGTCTGATTTTTCTGGACTACTGAGCTTACCATATAACCGATACAGATTGTATTTAGATGAATATTCACTGTTTGCTCTGAAATACTGGAAATACTCGTTATCTGTTCTATTTATAAGCAGACTGTCTCTCTAAATGAAAATTTTAATTCTTGACGACAAATTCATGCTTAAATCGGTTGTTTTATTCTGTTTTTTAGCTCGCTGGCTTCTGCCCATAGCGTAACCCCGGATGACTTGGAAACAGTTTGGAACGATATGGTTCAGTCTTCCCTGTCCCTCATGACACAGTTGTTAAACCAGGAGGCTGCAATTAATTCAACTGTTCTCCTCAGATTGAAGAGAAGATAGAGGGAGAAATGCTTCATATTTTGTTCAAAATTAAAGACAATTTCATATATGTAAGGACTGAACAAAATGTTCTTGACAGTTATGTTCTGACCCAAGTGAAGGTCCTTTTGGTCTTTTCTTTTTTCGAGTGTTTGTGGAATAAAGCTTTCTAATAAACTGTGTTAAAGATTTTAAACTTTATTTAAATAATTTAATTAAATGTTTATTTTTAAATCGAATACAATTGATTGATGGAAAAACATGTACTGGTTTAGTAAGCTCAACGTAAACATATACTGTAGATTCATTTCATAATTTGCCATAAACTGTCCAATATGAAGCTGCCTTGAATACGAAGCTAGCACAGAAATATAGGTTTAAGTGACAATTTAAAGTCTTTTTTTCTTGATATTTTTCTACTTTAAATGTATATTTAAAGGAATGTTAATTTTAGTCTGATAAATACATATATTTTTTGTATTTCTGTTGACATACGTATATTCGTTTACCGTGTCATATGCAGAATGTTATTTCAACTGTTTAATATCACAAATAAAATCGAGTTAGTTTCAGTAGGAATTTTTCTTTGCTCAATTCGACCTTTTCTTGTTGGAGTCGCAATATATACCAAAGTTTAGAATGTTCTCATTATCGCACTATATATATTTTTTGACACGATTTCCTTATTACTTCTGAAATATAGTAAGCTCAACGTAAACATATACTGTAGATTCATTTCATAATTTGCCATAAACTGTCCAATATGAAGCTGCCTTGAATACGAAGCTAGCACAGAAATATAGGTTTAAGTGACAATTTAAAGTCTTTTTTTCTTGATATTTTTCTACTTTAAATGTATATTTAAAGGAATGTTAATTTTAGTCTGATAAATACATATATTTTTTGTATTTCTGTTGACATACGTATATTCGTTTACCGTGTCATATGCAGAATGTTATTTCAACTGTTTAATATCACAAATAAAATCGAGTTAGTTTCAGTAGGAATTTTTCTTTGCTCAATTCGACCTTTTCTTGTTGGAGTCGCAATATATACCAAAGTTTAGAATGTTCTCATTATCGCACTATATATATTTTTTGACACGATTTCCTCATTACTTCTGAAACATATATAAAAACAGATTAAAACTAGATAATCTTTCGTGGTTTTAATCAACTATTTAAACGATTTTTGTTAAAATGAGTCATCACGTTTTTGCTCTGCTACCTAATATCTTGCATGTAAAAGAAAACACTGTTTATAAGCTTAGTATTTGAATAAAATAGCAGATCAAAAAATTGAATGATCTAATTTTTTTACTGTTTACCTAAAAATATTAGGCTGCGTCTCACTTTTAAGTCGCGTGTCATAATGTGCAAGAAGTAACTTTCATCATCATATTTGTGTTTGTAAAAAGACTGTAAATCTCAGTACGTCAAACATCATTTTAGTGCAGCCATCTATCGGAAAGTAAATTAAATAAAGCTTATTTAAGGAATATGTTAAGTGACAGGTGTTCATATGTGATGTGGAATATTCATAAAATCTTTTATATTTATCTATTTTAAATTAAAAAAAATCTTATTTCGTCAGATATAGAAAGGAGAGGGGTTAGTCATAAACTTTAATTTTTGATTTTGGCTTTATTGATTTCTGTCTTATGTCGATAAACTGAAATTTTCAATGTTCAGATATTTTTTTTCTAATCGAGTGGAATTCTGGGAATCGTATAAAATTTGAATCAAATGCTTTATGAAAAGAAATGCTAGTTAAAATATTTTTTTCACGGTTAACTACTGCAATTGCCGAAATATTTTTAATAGTTTTAATGATTAGAGCTTAATATAGTACTGAATCTAGAGACTGTTTGTAAAAAGTGTGAGGGTTACATACAAGGAAGCTAAAAGTGCATTGAATCGGTTGGAATTGAGTAGTAGGAAGTATATTTTATACATCAAGGTTATACACAATGCATAATAGTGATCAAGTTTGAAAAGTCGTGACGCTACAAAAAATGTCTTTGGAATTTTCCCAAAATCTAGCCATTTTTTTCAGACTAAAAGCCTCACGTCTAATCAAATAACCAAACCTTTAACCCCTTAACGTGCACGCTCGAGTTAACTCGATTGCGCTAAACTGGCCAAACTGTGCACACTCGAGGTAATTCGAGCGGCGATGTGCTTTATGTTGATATAATTTTTCACACTCTAATGCAATCGAGAATTGATAATGACAATGTGAAAGCCAAAAAAAAAAAAGGGGAGGGGGAATGTTGCAATATTGGGCTATGTGCTGCAACTTTTTTCGAAATATGTCACACAAAAGAAAATTTTGATTAATTTTATAAATACTAGTATTGTTATGTTTTAAAAGTATAAGTATTTTTACTGATAATGTTTATTCTGAAATGGGAATTCGAAAAGAAAGATAAAAAAAAAGTGTGTGCGTTTAATATTACAATATTCGACTATTTTCTGCAGTGTTACCAAAATCCAAAATTGCAATAAAAATTTTGATTATTTTTGTAATTTTCATGGCAAGACAACGCTATAAATTGTTTTTTTTACATTAAAAAATTTGACTTTTTTTGGCCGGACTTTTTCAAAAAAAACTGTGCATTAAGGGGTTAAAGACATGTCTGCTAGTTTCCCAATTAACGGGAACTATGCGAATAAGTAATCTCACCTAACCCGAAGTTCTTAGTAGTTTGTCAGTGTAAATCACTGATAAATTTATTTTCTTACGTTTCTTTGCGCAATCCAAAGTTAATAATTCCATATAAATCGCACGCAGTTTCAATATTGAAATGTAAATAGGCAGTACCCATGGTGGTGACTCCTTGAAAACAGACAATTACTACGGCCCAGAGTGGTGGAGAACCCATGTTGGGACACCCTTCCCCCCCCCTCCCCAAATCACACTCATCAGTGAAATTATTTCCTTGCTTGTAGCCATTTCTCAGTCCAAGAAGCCTGTGTTTTTGTAAGGGCGGACCGATATTGCGGAACCTCCCTAGTGATATGCGTTTTGTAGTACCCAATGTCTGTCATATCAGTTTATTATTCTTTGTAATTTTTAGATGCACTGTATGAGTGCTCACGGAAACGCCTTGCACCTTTTTGGATAGGCAGTTCCTTAACATTGTTCAAACCAGACCTATGCACGTTTAAGGAGTCTTCTCGATGCCTAATATAGACTTCTAAAATCGATGATCGGACATTATGTACTTAATGTGAACATGCATAAACTCGCAGACAAATTTTAGTTTGTTTTTGACTGTATAAATTTCTAGACCGAATTACGATGAAACATGAACATTACAGTTTAAGATTTGTCGTGCTAATTTCTTTTAATATATATATATATATATATATATATATATATATATATATATATATATATATATATATATATATATATATATATATATATATATATATATATATATATATATATATATATGTGTGTGTGTGTGTGCTCACACACACTTTTTTAACCAATTATAATTAAAGTAAAATTCTGACGATACTATATTTTAAGTGCCAATGCGTGGTGAAAATCTTTCTCATTTAATTGTGGTAACCCTTGGCTAAGGCGAGGATAAATTAACTTTTGTTTAACTCTGCGTGGATTTCTTGTATTGCAACGTAAAATTTTCAACTGATATTTTGGTTTTAGGTTGACATGTAATAAGATCTTTAATATTTTACAAGCGTTTTTAAGTGAAATCTGCTAAGTTTCCAAGAGTTTAATTTTAATATTTTTATAGCGTAAGAAATAATCTTCCGATTAATGTATTTACCTTTTAATCCCTGTAGGAAATTCATAGCCCACTAGTACTATACTAGATGGCGCTACTGAGTATATTTGTAACCCCGCTTGGACAGAAAGAGATCGGATGTAACCTTCGAAGCGAGAGGATGGGCGATTTCCTAGAGGAATTAAATAGAACTCCAATTGTTCATTACTATATCATTGTGTAATTAGAGGTGTAAACAATCACAAGACCCAGAAGATACCACTGAACCACCGGATCGTGAAAGAATATGCACAATCCCCTTGTACCGAGTACTTTCCCACGGTGATCTGCACGCACATGCACAGCTGTAGGATTTTCCTAGAGGAATTTAGAACTCCAATTGTTCACGTCAAGTTTAGAGCATAGAAGGTATAGATCACGGAATGGCAGCGTAATGGTCAAGCTCGCACAGAGCTGTAACCGAGAGTTATGGGAGCAGGGGCTAAAAAGTAATGTCAGCTTGAACAAAAGGGGCTACTTAAATGAGCCCACCTGCACTCCCGAAGGGCATAGAGATGTGGGAAAATTTCCCGAAAACAAATGATTGGCAAGGAAGGAAAAAGGGGAGTTGGAACCGAGATGAGGAGTTTGCAAACGAAGTGAAGGAGAGAAGTTGAAATCGGGATTCGAAAGAAGTGAGACAAGAATCCACCAGCATCGACTCGTTCCGTGCTCCCGAACACCCGGACCGACTCACCGTATGAGAAAAGTCTCTACCTGACCCTGTGCACCAACTGAAGACTGACGTAGGGAGAAAAGCCCCTGCCTGCTCCCCTGTGACTTTAATGGAGGTAATTTATAAAATAATATTTACAGTCACTTAACTTAGGCCTCTGTTAATAATAACTCCTTGTAAAGAGAATTGTGATAATTATAGTGTAAATAGAAGACATAAATAATGGATGATTATGATATATGATAACCAAGGATCTATTTGTAAATGAATGTATAGAATAAATGTCTGAATCTCAATATAAAGTATTATATTCATTCTGTGTTTCCCCCTTGTAACGAACACTGGTGTATAGGTTGTATGTACATTACAACACCCTCTGAATAAATTTTGGAGTTTGAGTAACAAGACAGTAATCTAGAGCCTTCCAATCCAAGCTAGATATTATACTTTTTGCTTAAATGCCGATGATGCATTGTAACCCAATGTCTGTCATATCAGTTTATTATTCTTTGTAATTTTTAGATGCACTGTATGAGTGCTCACGGAAACGCCTTGCACCTTTTTGGATAGGCAGTTCCTTAACATTGTTCAAACCAGACCTATGCACGTTTAAGGAGTCTTCTCGATGCCTAATATAGACTTCTAAAATCGATGATCGGACATTATGTACTTAATGTGAACATGCATAAACTCGCAGACAAATTTTAGTTTGTTTTTGACTGTATAAATTTCTAGACCGAATTACGATGAAACATGAACATTACAGTTTAAGATTTGTCGTGCTAATTTCTTTTAATATATATATATATATATATATATATATATATATATATATAT
>CM063508.1:72956106-72963606 GCA_032207245.1 Pardosa pseudoannulata | reverse complement strand
TTAAAAACGGCGTAATACACTAATGTAAAATGTATTTTACGGATTCAAAAAATCGCACTGAGTTTTATAGGATAATAAAGTTGATTTCTTAACATCTTCTCCGCTATTCAAACGTAAAATGCCATCATAAATCATTCTAGAAACAGTGAGATAAGCATTTCAACTGTATAATTTATATGTGCACTCGAACGAAGAAAAGGGGGGTTAGGAACTCAGATAAAAGTAGACTATTTTTTTTATTTACTTATATTTTTTGTTATGAAATGACAACTAAGAAATTCACGAATTAGATGGCTGTAAAGATTAAATTTGAAAACAATTTTCAGAAATTCGCTTCCACGAAATAAACATTACTATATTGCTTTTGGTTGTAAATAAAGAAATACTGGGAATTCCCATTGTCAAAGATGCGTTAAGATTTTACCGTTTAACTTTTCATTGAGTAATCCAAAGGGACTTTACATGATTATTATGGAATTTAGAATAATTTAAAATAGTCTATAATATGCAAGTCCCAGTCTAATTAGTTATTGTATAATCCGTAGCAGACAAAAGCTGCAACAAAATCTTTTAGCACGGGTTTAGGAGTATTAGCGATTTATTATCCCCTCTGAATTCAATTGTGTGGCATACAGTAGAAATACAGTATAAATTGTTTTTCGATCTAGTTTGATGCTCTCTTCTCGTAACTATATGCAATTTTTTGTAATTCACTTCTAATCTTCTACGAAGATTAATTACAATTTGGGCATATTTTATGAAAAACTGATGTCATTCTTCCAATGGATGTATGATATCAGATAAAATATTCGTGATATTTTCATCATGTTTGCAAAGCTTTAATGCTTATAACATAACACTCAGTCTCTTTGGGAGGATCTTTTGTCTTCACCTTCTTGAAAATTACATACAGCACAATAACTAAAGCGAAAACAACAATGCAAGATGCCACAATTATGTAAACAAACATTTCGGGAATTGTCTCCATAAAGTAAGCTATTATAAACGGCATCACCATCTCTCCGGCGGCACAGCCGACAGCGAATATAGCAGCTATTTTATTTGTTATTAAAATGAAAGTATCTATCCATCCAACTAATGCCGCGTAACCTGAGGCTATACCAAATCCAAATACGACAGAAGCTGTCCACAAGGCCCATTCGCTAGGCATAAAGAACAACAGAATCAATCCAGAAATGCCTACGATAATGATGTCTATAACGAAGAGAGTCAAATTATTGATTTTAATTGAGATAAATACCGAAGCCAGTCTGGCAATGGTGAATGCTGCCCAATACACGGACGTCATGTAAGAACCGACAGTGGTAGTAGCTTGTAGTCGACCTTTCACGGCGTAGGTGGTAAGCATTTGGCCGTACCCGATTTCCATTCCGACGGCAATGAAAACTATGAGGAACGTTAAAACGACGACGTTGAATAAGAAAAGGTACCCCCTGTTCGACTTGCTTTCTGTGTTGCTTTCACATCTTTTCTCCTCCGTAGGGGAGATGAGGCACACCGTGAAAAATAAGATTGTGACGAACAAGGTAACCGCTCCAACAATTGAAAAAGGGTAGGTGATGTTTGAGACGCCTTCGAACTCCGTAAAGTTGGTGGTGTCGTTGAAACTGAGATCTAAGTGAGTGACATTGTCATTAGAGTCCCTGAGATCAATGTCATCACTGAGAAAGGGAGCAGCTATGAGGGGAGCTACGAAACCTCCTAGTCCAAAACTAAAATGCAAGGCCTGGAAAAATGGACCACTTCCCCACAACTGAAGGCAGACCACGTTCGCCCCTGAAATATATAATATGACTATCAAACATGAATATACATATTTGTTAATAAGATACAAAATATTTTAAATACAGTGTGTTTATAAAAGGAATATCAGATTTTTGATGTCTAATAATTGTTAAAATTCCCTATATAAGAGGCTAAGTTATCTGTCCGTCTGTTATCGGAAGTCTGAGTTATCTGTCTTATGAAGCGGTTAGACCTGGAAGGGATAGAGGTATCCATATTGGATTCATGATTTGTTAGGGTTAGCAAAATTCAAAGCGAGTAAAGTTTATCCTCTCCTAAACTATCGATCCGATTCTAAAATAAATTGGTATAAATATACTTCATATCACTGCGAAAAATACTGTCGTCGTTCGAAATCCACCCCTTCACCCCTGTTGGAAATTCACTTTGGCTATCGCCAATGTGTCGCGCGGGCGCCAAGAGCTTTCCGGGCATTCCCACAATCCCTCTCTTTATTATAATGTACAGTCCACTAACGAGTAACCATTTCGAGCATTTAATGCCATTATTTAAAGCCTTATTTTCCCCGGTTAAGAGCTGGAGATTAAATTTATTAATTTATCACATAATATACAGGCAAAAATAACATTTTTTTCTAGCATTATGACGTTATTGTTTTAATCATATCTTATTTTAAACTATTATTTTCATATGTTTTATTACTGAACTTAGATTTTGCGTAAATAATTTTCTTTTATATTTGGGTTAAATAATAAATTAGGTACATATGTCATAATTTTAAATTTAATAATCGATTATTTTTTGTTGCAAAGAAAATTTTTTCACCGGTATTAACGACAAATTCTTTTCATAAAAGTCTAGGAGTCTATTTCACAGACTAATAAATGTCTAGCGTTTAAGTTATATATCTTTGAAAATTAAGAAGTTTGTTCGTTTGTGTGTTTGTTTTTGATACATAACCACACGGTTTGACTAAATGAGTTCAACGGTATTCTAAGCTGCATTCACAGAATCGGGAGACTTTAGAAGAGTGTGAAGATAAACAAATTATTGACCTTGTACTGGATAATTCTCAGCGAAAAAACAAACCATTTTTTTTACGTGCCTCATAGAGTACTGTACAATTCTGGAAAATTAAATATTTTACTGATCCCGTCATATGACGGGATGTAATGAAGAACCGGAGTAATGAAGAACTTTTTAAATTAATAACATGAATGGTTTGATAAAGATTACTCTCAGCCTACCAATGCGTTGATTTTGACAACAGAGAACCATGGATTTGAATAAACTTCACAAATCTGACTTTCTTTTTACGGAGAATATTGTAACGTCACTGGATCCTCGGTTAGGTGTGGGTGTTGAAGTTGTAGTGACACGACGTACTGCTTAAAACAAAAACAACTTTAATTCTTGACTAAAATATAAAGCTATTTACACATATTCCGAATGGAATTCACAGGGTCTTTGGACTAGCTGGTACGAACCTAAAAGTCCCAGGTTCGAGGCGAACCTAAATAGCAATCTGCGGAATAGCAATCTTCATCGTTATTTCAGTTTATGCACTTACCAAAGGAGTAAATTTATTAATGAGGATCGAACAATCTTAAAACGTTTATCCAATTAACAGATCATAAATCCTACTCGAAAATTTGTTATATTCTTTATAAAATTGCCATATGAATATGTAGAAAAGAAAATATTCTTTTCGATAAAACATAAATCTGTCTTTTAATTGTCCCTAAAATGATGTGCTAGCCATTAAGTCTTAGTAAATATTAAAATCAAGCACCTTTGAGACTTTTTGGATTAAGTTGGATTTTAAGTTGTAGGCGATATAACACAGAAATTTTATATATAAACATTTTATAACTTAATACTTCAACATGCCTGTATCTATAGCTCCCAAAGCAAGCCCGTTGATAACCATCAAGCCCATTAGAGCTGCAACATCTCTACTCCAAGGTATTCCAAATAAGCTTGCAGCGATGAGAAAATTACATGCTGTTAACACTGCTTGTTTAGACTCTACCATATCAAGCAGAATTCCACCTTAAAAGAGAAAATTTATATGAAATAATAGAAAAGATTGTTTAAATACATATGTAATTATGGCTATTTCAAACATTTTTCTATATTATAGCAAAAATATGGCCATGAAAATTTATTTTCAAATAGCATCTATAATTAAGGTTTTATATTTATATGTATTATTGAAAGTTGGATTATTCGTCTTCACACAAAGTATAAAAATGAGACTCGTTTTAGAATTTTAAAGTAAACATTAGGAAATGTAATTTTCAGTTTACCTTTAAAACATCTGATAATATTCAAAATACAAATATTTTCAGACAATAATTTTGTTGGAAGTAAAAGATTCTGTTGCATACCGAACGTCATTGTTATGAATGTAGTTTGATATGCAGCCGTGTTTTGACTTTCCTGTTGTATAGCCAGTTTGAAACGTTATAAAATTTTCATGAGACTTGTTAGACGTTTCTTCTACTTTGACGTAATAACGCAAGATGTCTCCTATCCGTTAATTCATCTTTTCATGTATATAACCGCTGGCGCTGATAAAACCAACCCGTTTGCACCGGACGATAACGTGATCACAGTTAATTTCGATTGTTGCAATTAAATTCTAATCCAATGTTTAGATAATCCATTTCTGTATTATTCAACTATAGTTCTCTATTGAAATCCATTCATGAGAATATGCTAGTCTAACTAAGTGTGCTTGCTTCGAGATTAAAGACGCCGACGTATCGAGCTTTGCCTCTACGCAGATGACACAGCCATCCTATCCCGACACAAACAAACACGCTGTGCGTTCTCTACCATTCGGAATTATCTCAAAATTTATGAGCACTGGCTTTCTTGTTGGCGTATCAAGGTAAATCCAACTAAATGTGCTGCCATGTTTTTCACTCAGAAAAATGTTTCTAATTTCATTAAGCACAATAACTTTAAACTTTACGATGAAGATATTCCCTGGGAGTCTTCTTATAAATACCTAGGTGTTACCCTAGATTCAAAATTAAATTGGAGACTTCATATCGAAAACACTGTTCGAAAAATGAAGGCTGCAATTGGCACTTTTAATTTATATCTCAATTATCGAAGTCGCCTGCATACGAAAACAAAGTTATTGTTATATAAAAGTTATATCAGACCCATAATGACTTATGGTTGTCCTGTATGGGGAACTGCCGCTCTTACCCATCTCAAGAGTCTTCAAGTTGTCCAAAATTCTGTCCTTAAAAAATGTGTTTCTGCTCCTTGGTACGTGAGGAATGATATGATACATAATAATCTTAAAGTCAGGCCTATTCTACCTGAATTCAAAAGACTTGCGCTACGCTTTCACCGTAGCATTGAATTTATTCAGAATCCTGTACTTCACAATCTTCCTGTGTATAATCCTGCTGTTCCTAGCTCGGCTAAGAGGCCTAGAGCATTATTATATCGTCCTGATATGGCTCTTCCCCCTTCTAAAAGAAGGAGAGGAGAATAAGCATTTTTCGTTGTCTTTAAGTTTGCTTTTTTCACATAATATCTCATGGCCGAGTGGCATGCCCGGTAGCGTGTCCGCTCAATGCTGCTCTCTCCGGAGGTTGATGGTTCGATCCCTGGCGACGACCACTTCCTGAAATTTTTCCAAATTCTATGTTATTAAGTTTGTAATTATTTTAAAGTGTTTTCACATATTATTATATTTGTGAAGTACCGTTTTCTATTTTTTTTTTGGCTTATTTATTTTTATTTTTTCCAATTTTTTGGGTATCATATCGTTCCGCTACTTTGCTTTTGCATTTTTGTTACTGTAACGTATCGTCTTGTTTTATGTTTTCAAAAAATATAAAAAAACTGAAAAAATGCTAAATAAAAATTTAAAAATTTTATAAAAACCAAAAATATATCTTTTTGTTAGTGCTGTCACTTTTTACTTATTTTTTATTGTTGTACCAAGCTGCATTGTTATAGTCCCTATTTTTGAATTGTACTACCTATCTATGTTATTTTTGAGCAACATTTTATGGAATTATATAACTCTGTTAACCATCCCAATTGGTCACTGTCAAGGTTACAGTCTAATTATCCTTTAATTAGACAACGCGTTGGTTACTCATAATTTTTTATGAGAACGTACTCACCTCCTCGCTCTCTTGTGAGCTGGAGCGTTTTTAAATTCTTGTTTGGATTACTTTTTGCCTAGAGGCCTAAATTTATGTTTTGATCACTTCACGTTCGGAGGTTAAAGTGAAGACTTTCCACTTCGCTAGGTACTCCGTTAACCCAATTACCTTGACCTTGATTAAAGACGCCGTCTAAAGATGCATCACAGACAGCAGAAAAATTAAATGATATCGGATTTTAGAGCTGATCTGTACATCATAGTGCAATTGGTACTTTTTTGTTACAGTGAAATAAAAATAAAGAGCCGAAACCTCACCATACAAAGAGAGAAAAGAATTTGGGCTCATTGAGGTATAAGATCCTGAGCCACGAGACTGAAATTCAGGGGAGTCAAAATCACGACCCAAGGGGTTGAGGTGATTTCCCTCCAACCCATCCCCCTTTTCCAACTGCGGAGAAATCAGAAGTCATCTTTTATACGGAAACCGAAGGGTGCAGGAGGTTTTGTTTTTCTAGCTGTGACCACTGGACATTAACCCTCCGAGTGGAACACATCGAGAAAAAAAATGTCTCCAAAAAATACGCTAAAGGTTTACCGTGTACGTGGCCAAAGAGTGCTATGATTTTTTCCTTCCCCTTTTGTCGACTAGAATGGAATACGGGAAACCCACAATCGTTATTGTCCTTTACTTTCGGTTATAAATAGATATATAAATAGATATTATAGCTTGTTAATTTTTAATACACATAAAGCTCGTGAAGTCTTGAAGATCATCCCATAAGAAATAATGGATACTAAAAGTACAAATAAAATTATTATTTGAGAGATATTTTTTACGAAAGTCATCCAAGATATTTAAGTGGGGAAGTTAGAGATACATCTGTTACCGCAAACGAAATACTTCGAAATAGAGATTTACAAAGCCATGAAAGCTGTAAGAGTCTTTGTGCCTCACGGGGTAGGAGTACATCCATCAATAAATGTCAATCAAAGAGGGATGCAGTTCCTAAACAATCGACCTGACCCTCCTACCTCAAAACTCCATGGGGGAAAGCACTGGCAAAAATGTACATTACATCCATTTTCAGAGCGTTTTGGAAGTCGAAAATTGTACGTTTTGAAAACATCATCGGTTTGGTCTAATTGTACGTGCGAACCGCTTAGAGGGTTAATTAATCATGACGTTAGTTCGACTTTGAACTGAATTTTATCTATTTTATCTAAATACTTAATGCTCTTAACTGTTCATAACTAAGTGTCCTTGGTGTTACTCGATGGAGGGAGATTTTTTTTCGTCGGTGGAACTTTATTTAAAAAGAACCTCAGTATCTGCCCCAATAAAATAAGGCGAACAAGTACAGACGTTCTTACAGATTTTAAAAGAAAAGAAGTTCAATTACTAATTTCTTGCACTGCTATGCCAGGCGTCAACTAAGCGACGGTCATGGAATACGCCTTTAAGAAGAAATAGGGAAGAAATGAACTTTTGAACCGTGGGTTCACACACGTTTAGATGATACCTGCGTTTATTTTTATAAGCTTCTTTTTTATATCAGGAAACAGAACAGATATTCGAAAACAAAAGTATAAAT
>CM063508.1:72916106-72951106 GCA_032207245.1 Pardosa pseudoannulata | reverse complement strand
CACACACACACACACACACACACACACACATATATATATATATATATATATATATATATATATATATATATATATATATATATATATATATATATATGTATGTAATATATCAAAATTATTTAACATAAATATTTCCTTTAAAATCTCCTACCCTTCTAATTCCTTAAAATCTTTTTCCCAGCCTCTAAATGTCTTAATCAGTGTCTTCGACTTAAAATTCTTTTGATACGATTCCCAAAGCTTTCTATCCTATAGATGTAAATTTTCTGTCTATTAAACATGTTTTCCAGTTGTCGCCGGAAAATAGATCAACGTTTTTCCTGATCTTACACTTAAATTTGCTGAGTAAGTGGGAAAATTCTTTCTGTCTTCGCTCTTGGGTGAACCTCTGTTCGAGCAGAGGGATTTTTGCACCTTTCTCTTGTCTGTCGTTGACTAGTAAAGGTGTCCGTTTTAGCAGTTCTGAAATAAAGTTCTAATTAGACGTGTGCCGGTATCTTCAGTGTGGCCCAACTGCATCGTTCTTACTTTTAGCTGGTTTAGCTTTCTTTTTGCCCAGTAGCCCGGGCAAGTAAAAACAATAGGGTCTTCATAAATATTTTGAGTAGAGGAAATGAAATTTTTCTTATATATATATATATATATATATATATATATATATGTAATGAGACTGACTTCTCGATGGGGGGTTGCAGTCATGGCCATAAAAATGATACCGTTTCAGCTAAAAACCTTTATTAAGATAACATTGAAGGACGGGTTCCCACTTCATCATAGGGACAAACTGAAGGGTCAGCTAGCATGAATTTTCTATGTACAAGACACGTAACACCTGGGCCAACATCTGTGGGAAAAAATATCTCTAGAAAAATCTGTCTCCGCTAGCGTGTGTCTCCTTTTTATTTGGAAATTTCCAAAATTGTCCGCGAGGGTCATGTAGGTTTATAATTGGCCAGGCCCCTTCTCTGAGGGCGTAACCTGTAGCCCCAGTGGTCAATTTAGGTTAGGGGTTAGATAGGGAAATGGAAAATGACGCGGGAACTTTTACCCTTGATTTAACTTTTGAAAACCACTGAGAATTTTCCTTACGTATATATATATATATATATATATATATATATATATATATATATATATATATATATATATATATATATATATATATTATATATATATATATATATATATACATATACACATATATATATATATATATATATATTACACATATATACATATATATATATTATATATATATATATATATATATATTATATATATATATATATATATATATATATATATATATATATATATATATACATATACATATATATACAAATACATATACATATATACATCTACATATGCATATAAGGGGTGGACAAAAATATGGAAAGACCTAAGAAAAACGTGTTACCATACCTAATACGGCTTAAGAAATCCACTGGCAATCAAAACAAATTGCAATTTTTTCGAAATGGAGGAATACAACTATATATTATTAAATGCAATCTTATACTATTCTTCTTGAAAAATATAGACAGTTTCAAGTAACAAGGTGGAACAGGATCACAAACTTTTCTTTAAAAAGTATATAACAAAAGCTTAACAATATAGAAATATAGTGACCGTGGTGGGGAGGTGGTTTTAATCTACTGGAATAGTACTCCAGAAGAAAATACTACTATGAAAAAGCAGAAAGTAGCTTAGTGAGTTCTCTGTTTTGTTAACCAAGAAATGAATCTTAAATAGAAAGCATTGATCACCTGACATTCGAGTTTCTTATCTATTCTGAGACTATATAGCAATATATATCAGAAACTACATACATTTTACTTACCAGAGAAAAAACGCTGAGGTACAAGTTGGATGTTTTTATAATTTTCATGTGTTTTTTTACACTTTTCCACATTTTTGTTCTCTGATTGGGCTCCAAATCCTAATAAGTAGAAAGTTATTTAGTTATCACCTATGCATGTAGGGCAATTAGATGTTTGAGACAATATTATTTAAAAATTATTGATTGATTTTAAATAACCGAATAGCCCACAATGTATTTATTATTATTACATTTCTATTTCTTTCCTTATTAACGATATACTTATTATTTAAGATTTTTTTAAACTAATAATATATTTATTTAAACTCATTAGAGAATGAATGATGAATAATAAAAATTTAAGAATAGTTAAAAATTATTTAAGCATAACTGTACAACTTTTAATTTTATGTTTTCATAATTTCAATTATTGCAGATCAATATATATTGTATTTACAAAACTTAGTTATTTAACTATTAATTTGTTAATTTTATGTATATGCTTATAGATATGCTTGACGAATTAAATTAATACAGTAGAACCTCTTTATAACGACCCCTATGGGACCAACATCATATGGTCATTGTAACGAAAGGCCGTTGTAACGAATTAAAGAAAAATGAGCAAAGGAATGATGCAACAGTACATACCTAGAGAACAGTTCTATTTATTTGTATTTCCATTACTGAATTTTTGAAAAAAAAAGTCTTTGATTGACGCCTGTTTCAAGTTCATTTGGGAATTTTTCATTATCACCGATTCCATATCCGTTAGATTTTGAAGGAAATATTCCGAATTAAATTGTCCTTCAAAATATTGACGAAAGGCATTGATTGCATTGAAGGCTTCTTTTTCATTCACTTTTTTAAAAGCTTGGACGATTTTTTCTCCGTCGTCGGAATCACATATTTCTTCATTTCTGGTAATACGGGCAATAAAATCTTATTCATTCAAATTTTCTTCGCAGCACTGTAAAGTTTTGTCTACCTCAACAAACTCATCAAAAGGTAATTGAAGATCTGGAAATATGAGACTAAGGAGCTGGGTCATTTCATCAGTGTCTGGAGTGTCATCTACAGGAGAAGCGGGCTATAAGGGTTCCGGCAACACAGTCGCCTGGAAACTGATATTCCACTCGGTCTGTGATTGGCTGGTAAGTACATTGGCATCAATTTCTAAAATTGGCGAAATAGCTTGGCAACGCTTTCAGTGAATTTGTATATTATTTCAACAATCCGAAAGAGACAGGATCATACATAGAATTTTTTTTCAAAGGGATGGGGAGGGGGAGAGATATATTTAATTAAAGGCTTACTGATATTTAATTAAAGTTAAGTTACAAATGAAAGATCATTCATTAATCTACTGTAACGCAAGATTTTTCAGTTAATATATATATATATATATATATATATATATATATATATATATATATATATATATATATATATATATATATATATATATATATATATATATATATATATATATATATATATATATATATATATATATATATATATATATATATATATGTATATATATATATATATATGTATATATATATATATATATATATATATATATATATATATATATATATATATATATATAATATATATATATATATATATATATATATATATATATATATATATATATATATATATATATATATATATATATATATATATATATATATATATATATATGTCCTGGTCCCAGTAAACGACACTAGTAAGTATATAAATCAATCCACTCTCAACTCTTTTTCTGTTCTTTATTAATCCACTTCACACGCTACTCAACAATGGCGTCTCATATTGGCGCCCAATCTGCTAACAAAGGCAGTTTTCACTGCTTCGAGGAGCCACGTCTGACCGTGGACAGTGCCTCCTCTGCTCTCTCTCTGCACATGTCACTGCGCATGAGCCGTATTTATGTGACTAATAACGCGAGGCGCGTTACTCCCATTAAAAGAATCCCTAATTAAATCTTTTAAATTACTCTATATTTAAATCTAACATATTATATATATTATATATATATATATTATATAGTATATATATATATTAAATAAAGATTTACATGCCAAAAAATTTGAATACAATTTTTAAAACAATAAAATGTACCAGGTTTGGTGGGAAATGTTAATTTCTGACAAATTCTAAATTCTTTCAAATTATGAGCACTTTCTAAATGTTCTCGTAAATCCGGTAAATTTCGAAATTTCAAATTACACTTGTCCTCTTTACACTGTATATTACTTTCAGGTCTTTCCTTTTGACCATTTCTTTCATTTTCATTTTTATTCCTACGATTAACAGGCTTTGTTAAATATTTGTTTCTGATCAAACACAGAGCTGCAATATTTACAATTAAAACTTTCAATCTCCATTCTTTGTACGTTCAAAATTCTTCTAAATAAAGGAATAAATAATGGATAAATAAAGAGTATAAATAGATAAGATAATCTAAATCAATGGATAAGAAGCAATCGCGGAAAGCATCGCCAAAATATTTCGCCAATTTTAGAAATTGCTGCCAATGTACTTACCAGCCAATCACAGTCCGAGTGGAATATCAGGTTCCAGGCTCCTGTCCGGCAACGGTCGGAATTCAGCTGACTGATTTCCCAACTCTTTCTGAAATTCTTCTTTCGTGAAGGTTTCTTGAAGTTGCACCACAGTACATTAATTCTGAAATAGCGATGATTTCTGTGGACTAAAATTGGTGGTCATTCTAACGAAAAATAATACGCTTGGGGTCGTTGTAATGATTCAAAATTAACATTATTCCTATGGTAAAATAACTGGGACTTTTTAAGATGGTCCCTCTAACGAAGGGGTCGTTAAAAAGTGGTTATACTGTATTAGTATTACTGGGAAAGGAGCTCAGAAACAAAAAAATCTTTATTATTGATAGAAAAATGTTGAATATTAAGCAAGAATTTGTTAATTCTTTTGTCAGAACTCCTAAGCATCAGATCCAGTTTTTCATATAACAAGCGCTTTACAGTAATTTGAATTTTGAGCTTTGTATACATCCCCGAGACATATCTGGAAATTGGAAGGCGTGTAATTTGGAACATACATTTTTTTATTCAAAATTACTTTATTGTAACCATCCAGGAATAGGAATTATCTTTATAACTTTCGCCATATTTTTGAAATCTCCTTTGACATTAATACCGGTCATAAAACAGTTAAAAAATATGGATATGTAAATGTTAGCAAATACTGTACCTTATCAGCCGCTGCTATATGCTATGCAACCGGTTTTGTTTATAATAACCATTCTAGCAGAAATTTTAACCAAAATTCAAAGAAAATTTTTCGGTATCTGAATTTTAATGTGATAAGATAGATCGAAGCCAAAAATCCCAATATATCACTTTTAAAAGTTTTAAATTTATCAGAATATTCAATAGAATTTTCGCTAAATGGTTCAGTCATTAAGGAATTTTGAAAATCTCCGATTACAAAGTGACAATATTAAATTTTAGAAAGTATCGAATATAGAATTTTTAGAACAATATATATTACTTTTAAGGGGAAATAGTGCTTGTTGAGACTTGAAATCTGTATTAAAAAACTTTTTTAGATTCATAATAAAATGTAAAGTTCTGCTTCTTTTAAAACGAAGTTTTTATAAGTTCTTTAAGAATTATTTAATTTTATACTTTTAAATAGAATATTTTTTAGAAAATACAAAAAATTACACAAATGAAAAAAATATGAAATTCATTCACCCGCCAGAAAACTTTTAAAACGTGTATATTTAAAACCAAATAATTTACATCAAATTGAAATTAAATATCTTATACATTATATTGACTCAATATTTAGTGTCATCTAAAATTTTAAAAGGTAAAATAAATTAAAAATTGTTAAAAATTTTTAAAAATTACCCTGTATTATAATATAAATTAAAAAATATCTCTAATATTGATGTAAAGAATGTTATTTTTAAGGTTTTATCATTTTAAATAGTGTATTTTTTAGAAAACACTAAAAATTATATCAAATGTAAAAGGTGAAATTTATTTACGCCAGATAACTTTTGAAACGTGTATATATAAAAATAAATAATTTACATCAAATTCAAATTAAATATCTTCTACGTTCTATAAACTTCATATTTAATGTCGTCTAACATTTTAAAAGGTAAAAATAATTTAACACTGTTAAAGAATTGAAGATAAAAAAATTACCTTGCATCAGAATATAAAATAAAATATATCACTAGTATTGATGTAAATGAGGTTAATTTAAAGGTTTTATCACTTTAAATAGTGTATTTTTTTAGAAACACAAATTTAAAGAATGAAGAGAAAGAATTGAAGATAAAAAATTACCCTGTATCATAATATAAAATAAAATCCATCACTAGTATTGATGTAAATGAGGTTATTTTAAAGGTTTTATCACTTTAAATAGTATATTTTTTTAGAAACACAAAATTTACTTTGTATTATAATATAAAATAAAACATATCGCTATTATTGATGTAAATGAGTTATTTTTAAGGTTTTATCATTTTAAAATAGTATATTTTTTAGAAAAACACAAAAAAAATTACATCAAATGAAAAAGGTGAAGTTTTATTTATATGCCAGATAACTTTTGAAACGTATGTATTTAAAACTAAATAATTTGTATCGAATTGAATTCTACATCTGCAAACTCAATATTTAATGTCATCTAAAACTTTAAAAAGTAAAAATAAATTAAAAACTGTTAAAAAATTGAAGATAAAAAATTACCCTGTATCATAATATAAAATAAAATATATCGCTAGTATTAATGTAAATGAGGTTCACAAAAAATATATAATTAGCATATATTGATAGAAAAAATTAATTAATAATTAATAGATATCAAATGTTTGTTTGCAATTAAGTGGTTATCCACCTTTTTTAATTAGTGTGTTTATTTGATGGTTTTCAAAATGTATCATACAGAGAAACTAAATAATAATATTTTTTGTGTTAACCCTTTAAAAAGCCATTTTTTTTCTAGTAGTGTTATGTTCTAATATTTTTGATGAATTAATCATGAGAATGAGATTAATTTATAAAAAGAAATTCATTTAGCTTATTATCTAAAATAAATTTGAATTTAAAGACTATTTATTATGGAAAATATATTTAGAAATAGATGGGAAAATAGCTTCCCATTGAAGCTTAAAAATTAATGAAATTAGTGTGAAATATACTTTTCACGGTCTTATAAAGGGTTCAAGGAAAACTTTTATTATAAAATAATCAAAACTTATTATTTTATACTCAATCAAAAATAGGCTGTTATAATAATTTTAAATTTTTAGCAATGAGATTAATTTATAAAAAGAAATTCATTTAGCTTATTATATAAAATAAATTTGATTTTAAAGAATATTTTTATGGGAAGTATATTTAGTAATAAATGGGAAAATAGTTTCCCATTGATCCTTAAAAATTAATGAAATTGGTGGGAAGCATACTTCTTAAGGCCTTATAAATGGTTCAAGGAAAACTTTTATTATAAAATAATCAATTATTTTATGCTAAATCAAACATAGGCTGTTATAATTCTAAAATTTTTGGGAGTGAGATTAAGTCATAAAAAGAAATTCATTTAGCTTATTATCTAAAATAAATTTGATTTTTTGAGGCGATTTTATTATACAATAATAGAAACTTATTATTTTATGCTAAATCAAAAATAGGCTGTTATAATAGTTATGAATTTTCAGCTTGTTAGTTTCGAAACCCTTTTATCCCTTTGCCTGTCCTGTACACCACATATGATATAAGTACGCATCTAATGTCCCCCATTGTATATCACATAGGATATACAATGAACTATATCTTATATGCAAGATTTCATATATTTTATATCATGGTGTATCACATGTGATATACAAACGCATGAAACATTAGATGTGTATATAATATATGATGTACAGGGTAGACAAAGAGCTAAATAAACAAAATTCGAGCAAATTTTAAAGGCAATAGCTGGAAATTAGCTCACCTCGGCAGAGTTTATATACACGTTCAATTTATTTTCTATCAAGAATCCCTTTGATTACAAATTATGATATCGAACTAAATTTAATTTAACTGATAAGATTAAAGTTATCTTTTAAATTATCTCAATATGAAGATAAGTATCAGTTGTAAGAAGTTTCATATTTAATTCTATATTTTAATTCACCCTGAAAAATAAGTAAAAAAAAATTACCTGAATGACTTTGAAGAAATGAGAAATGTAAGCCTTTATCCTTAATATACGTAACAGATGCGAAACGATCTTGTTAATAAGAGCTTCATGTTTTTACCTAAAACACCTTTTTTTGCAATGTAATGAATCCTAAATCATTCATACAATGGTTAGAGATAGAGGGTTGACACTTTATCTTCTTGTATCGTCAGATAAAGGGAAGCATGAAAAGGCAAAAATGCGGATTTCATCTAACAGAATATATATGGAGGGAAATGTTTAGTTTCTCTATTTGCAAAACTAGGACAGTGTCCTTTTGTATGATTCTCGATAAAATTCGTTCTTTTACAAAGCATAAGCATAAGATTTTTTTTTTATTTATTTCAGTATGTTTGTGAATTTTTGTGAAAGGTTTACGCTGTGTAAATAGATGTTTGACAGCTAAGAGTTTTCACAGTTCCGTTTTAAAACATACTCTGATGCACAAATCTTTGATATTTCGATAGTTTGAAACCAATGGTTTTTAATCTTTTTATCCCATAGATTCCCTTTCTTACTGCATACATAGCAACTGAACCCTTGAAGATATATTATATAAGTAGAGACTAAGGCCTTATTATTTATCACTGAGGAGACAAACATAAAGTCTAAACAATATAAATCTATATATAAATGCAGATATTATTTGCAATACGTGATTTAGAAGCAAAATTATTTTAATGAAATTAAATTAAGTAAAATGATACATTGGTGAACGTTTCCCTTTTCATTTCACTGTTGACTTTGGTGTTTTTACTGAAAAGGTTTATAAATGTCTTAGAAGTAATCGGAAACACATTGTGCCCGTAAATATACTAGAAATAAAAAGATTTATATGTACAATACCTGATATAGAAGCAAGATTTTTTTAATGAAATTAAATTAAATAAAATAATACATTGATGAAAAAGGTTTATAAATTTCTTAGATGTAATAGGAAACACATAGTGCCTGTGAACATACTACAAATAAAAAGATTTAGATGTCCAAATAGAACTGTTTACTTCAAAACTATGTTGGTATGTTGCTTTGTAGTATTGTTGTAATTTACTGAATTTCTCAGTTTTACGAACCATTTCCCGATCTTAAAACAGTGCAGAAAAAGTAAAAGCTGAAGAGATATTACATAAGTAGAAACTAAGGCCCTATATTTATCACTGATGAGACAAACATAAAAAGTAGACAATATAAATCTATATATAAATGTAGATAATATTTGCAATACGTGATATAGAAGCAAGATTATTATTATAATTAAATTGAATTAAGTAAAATGATACATTGATGAACGTTTCGATTTTTCTTTCACTGTTGACTTTGGTGTTTTTACTGAAAAGGTTTATAAATGTCTTAAAAGTAATCGGGAAAACATTGTGCCCGTAAATATACTAGAAATAAAAAGATTTATATGTACAATACGTGACATAGGAGCAAGATTTTTTTAATGAAATTAAATTAAGTAAAATAATACATTGATGAAAAAGGTTTATAAATGTCTTAGATGTAATAGGGAACATATAGTGCCCGTGAACATACTAGAAATAAAAAGATTTATATGTCCAAATAGAACTCTTTACCTCAAAACTATGTTGGTATGTTGGTTTATAGTATTGTTGAAATTTGCTAAATTTCTCTGTTTTACGAACCAATTCCGAATTTTAAAACAGAGCAGAAAAAGTAAAAGTTGAAGAGACATTACATAAGTAGAAACTAAAGCCCTATATTTATCACTGGTTAGACAAACATAAAAACTGAACGATATAAATCTATACATCAATGTAGATAATATATGTAATACGTGATATAGAAGAAAGATTTTTTAATGAAATTAAATTAAGTGAAATGATACATTGATGAATATTTCACTGTTTTTTTCACTGTTGACTTTAACGTTTCTACTGAAAAGGTTCATAAATGTCTTAGATGTAATAGGGAACACATAGTGCCCGTAAACATACCAGAAATAAAAAAGATTTACATATCCAAATAGAACTCTTTATCTCAAAACTGTTTTTATGTTCGTTTACAGTATTGTTGCAATTTGTTAAATTTCTCAGTTTTACGAACCAATCCCAATCTTAGGGAAGAAAAAGTAAAAGTTAAAGAGGTATTACATAAGTAGAAACTAAAGCCCTATATTTATCATTGATTAGACAAACATAAAAACAATGTAAATCTATATATAAATGTAGATAATATTTGCAATACATGATATATATATGCCAGATTTTTTTAATGAAATTAAATAAAGTAAAATGATATATTGATGAACGTTTCACTTTTCTTTCACTGTTGACTTTGACCTTTTTACTGAAAAGGTTTATAAAGGTCTTAGATGTAATACGGCCTGTAAACATACTAGAAATAAAAAGATTTACATGTCTAAATAGAACTCTTTACCTCAAAACTATGTTGGTATATTGGTTTATAGTAGTGTTGCAATCTGGTAAATCTTTCAGTTTTACGAACCATTTCCCGTTCTTAAAACAGAAAAAGTAAAAGCTGAAGAGATAGTACATAAGTAGAAACTAAGGTTTATCCCCTATTAGGCAATCATAAAAACTAAACAATATAAATCTATATATAAATGTAGATAATATTTGCACTACGTGATATAGAAGCAAGATTTGTTTAATGAACTTAGTTAAGTGAAATTATACATTGATGAATGTTTCACTTTTTCTTTCACTGTTCACTTTGGAATTTTTACTGAAAATGTTTATAAATGTCTTAGAATATAATTGTAAAAGGGATATATAAATGTAATAGTGAACACATTTGCCCGTAAACATACTAGAAATAAAAAGATTTACATGTCCAAATAGAACTCTTTACCTGAAAACTACGTTGGTATTTTGATTTATAATATTGTTGCAATTTGCTAAATTTCTCAGTTTTACGAACCATTTCTCAACCTTAAAATAGAGCAGAAAAAGTAAAAGCTGAAGAGCTATTTTATATGTAGCAACTAAGGCCCTATATTTATCCCCGATTAGACAATCATAAAAACTAAACACTATAAATCTATACATAAATGTAGATAATATATGCAGTACGCGATATAGAAGCAAGATTTTTTAATGAAATTAAATTAAGTAAACTGATACATTGATGAACGTTTCGCTTTTTCTTTCACTATTGAATTTGACATTTTTACTGAAAAAATTTATAAATATCTCGGATGTAAGAAGGAACATAAAGTGCCCGTAAACATACGAGAAATAAAATGATTTATATGTCCAAGTAGAACTCTTTACCTCAAAACTATGTTGGTATGTTGGTTTATAGTATTGTTGCAATTTGCTAAATTTCTCAGTTTTACGAACCATTTCCCAATCTCAAAATAGAATAAAAAAATTAAGCACAAACTTAATTTATTCTGAAAAAAAAAACGCAAAAATGTTGATTTAAAAATTTTAATAAAAATAGGTCTTAGCGCCCTTTACTTCTGACGTACAAAGATGACTATATTACTTAATAGTATCTCCACTCTCTTTTTTTACTTACTTAAAGATAATATATTGAGTAAATAAATACATCGCTAATACTTTATAATGTAAAGAAAAAAATTTACCTGTTGCATTTGATTAACGAAAGCCACACCAAGTCTACCGATGCATTACTGATATGGTTTCAAGAATTTCTTATTTTGATGATAAATTTGATGGCGTTATAGCTGAAAAATTATGCAGGAAATATATTTCGTTTCCTCAAAAGTAAAGTTTCTATGTGCTAATAGTTGAATACAGGAAAGTATAGAGATTGTTACAGTCTCTGAATAGCTGTCTGGGATCTTTTCTTATTTACATTTATACTTATTTAATGCCTCTTATTTTATTCATTAGCATTCTTTCACAAAGGTTTCTCGTATGTTGTAAGTTGTAATACACAATGTTATATTATAAGCAAAATAAATTACTTTTTTACACACGCTAATGATGGGACATATAATGTTAAATTAAAGAACATAAAATGTTAAAGATAAAAAGAGATTTTAATCTTAAAACAAATCAGGAAGTGATAATAGTTTTTTTTCTGTACTCTGATTTATTTATGAAAATAATTTGGTACTTTTTTTAACTATACCGATCAAATACATATCGTATGTACAAAACACAGTTACTTATTTCTAATATGTCATTCTTATATTTGTGCTTGAATCGCTAGAAAAGAATCAATTCAAAACAGAAAGTAGGGGAAAATGATTTTGTACATGTGGCTCTGCTCACGTTGAATCTAAATTAAATATAGTCCGTATCAGTTATATGGTCAGCTCAGAGGTCCTGAAAAATCAGACCATATAAGAAGGGTGATCATATATGCGAACAATACAACCCTATTGTGCATATACCGTGCATTTTTAATCCATAACAGAAGAGCCTTATCCACGTTCCCATAAGGTGACAAGCTCAGACGTTTTCTTTCTTGATCACCGATTACAACACTTGAGGACCAAAGTTTGGGAGTTAAAATGTTGTTTAATGTCGTCCGGTTAATCGAATTTGCTTTGACGAAAGTAGCCTTTAAAAGATTTGATTTTTAAAAATTTTCAATCAATTCATTTTTGACAGCAAATGATAAATTCTTTCTTTTCGAAGCCATAGTTAAAAAATGAGCATTCTTACTCGTGACGTATGATTCAAATGCAACAAAATTTTCCTTTACTTGTTTCGTCTCAATTTCACATTAAGCAGGGAGAGATAACTTCAACCAATAAACAGACAGATGTCCACCTCTTGTCAGGGGGCAAGAAAACTGAGAGAGGTGAGAAACTCCGACGATGAGTCTACACAAACAAGAAAGGGGAAAGGGAGAGAAATAAAGGCTTGAATTTAGGCCCTCTCCGATTTCGCACTGACTTCTTTAAAAAAAAATAACGAAAAAAAAACCCACAAACTCGCTGGAAACATGAAACTGCCTATATAACCGGTAACAAGAAAAAGAAAATGACTGTATAAGCTGTGCACTTTAACACATGTTCCCTATTAAGTTAGACCGGACTTTAGAAAACTGACCATGTAAGCGGGGTGACCTTATAAACGGGTGACCATATAGCCGGTAATGACTATATATACATCATACACAACAATGACTTGAAAGTTCAAAACGTAATTTCTTTAATGAATTAAAGTGATTAGGTTGTAAATGTAGGTTTAACAAGATATTTTTGTCAACTTTTTTTCCCATGAACATAACTTACAGAAACCAAACGAATTTTTTTTTCAAAAGATTTGTCTGAAGTTTGCAAACTAGAAATTGAGTTGTCTGCATTCTTTTTTTATTCGGACGTTCTCTCTCGATTTCTTTTAACTATTCTTTATTAATGAAATGAACATAAATATTACAAAAATGAGTTAAGAAACGAGAAAATATATGTCTATCCTTGTTCGAATAATGATCAGTATTACGGAAAAATTAGACAATATTTTTTATGCCATATGCTAAGTTTTAAATCTGATATTTCATTAACATGTGCTATAGACATTATGAAGTAGATGTGAGTTTCAAGATATTCTTGTCTTTTTTGATTGAAGGTACATTAAATATTAATCGCTTATGGGCTGAATGTATGCTTATAAGTATACCTCTCAAATTTCTATTAAATTCTTCATTTAAAAAAAAAACTGATGTCTTTAACCAATGTTTAAAAATACCCATAAATGTAAAATACCAAGGACGAGATAATATGCGATGATAAAATATTATAAATTGAAGGATAAAAACATTAAACTATTCTTAATGCTGTTGTAAAACACGTATGTATATTGTTTCGTAGTAAACATTAATTTAAAAACTATTCCTGAAATATCCCCAAGAATTTTAAGAACAGTTTTTGTGGTTAGTAAATTTTTAAAACAGAAATATTGCTTCCTAGTAAACATTAATCACTACATATTTAGCAGTAAAATTTTATCAAAGATGTTTAGAGTGCTCTAAAATGTTTTCATACTTGTTTCACTAGCCCTAATTCAATAACACTGCTTTAATATTCTCATAAAAAATTAAAACTTTAAATGCATTTCTAAGCAAGTTTTAGCTATGTTTCTCGATTAACCAATGGTTTAGTTGAATTTAATTATGATTCTACTATAAAGAACAAGATGAAATTTTAACTGCAATGCAGAAGAGATATGAGAATTTGCAGAAAGACTGATTTTGGGAGTCTAAGGAAATTTTAGCATGCTCAAAGAGTGCCGTTTTAGCATTATCATAAGTTTCTTAATACTTACTCAAAGCATACAAAAATTAAGAGGTTTTCAAGACTTGTCTCGTCTGTTATGAAATTATAAAATTATACTACTTAATCAATCTTAATAAAAATATAGTACAATTAATATAAAAGGAAATAAAACTATGTTATATCCCCATCCATAAGATTTAAAAAATTCTACACAATAAGTAGACGTGAATTTTCTGAATATATATAATTGTATTATGTATAGAATGAATTAAAAAGCATTTATATCATTAGATATTTAGGTTATTTTTAATGACTAATTCATTATAATTTCATTCTACTTTTTTCTAATATTTTCCTATTTTCAAGAGATTTAAATCTTTTTTTATCAAAATTATTTCTGTATTATTAATTTGCTTTATTGTATGCAGTTTTCAGACCATTGTAACTTAGTTTGTAGGTTGATACATATATTTTTCAATAAAGTTATGCAGACCATGATACAAAATCAATTATTTTTTTCAAATTTCTAATGTATAAATTGTTCTAAATTTTTCATTTTAATAGATAAATTTTATAAATAGTTTTATGATCTTATAATATTCTAAAAATGTTTAAATACCTCATAAATTTTTTCACAATTTGTTAAGCGTCAATTAATTTTATTAAGCATGATTAGGCATTATTTATAATCTTTTGAAAGAGATACTTTCAAAGTGTTCAGGACTCTTTCCCCAAGAAGTAATGACTTTTTTATTTTTTTAAAGACATACATAACCGCTCAATATGAATCGTTCTAATAGAACGAAAAATCAATCATGATTGTAAAGTGAATGAATATTATTCAGATACTGACCACAGAAACTATCTGTGACGTAAAAGCTTGAACGAGTGACACTTACCGTTTGTTGACCTCTAGGATGTTACTAAATTAACAGTACGTTGCTGCTGATTTTGAAGAGTATAAACGTAAAGCACCAGAGAATGACGAAAATATGAATGACCTCGGAATGTATCCGAACGTAACTTTATACTTCTGGCTCTCCGATTCGAAGAAATGATGACGAGTCGTAAGAAAGTGGAGAGTTATTTTCTCGAGGTCGTTCCTAATTGTTCGAATTATGATTTCGTCTGTGCTATATTTTTTGTTCGCAGCTTCAACGGTTAAAATAGTAGGGGAGAGTGGGGCACCTTGGGACATAGTCCACCTTGGGACACCTTTATTTTCAGGCTCTAATTTGCAGCCAGGAATTAGTGCTCATGTGTATTGATAGATGACATTACTCTTCACTTTTTAAAGAATTTTGATGAAGATAGTGCTTATAGGTAAGGAACAATTTCATTTTCTTTGTTTTGAGTAACCCAAAATTACATCAATGTGCATTTTAAAAAGTAATTTTTTTTGAAAAAAATTTAAAAATTAAAAAAAAAAGTGTATTGTTATGAAAGAAAATTCATTTATTATTATTTCTATGCTAATAAATAAACTGCATTGTTAAACCTAACTGTATAGTAGTTACCAAAAGATACTATGTAAAATGGGGCAGGTTGGGACACACATAGATGGGGCACCTTGGGACACTTTAAAAAGTGTAAAGAAATATCAATTCAAGCAAAATAATTAATATTTTGGTGCCTAATTTTTAATTGATGATTTAACATGTCAAAATATTAATTTATTAACCTTTTTTTGTTTCAGAAAAAAATGGTGAGAACAACAAAAACAAAGTATTCTGCTGTAAATGCTCATATTCTTGTGAAGTTGAACACTCCTAAAGAAACAATAGGCCAAAGATGCATTTTGTTAGATTTTAAAGAAGAATTTGCTGGCATCAAATATAAGATTTGTTATAAAAAATGTATTAACTTAAACAATTTTCAGCCATTGAACAGTATTTTGTATCTGTTATTTAGTGTCCCAACCTACCCCATACAGTGGGGCAGGTTGGGACATTGGAAAGGTATTTTATTTCTTTTATTACTCTTTAACTACAGGAGATATTAAGTAGATTTAATGTTTATAAGAAGCAGGTATGATGTCAATATATGCATGAATACTTATTTTTTTTAATTATCTTTAACAAAAATTCATAAAAAATGTTTAACTGAAAAGTGCCCCAAGGTGCCCGGTCTCCCCATAGTTCTTTTTATTCGTGGGGTTGAAATTATTTTAAAGTAGTACAATTTTTTAAAATTGAGTGAATCGCTGATTATCCGGATCGATCGAGACCGACACCGCTCCGAATAGTCCGGATAATTGGACAACTATAAAAAACGCACTATGGTAATACATTTTGGTAAATTTCCTTCACACTTTTTCAAGGCTTAAGACTGACAATTGTAGTAGTAAATAGTTTAGTATATTACAAATGAAGTCTCAAATTTTAATTTTTAAATAATTTAAATTTTATTTTGACGTTAAAGAAACAATTTGACTTTATGTAAGTATTCCGTATTTCGGATTCCTTTCTATTATTAAATATTTATCGTGATTTTAATATCTTTTAATTCTCTCATTCACTTGAGCACCATATGACACTCCAATTAAAATAATTTATACATTGAATTAGTTTAAAATAGTTATTCAATATCCTTTTATGTATAGTGACACCTCTTATATATATGTAGACTTGTGGTATTAAATTTTGATAAAGTTTTAGATTACAGCACAAGAAAAGTCGATACTCAGAGATGTACAGATGAAGTGAATGCAGGATTAAAACATGTCTTTGTTTGATTTTTGTTTCTTTGCTGCGAATAAGTTTTTTTAAAACAAGTATAAAATATTAATATAAATATAGAAGTTATCTAAACACACCGTTTTGTTTAATTTACAAACATCTCGTCATCTTAACCTCTAATAAAGTTCTTTGAATTTTACCTATTATGATCACACTGGATTTTTTTCTACATAATACTATTTACTATATATACTATAATACTACATTTTACTATATATCCTATGAATACTATTTTAAGAACAACAATTCATCAATTTATTTTTTTTTCGTTTTGTTTTTCATAAAATGAGGGAACGAGAGTTTTATGTTTGGGAATACATCAGACGTTAGTTATCTTTTAAGTTAAAATAAAAATTATTATTGCGGAATCAAAATTATTATTTGTGTGTAATATTTATGTATCCTTGTTAAGCAATACAAAAAGTTGGTACTATAATTCGCACATTTGTATAGTTTGATTGCAAATTCTCTTGAATCCTCATTTTCGAATTTGAAGATATTTATCATAAATAGTATAAGACCAATTAATAATTTTATGTAAGAACTAATTAATAAACTTATATTGCCGCATAAAGAAGCTTAGCCAACGAGCTCAGTGGCCGAATGGTCAAAGCACGTGATCCAGACCCGAAGATTGTGGGTTCGATGTTTGCCGTGGCGGTTTATCCAAAGTACGGATTTTTAATTTAAAAATTTTATTTAATGTTTCCTTATGTTCGTGAACATTCTAGATCTTTCTTTAATATGTAAATTAGTTATTTCTCAAATATTCTGTTCGGGTATAAAAGCTGATACCCACTAGTTGTAGGCAACTTCCTGATCTTTTAAAGTTGCGAGTTGCTACTTAGATTCAATAAATTCATCTGTTAAGTTAAGCGGTGTGTTCTTTCGAATCTTCGTGACAATATTTATAGGTTAAACATTTCTAAGTAAATATAATAATACAAAAGTTTTAGCATTAAAAATACAATAATAAATTAAAAATGTAGAGGGTACAATTACTCCCCTCTCTTGTTCATAGCGCTAAGAGAGCCATGTAGTTTGTTTTCCATAGTGCCAGTGTTGTCTCTCTGTGTGCGTTGTATATGTCGTTGTTTTTGTACTGTGTTGTGGAACATGGCGAACGAAATAAAAATGGTTCCTAATAATGCACTAATTATTTCACAACTCCTTTTCGAATAAATGAGTCTCATCCTTCTATAGTGGCGCCCAACGTGGGGCCACTGTAGAAGGAACCATTTTTATTTCGTTCACTATGTTCTACAACACAGTACAAAAACAGCAACATGTACAACGCATACACTGAGAGAGAACACTGGCACTATGGAAAACAAACTAGATGGCTCTCTTAGCGCCACCTATCATAAAAGGAGAGGGGAGTAATTGTATCCGCTACAAAAATAAGAATATATTTTAGTTGAGAAAAAATTTAGTTTAATAACTGTTTCATTTGTTTCTAAGTTTGTTTAGGAATTCACATCTCACTATAACAACGGTGAATTAAGCACTTTAAATTATGCAATACAGATTATTTTTGCAGAAATTGTTTATAATTGTTTTCCATACATTGATGTTTCATGAAATGAAATTAAGAGTTATAATGGATTATATTGGTATAATGGATTAAATTGCGAAGAATAACATGAAAGGAAGAGAATAACAATGAAAAATACCTTACTAAAAGTCTTTGAAATGTATAAAACTCATTTAGAGATTTACACTATCGAAATGATTATCATATTTTAAACTGAATACCCAAAATTGTGGAATTCAACATTCTTGGCATTGGAAAACTAAATTCGTGTATGAATTCATATTTGCATCCCTTTCGGGAGAAATGTTGGAAAAAAGGGAAATGTTTTAAAAGTACAGACCTTCCTACTGTGTTATATAAAAAATAAAAAAACAGCTGATTCAGTCAATTCTTAGATGATTCAATCAAATAAGGAATGACGGAATATTAGCACTCTCAAAAATATTTTTCCTTATCACAAAAGCCCAAAAGATATATATATATATATATATATATATATATATATATGTGTATATATATATGTATATATATATATATATGCATATATATATATATATATACTTATATATACACACACACATACATATATATATATATATATATATATATATATATATATATATATATATATATATATATATATATATATATATATAATATATATATATATTATATATATATATATATATATATATATATATATATATATATATATATATAATATATATACATATATATATACATATATATATATATATACATATATATATATATATATATATATATATATATATATATATATATATACATATATATAAATAATATACATATATATATATATATATACATATATATACATATATATATTATATATATACATATATATATATATATATATATATATATTTATATATATATATATATATATGTGTGTGTGTGTGTGTGTGTGTGTGTAATATATCAAAATTATTTAACTTTAATATTTCCTTAAAAACCTACTCTCTCCTATTATAATTCCTTAAAATCTTTTTCCCAGTCTCTAAATGTCTTAATCAAAGGTCCTCGACTTAAAATTCTTTCGATACATTTCCCAAAGCTTTCTATCCTAAAGATGAAAATTTTCTGTCTATTCAACACGTTTTCCAGAAGTCTCCGGCAAATGGCTCTGCTAATTCTCCTGATCTTAACAGTTTAATTCGTTGAGTAAGTTTCTTGTCCTGGAAAATTCTATCTGTCTTCCTCTTGGGTACACCTCTGGTCGAGCAGAGTGGTTTTTGTTTCTTTCTATTGTCTGTCGTTGACTAGTAAAGATGTCAGTTTTTAGTAGCTTTAAAATAAAGTTTTAATTAGACTTGTGCCATTCTCTTCAATGAGAGCCGATTGCATTTTTATTACTGCTAAGCTGATTAGGCTTTCCCTTATCCAGAAGTTGTATAAGTCATGGATTACACATACATATTGTTTATCATTCTGAATCGGTTATAAGTTATAAATTTTTGTCTTACTAAAATTCATGTGGCAAATATATACTTTATCACTCACACCCAACATAAATAATACGATGGGATATCATAAAGTATTGTTCAATATTTAATTTTTTAAGTTTTTATTACAGAAAAAGTTTATTATACATTTTTGGTACATGTTTTCCAGATTGTTTGCATGAGCTGTATGTGAGAACATGTCATTTCGATTTGTTTTCAAGTTTTTATAGTGTTATATTTAACAGGGAGTATGAAGCACGTCCTTCATGACTTTCCTTCTTTTCCTTTGTCACAGTTCTACCTATGGGATGTAATAAAGGCTGATCTACATTTTTCGAATTTTGTGGTCTACCTGCTACAACTTTCCCTGTATTAACCCCTTCCGGTACAATTTAATAATTTAAAACTGTGCATGAAGGAACCATTTATTCTTTATTTAAAAAACTTGTTCCATTTTACAATTCTTACATATACCTAATTAAAATCCACTTTTTACATAGTGTTAAATAATATCAGAAAAGGTATAATTAAGAAAATATCAAAGCAAAACATTAATAAGGTATACAGATAATAGTCTTCAAGCTAGTGGTACTTTTCAAAACAAAGTGCAAAGGAATACTGAATTGTTTACACCGCTAGGGAATCTCACTTCTAATTTGATTCTTGTAACACACACGGCATTTCTTAGTAAGTTTTCTTTTATTCTGACTCATCAATTTGGCAGTGACTTGTACCAAGAAATTCTAAATAAACAAAATGTAATAGTGA
Organism: Pardosa pseudoannulata; assembly: GCA_032207245.1. Classification (NCBI taxonomy): domain Eukaryota; kingdom Metazoa; phylum Arthropoda; class Arachnida; order Araneae; family Lycosidae; genus Pardosa; species Pardosa pseudoannulata. The sequence continues at coordinate 72,930,333 of CM063508.1, read as the reverse complement.
CCTGGTATTTCCACAAGTAACAAAAGTCTTGCTAAATTCAGTATACTAGAAATTATAAACTAAATTAATTATCATATTTAACATTAACTTTAGTCGCATGACGAGTGTAGCTCGTCATTGTGCGGTATGGAATGAAAAACCAATGACGAGCTAGACTCGTCATTTTACCGGAAGGGGTTAACTGCATAAAATTCTGAATCTTTAGTATAGCCCCATTCGGATTACATAAGGCTGCCTTTGAACCTTTATGAACCCCAATTTCAAAAGTAATTATTACAACGCAAATACGATCTGGTAGTGTTGTTGAAAAGGCCGAAAAAATATACACTCCGTGTAATATTGGAAAGGTATCCAGAAGTTAAAATATACCAAACTGAACTTTATTTTTAACAATAAAAATTAATTTGACTTCACAAATACTTGATCTTGCGGCAATTAGACTATGTGTGACTAATTTAACTTTAAGCACGCGGTTAATCAAAATGGCTTCTTAAATAAATTATTTATTATTCAGTGGTCAAAACTTATTTTATTAGTGTTAATTTTTACTATTCAGGAACTTTATTCTAAATAAAAAAATTGTCACTGTACCAAGTGTTTCAGCACTTAAATTAAAGATTATCAAAAAAGTAGAGTTAATACTTTTTTGATAATCTTTATAGAGTTAATAGATTTGTGTAGTGAACTGCTCATTTATCAAATAAAAAGTGATTGAAACGTAAAAAAATACATAAAAACTACGAGTTTTAGAAAAGATTTTCTAGCAAAAAGTAATTATGTTCCTCTAATAAATATTTAGCTATTAAAACATATGAATATTTCTAAATATTTCGCTGAACATTTGATATTTTTAGTGCTTTTTCAATTTCAGACAAAGAATATGTTTAGTATAAATCGAACTATTGTAGTTAATAAAAGAACATAAAATTAAGATAACTTCTAAGCATTGTATTATATAATCTCCTTTGCTTTTCTTATGCAGAAATGTGTTTTATTCATCATTAAAGAACAACTGAAAAAAGTGAAATTTGTAGTTTGTGTTGGGGGTATAGGCAATAAAAATATAAAAAGAATTCTTCGCATACATTTTATTCATATTCTAGTAGAATAAAATCACAAATTTTCTTCAAGATTCAATACAGAAATCCATCACATTTTTTATAAATAAATACAAAAGCAATTAACAATTAAGCAAATGAACTAATAACTCATAGAATAACATTTCTAGATTACAATTTATTATGTAAATAAACTGATATAAAAGTTTTGGTATTATAGAGACAATAATTAAAAAAGAAAAATATTTGAAATAAGGAAGAATTTTTCAATTTATTTTAACGACAGTCAATTATGCATCCTTATTAAACAAAACATATTTGTTGTCAAAATTTATAGTTTCAGAAAATGAAAGTATAAATTATTTTCATTTTGGAGCCAAAGATGAGTTGATGTTTTGGAAATATTTATAGTTTGGACATAGATATTTTACTAATTGAATATAATAATAATTTAAAAAAGGGATTATTATCTAGTGGCTGTTTCATTTGTTTTTCAGGCTGTTCTGAAATTATCAGCTCACTGTAACAACAGTGAATTATAAATTACTATTAAACAATACAAATTTTTCCCTATCCCAGATATTTTCAAGGAATAAAATTACAAAATTTCTTCAAGTCTCACATTGAAAGCTAAAACATTTTTCATAAATGCGTATAAAAACAATTAAATCTTTAGCATAAGATTTATAATTTATAAATAAAAAAATTAAAATTGAAAATAAAAAACAAAAACTGCTAAAATGTAATGAGAAATAAATTATTAATTTAAAGTTCCAGGTCATTAAAATGTTTTCTATATTTATAAATCAATAATAAAAACTGTGAAATTCTTAGTTGATAACTTTTTATCTTTACTTTAACTTTATACCACTGATAAATTAGTTTATACAACTAGGGATAAGAGAAAATTAGCATCTATTTAGACTGATATCTGGATAAATGGAGATCATACACATGTACTGCCTTGTTATTGTATTACAAATGAAATAAAACAACTGAACCAATAACTTCTAACAAAAATCAAACCTCTATGCCATGGATTACGGTAAATCACGTTGTTGAGATATTTTCAAGTCAACTTTTCTAATATATACACTCAAAGCCAAACCATTATAACCACCGGTCAATAACGAGTTGGCCCACCTTTAGCGCGCAACACAGCTTCAACCCGCCTTGACATGGATGCCAAAAGTCTTTGGTAGATGTCCGGAGACAGATTAAACCAAATTTTTAAGCAACGGTTACGAAAATCCGAGATATTGCGAATTGGTGGTCTTTGAACCCTGAGCTGCCGTCTCATGACATCCGAAATGTGTTCTATCGGATTTAGATCTGGTGAGTTAGGAGGCCAGGACAATAGCTGGAATTCAGCATCATGTTCCTGGAACCACTCCAACACAATTTTAGCCTTGTGACATGGGGCGTTGTCCTGTTGGAACATTCCATTTCCAACTGGTAAAACACAAGCCATATAAGGGAGTAACTGGTCCGCAATGATGTTCAGATACCCTGTAGCATTCATGATGTGCTTTACCACAACCATGGGTCCCTGACAAGCCCAAGATAACGTCCCCTAAAACATAATACCGCCACCACTGGCCTGTGTAAGGCCTACTGTTCGCCTGGAAGACGGCGTATCCTGACAAGACCATCGTCGTGATAAATCGTGATTCATCTAACCAGACAATTCTCTCCCACTGATCCATGGACCAGTCGCGATATTCCCGGGCCCAGCGTATGCACAGTTCCGGATGACGCTTGGTCAACAAAGGCACACGAGTGGAAGGTTTGCTCCGTAGCCCCATATCCAACAGTGTCAACTGAACAGTGTGCTCCGATACTATTCTACTTGGCCCTGCATTGGGTTGTCAGCTGAGCCACTGTCTGGATCCAGTTTTGCTTCACCATGCGACACAGTCTCCGACGACCTTTTTCTTTGATAGCGGGTGGACGCCCAACACCATGTCGTCTACTGCTGGTTTCATCACAATTCATCCACTTTGTATAAGTACTAACAACTGAAGATCGAGAACAACCCACGAGTCGTGCAGTTTCGGAAATAGTTGTTCCAGGCCTTCGAGCCATTACAATCTACCCTCTATCAAAATCGCTTGGATCCGCAGCCTTCCTCATCACACACAGAAGTAAGTGAAAGAATGATTCTTCAGACTCTCCAGCAGCAGTGAAATACCATTTCCACCTGATCAAGTGCCTTCCACGTCATCCAGGTGAGTTCATTGTAATATGTATTGGTGTTTTGTCTCTTGAGTGTATATATATATATATATATATATATATATATATATATATATATATATATATATATATATATAAGGAAAAGTAAACTAGATAGGGAAGCCAATGTAAGCATTTTGTATAAAACCCGTAAGACACCTTGAGAAAGTTCTCAGGGTTTTTCAAATCTTAAATCAAGGGCAAACATTCCATCGCCCTTTTGCTTTCTCCTTTTTAACCCTAACTTGAATTGACCACTGGGGCTACATTTTACTCCCTCAGGGAATGGGTCTGACCAATTATAACGCTACATTGCCCTAGCGGACAATTTAGGAAATTCCCAAACAAAAAGAAAAGCACGCTATCATAGGCAGATTTTCCTAGAGATTTCTCCACAGATTTTAACTGAGATGTTGACCCAGTTGATGAGGGCCTGTTACTTATAACTTCATGTTAGCTGACCCGTCAGTTTGTCCCGTCCCTATAAGGAAATTGGAACCCGTCCTCCAACGTTCTGTTAATAAACGTCTTTAACTTAAACGGTGTCATTTTTATGGGTCATGACTGCAATCCGTTGTGAAGTCCGTCTTCTTATATATATATAGCTAGACAATCGAATTTCACAGTTAAGGCAGTGAAACAGACGTTTCTGCAACATCCCAATTTCTACCCTTACATTCTTGTTTTATTTTTGACGTCATAAACTATGATTTCCATATGACGTTTTCTTCTTCTGTTTCCTGCTAAGCTTTAAATTGTGGATGATTTATTTCATGTTACTTATCGGTGTAAGTATATGCGTAGTTTCGTTAAAACATTGTGCTTCTATAATTGTTTTGAGCAGTGTAGATAAATCAAAGATTTCAAATTGAATTAAAAATATAAAAGATTATAAAATATGTTAAAATTATATTTAGTTATTTTTTCATTAACAGAAATTTTATTTCACAAATGTAGCTTATTACTTTTATAATATCCGAATATTTATAAACTTGGTCAAAACAAAATTCTCGACAAAAAATCGATCGGGGTATAATTAGGCTTAGTACAGAAAAATATTAAGCTTAGAGATGCAAATCAACCAAGATTCTTACTCATGAAGCTTGGTTTAGGGATTAAGTTCCCAACTTCGATGAGAGGGCCGGAAGCCTAAAAAGCACTTCTTCAGTCAAGATGGTTCTGGATTCAGCTTCAGGAGTTACAGGAACCAAATCCCACTACTGGTTTGGATGGTCCTAACTGTCTGGAATGGATTGAAAGCAGTAGGCCTCGGTCTCATTAGGTCTCGTGTAGCAAAATAGTAGACCATATCGTTCCAATCGAGGAATCCCGTATTCAAGCTTAAGAACCTTAAATACCTGATTGGTTGATTGGTAGAGCTCCAAATAAACAAATTATTACTCATATTAAGCTATTATACTTGTTTGGACTGTAAGTTTCAGGCTTCAAGGTAATGATTAAAAGGGCAGAGAACTGTTTTTTGGCCATAGAGATTATAGAATGCGGTACAATAATTCCTGGAATCGAATCCCACTGTTAGGTTTGATGATCGTAGTCGTTCAGAATCGGCTTAAAGAAGAATTATGCCATGCTGTGGAAGGTTGGAAAGGGAGAATACAATGCCATCTTAAACTCTGGGAAGTTAAAAACTAGGTTAATTGAGATACTCAGGTGGAGACTCAGGTAAGAAGCTTAATTTCTCAGTGCCCAGTCCAAATGTAGACTATTATGAAAAACAAAACCATACCAACCAATCAGATATTTAAGATACTGCCTTTCGTGGTTGAAATTGGGAAGTACAGCTTGAAGAACCTGGAGAGGAAGAATAAAACCTAAAAGAGAAAAAACAGGTCTTTGTCAGTTTTTTACCGGTTTATTTTATGTATTACAATAAACGGAACAATTGAAAGTAGAAAGTTGAAGACGCGAAAAAAAAGTCTCAAACATAGAATAAATCAACGAACAACTGTAACACATATTGCAGAGAAAAAATAAATAATATTTTGATTATTTAGAAAACAATGTTTTATTCCGTATGAAAGGGGGTTACTTATGTTTATTTTGTGTTGGGTCTTGGTTGATATAAACGTCTGGGAACACAAACATGTTCAAAATTCCTGAAGATTTTAAAGATGTGACATATGTATATACATATATATATATATATATATATATATATATATATATATATATATATATATATATATATATATATATATATATATATATATATATATATATATATATATACATATATATATATATATATATATATATATATATATGTATAAATATATAAATATATATAATATATATATATATATATATATATATATATATATATATATATATATATATATATATATATATATATATATATATATATATATATATATATGTATAAATATATATATATATAAATATATATATATATATATATATATATATATATATATATATATATATATATATATATATATGTATATATATATATATATATGTATATATATATATAAATATATATAATATATATATATATATATATATATATGTATATATATATATATATATATATATATATATATATATATATATATATATATATATATATATCTTGTGGGCATTGTAATCCAAGTTAAATGTAAAATATGAATTCATAGTAACTGTGTCGAGTGACAAGAAAGTGTGAACCAGAAAAAGTGGTAATAATTTTTTTTTTAGATGTCATATAATGACGTGAAAAGAAGAAAAATTAGTTATGTAAATTCTTATAAGTCTTACTGTATGGTATCTGGGGCATGTAAAATATGTTCGTGGTCACACTGTCCTCCAAGTTCTCAATCATTAAACTCTGTGGGTGGCAGGCCAAACCTATAGGACTTCTGCTTGGTCCCTACTTCAAAATTATGAGGACCCACTTGAGTATAAGTCGTATTTTCACCTTTGCGGTGCTTGTTCAAACGACAGGCGCACACCTTTGTTTTATTACAAGTAGCTTGCTGCTCAAATCGTTCTTTGCTTGACCAAATGGCAAAAGAGTACAACAATAATAGGTTAAAATATCATTATTTTTGCATACACATGTAAAGCACCAGAAAATTTGAATTTCACCTCTAGAGTATTAAATTTAGAGTCATAAATGAAAGATGCAAAAATGAAAATCATAGCATTTTGATAACGACATTTTATGTATATTACGAGCTAAAAATTTCAGGCAGAGATATAATAAGAAAGAGTGAGATTTCTCACATTTGATCCATGCAGATTTCGAAATAGATGATGTAACTGATTTTTATCTTAGTATTATACGTCTTATGTACAATCCATGAATGAAACCAGTGAGTCATACAGTGGATTTTAATCGTATAATCATATAGGTGCTATTATCTTTACACTAATTAACATTCTGTGAAAATTTTGTCTATATAGCCAAAATCCTAGAGATCAGTCAGAATTTGAAATGCGGATTAAAAGATTAACAGCTCAAATTAATAATAACCTTTAGAATTACGATAAAAAAATGGAGTAAGCTGAAAATTGATTTTGCATCTGCTCTGGAAATACATTCATTTGGTTTCCTTATCATATTTTAAGAATCTAAAGTGTCACTTGCCTTCTCTATTAGTCCAAATAGTTATTCTTGGAAGTACAGGAATATCTGCCAGCTCCTGAGTTTGTAGTAAAAATGATCCAAAACAAAAACTACGGATGAAGCCGACAGCTGTAGACGAAATAAAGAAAATATCAAACGCAAAATTAAGAAAAAGATCTTTTACTTCTGTTATACTTCCATATCTGTGGTTGTGTATGACTGTATATATGTACAGAATAATATCCTGCTTTTAGGGAAATTAAGAATATCCAAATTATTATTAGTATTGTATTTCCTCCTCTAACAATATAAAATTCACAACGAGAAAACATCGAAAATCAGGATGTCATCTGAACTACTGATATAGTAATGATACACTCAAAAGCCAAATCATTATGACCACCTCCTACATTTTGCAATGAACTAGCCTGGATGACGTGGAAGGCACGTGATCAGGTCGAAGTGGTATTTAACTGCTGCCGGAGAATCTGATGAATCTTTCTTTCACTTACTTGTGTATGTGATGGAAAAGTCTGCGGAACTAGGCGATTTTGATAGAGGGCAGATTGTAATGGCTCAAAGGCTCGGAACAAGTATTTTCGAAACTGCACTACTCGTATGTTGTTCGCGATCGCGACTCGCAGTTGTTAGTACTTATGCAAAGTGGATAAATGACGGTGAAACCAGTAGTACACGACATTGTGTTGGACGTCCAGACGCTATCAAAGAAAAAGGTCGTCGGAGACTGTTTCGCATGGTGAAGAAAAACCGGAGACAGACAGTGGCTCAGCTGACAACCCAATACAATGCAGGGCTAAGTAGAATAGTATCGGAGCACACTGTTCAGTGGATACTGTTGGATATGGAGCTACGCAGCAAGCGTCCCACTCGTGTGCCTTTGCTGACCAAGCGTCATCGCCAATTGTGCCTACGCTGGGTCGCGACTGGTCCATGGATCAGTGGAAGAGAGTTACTTGTTCAAATGAATCACGGTTTGTCAGGGGACAACTTGTTATTGGCCGGTGGTCATAACGTTTTGGCTCTTGAGTGAATATTAAATATCTGTTGGAGCACTGATAATTCATACCAATTTGGGGTGTTTTACACCCTCTTTACTTGAACTTAATTACTCATTTTTTGGAACGTCTCTTTCGTAATTATTAAATTGCTATCTACTTGGTTCTGGAACTCCATCTTTTATTGGAACTTCAGAATCCTAAGAAACGTTACTATCATTTAAAGACTGGAGTTAGGGCAGAATAGTTACTGTCACTTTTACTGAATCTTCCCCATTATAAAAGGAGAATAATCCAAATAAAAGTCCTAAACAGTGAAATATATCAAAATGATTATAAAACCGATAGATTAAAAATACTTTTCTCTATTTTAATCAGCAACCAAGTATAAGTGTTGCCTTTAGTACTTTATGAAAGTAACAGGCATCGTGTAATTTTAAATTTTACTTCTGTAAATTATATACTAAACTGTTAAGCACTAAGTTTTACAATTTTAATAATCTGTAACTATACTCACAGAGTGCCGCGTTAATATTGATTCGTTTTTACTTTATGAAGTCTACCCATGATTTAGAATCAATATTTCATAATCATTAGTTTTTAATATACTAGTTCGTCTCAACTCTAAGGTATTTAATTAATCCATATGAGATAAAATATATGAACAAGAGAGCAAGTTTTAAGCAGTTTAAAATGAACATTTTCCGTATTCCGTAGTCATTCTCAGTGCTAATATAATTATTATAAAGAAACAAACATAGACATCGTTAGATACTATGGAATTTACAGTAAGAGAAAATTTAAATAGGACAAAGCATATTTTTGAACACATTCTCGCTTACCTGTTGCAACCGTGAAAAGAAAAACTCTTTTGTGGTTCCAGGAGCCGTTTCCAACTTCACCCGCCTTAAAAAGGAATGATTCAGATGCCTCTGTTCTTGTTCTAGCCATACTATAGGCCGAGTTGAAACCTAAAGCATTAAAGGCAATACAGACTTTGAAATTTTATAGAATAAAAAGAGTGAATTTACATCTCTATGTCGGGTTCTTTTTATGTACATGTACTCAAATAAGTGTATATATAAATTGAAGAGGTGAAAAGAGATTTACCTCTTTTCTTCCTATTCGGAAATCGACTTGACTGCCAAACAGAACTTTCAAGGAACGGAGGTGCGATTGGTTTCTGTAAAAAAGAAAAAAAAAATTTTTTTTTCAGTTTTATTAAAGTAAACTTTAACCCTAATCAGATTTATATAAGACAACTGCATGTCAGGAAATATTATATTTGATCAAATTGAAATATATATTGATCAATCATAACAAAGAAGCAGTTTCTGTCCCTAATTGTAGGGGAGAGTGGGGCACCTTGGGACATACCGATATTCTTGTGAAGTTGAACACTCCTAAAGAAACAATAGGCCAAAGTTGCATTTTGTTAGAATTTAAAGAAGAATTTGCTGGCATCAAATATAAGATTTGTTGAAAAAATGTATTAACTTGAACACTTTTCAGCCATTTCTCTTTTATAACAGTTAACAAAAATAATTTGAACAGTATTTTGTATTTGTTATTTAGTGTCCCAACCTACCCCATACAGTGGTGCAGGTTGGGACATTGGAAAGGTATTTTATTTCTTTTATTACTTTTTAACTAAATGAGATATTAAATAGAATTAATGTTTATAAGAAGCAGATATGATGACAATATATGGATGCATACTTATTTTTTTAATTAGCTTTAAAAAAATTCATAAAATTTTTTAACTGTAAAGTGTCCCAAAGAGCCCCGGTCTCCCCTACGATTAGAATTGAAAAGTCTTCTTGAAGCAGGCTATTTTTCATTCAAAATATAAAACAAAAAGCTGTGATGTTTCGAAAGCATAATATTTTCTTAATTATTAAATCGTGTAACTTTTAAAAGATTATTTAATTTTCTTATATAAAATAATGCGTTTTTAAAGTTAAAAATATACATACCAACCGATTACAAAATTAATCGACTAATCAGAAATATAATTTTTGTTTTGTATATATTAAACACCATTATTTTATTTCGAATAAATCTTGTTTATGTTGTGTACTCCAATTGCATTAATAAGAGCATAATATATTTTATTTTAGAACATTATAAAGAATAAGCTTTCTTTTAAATTTTCAATATTTTAACGGCTTTTATTTTTTTTAATTGTAAAATGTTTGATAACTTTGGAGATTTAGGTTTACAGAGTAAAACGTATAGAGACTGATACAGACACATATATGTACAGATTTCAAATAAAATAACATTCCAATATACAAAAATATGTAAATTTAAAAAAGATGTATATTTTGTATGTTATTACAAAAATATATTATATTAAATCCCAAAAATAAATAATTTTTTCATATTTAGAGAAAACTTTTTTCATGTAATAAAAAAAGTTGTAAAATCTATAAGATTGAGAACATAAATAAAGATGTGGAGCTCAATCGTACATATCAAACACCCAAAATGATGGATTCCGTTTTTCTGGTGTTAATAGGTTTGCTTCAATATATAATATGTTATTATTTTACTTTTATCTAAAATTATCTAGGTAAATTATTGATTATAAGCTTTTTTAATAATTAGTTATTAATAATGAAATTTTATTAAAAATTTCCATGATTATCCTTTAAATGTATCATCCATTTTTAAATTCAAGATATCTTTTAGGTCTAAAAAATAGCAATATTTTCTATTAATGCTGTCTAAAGCATTAATTATATTATTAAAAATAATAATAGCAACTAAGCTATCAAGATTTAATTCTGATTATTTATAATATATCATTTTAGCACAAAATTAATAAATTTTGTCTGTCAAAACATAATCTTTTTAACTAGTTTTTACGTTATAAAATATAAAAGAATTATACATTTATAATAGATATAATGGTTATAAATGCAGCAGGAATGTTTTAAATCTTAAAATAGAAACATTTTTATTTTGAATGGATATTTTAGTTTATTATTAATAAAAAGTGTACCAAATGTAGTAATAATTCTTATAAACGTTAATGGATATCAAAGGTTTGAAAAAATATCTTTTCTAACTTTTTATTTTTAGATAGATGTTGGAACTCAATGAGATAAACATGTGAAACTTTTATATAAAAAATATGTAATATTAATACATGAACATCTGTGGTTACCATAAAATATAATGATAGAGAAGAAATAAATTAATAAATAGTTATTTCTATAAAAAAATGTAGTAAATGCAAAAAAGAAATTTTATTTATTTTAGTCGGTAAATATTTTTATTTTATTAAGTATTATAACTCTTTATAAACGTTCTCCGGATTGACTATAAATGTTTTATTACAATGAAATACATAATACACCATGTGCATAAGATCGATGATTTTGTTAAAATTGTTTTTTATGTTATAAAAATATTGAAAAATGTTTAAATAAATTAATTTTATTATTTCTTAAATTAATCAAGTTCATTCATATAGGTAATTAAACTAAGTAAAAATATATAAATTTACAAATACTTGGTTAAGAATACGTGCTTTTAATAGTATTTTTTTTTAAATACAAAAATCTAAAATATCCGATTGCATGAAACATTCAGCTATTAAAAAGCTAATATCTGTAATTAATTTACCAATCAAATCGCGTTTAATTCATTTACATTTTTTTAAATGTAAATCAAAATCCTAAATGTAAATCAAATACAAAATCTTAAATGCAAATCAAATCCTAAAACTAGTAACCATATATTTTTTTCAGTGAATAATGTATTTACAAGTACGTAACTAATATAAAAATACTTTAAAGAATCTTTAGATTACGGGGTAAAATAAATTTTTATTGAATAAAAGTGGATGAGTATACAACCCGTAAAACGTCGAAAAGAAACTAATGTGAAATACAACATTTCAAACACGAAAATAGAATTTTATTCAGTTCAGAATTATGTAAAGGCTTATCACTTGTGATATTGTATGCGTAGAAAAAGTGTTTAGTTTACTATTTCCTTACCCTATGTAAATCTGTAAAATTATTCGCTATCACACTGGAAATCCGTATTTTTAATCAGAAAAAAACCGAAGACTGAATTCGTTTCTTTTTCAAAGGATGCTAGGTGACGTGTAATAACGCCTTAAGAAGGTACCATAACAGAAATATTTTACCTTATTCCAATCGCAATATTTTCTGCTGATTCTGATGCCCAACAAATCCATCTTTATTTTTTTTAGCTATTCATTACTTATCACTGAATTTTTCATAAAAATTTCCTTTATGAGCTTAAATTTAGCTTTTTAAGCAGATGTTGCAAATATAAAATGTTTCAGTTTTATATAAAAAATAGATATTATTAATACATGAACATCTATGTTTACCATAAAATACAATGATATAGAAGAAATAAATTAATGAATAGTTATTTCTATAAACAAATGCAAAAAAGAATTTTTTTATTTTAATCAACAAATATCTTTTTCCTATTAAGTATTATAATTCTTTATAAATGTTCTCTGGATTAGCTATAAATGTTCTCTTACAATGAAATACATTGAAATAAAATAATACACCATGCGGATAAGATCGATGATTTTGTTAATGCTGGTTTATATGTTATAAAAATATTGAAAAATGTTTAAATAAATTAATCTTATTATTTCTTAAATTAATCAAGGTCATTCATAAAGGTAATTAAACTAAGTAAAAATATATAAATTTACAAATACTTGGTTAAGAATATTCACCATTAATAGTATTTGTTTTTCAAAATACAAAAACCTTAATTATCAGATTGCATGAAACATACAGCTATAAAAAAAACCATATATCTGTAATTAATTTAGCAATGAAATCGTGTTTAAGTGATGTACATTTTTTTAAAATGTAAATCAAAAACCTAAATGTAAATCAAATGTAAAATTTTAAATGTAAATCAAATCCTAAAACTAATAACCATATATTCCTTTTCAATGAATAATGTATTTAGAAGTACGTAACTAATATAAAAATACTTTAAAGAATCTTTAGTTTATGTGGTAAAATAATTTTTTATTGAATGAAAATGGATGAGTTTACAACCCGTAAAACGTCGAAAAGAAACTAATTTGAAATACAACATTTCAAACACGAAAATAGATTTTTATTCAGTTCAGATTTTTGTAAAGGCTTATCATTTTTTAAACTGTATGAGTAAAAAAAAAATATTTAATTTATTATTTTCACATCCGATAAAAATGTGCAAAATTATTCGCTATCACATAATAAATCCGTATTTTTAATCAGAAAAAGAAATAGAAGACTGAATTCGTTTCTTTTTCAAAGAATGCTAGGTGAAGTGTAATAACGCCTTAAGAATCTATCTTAATAATAATATTTTACCTCATTCCAATCCCAATATTTTCTGCTGGTTTTGATGCCCAACAAATTCATCTTTATTTTTTTTCAGCTATTTATTAGTTATCATTGAATTTTTAAATAAAAAATTTCCTTTATGAGAGTAAGTTTAGCTCTTTGAGCAGATGTTGCAAATATAAAATGTTTCAGTTTTATATAAAAAATAGATAATATTAATAAATGAACATTTATGGTTACCATAAAATACAATGATATAGAAGAAATAAATTAATCAATAGTTATTTCTATAAACAAATGCAAAAAAGAAATTTTTTATTTTAATCGACAGATATTTTTATTCTATTAAGTATTATAAGTCTTTATAAATGTTCTCCGGATTGACTATAAATGCTCCCTTACGATGAAATACATTGAAATAAAATAATACACCATGTGGATAAGATCGATGATTTTGTTAAAATTGGTTTATATGTTATAAAAATACTGAAAAAATGTTTAAATAAATTAATCTTATTATTTCTTAAATTAATCAAGTTCATTCATAGAGGTAATTAAACTGAGTAAAAATGTATAAATTTACAAATACTTGGTTAACTCTTTAATGCTAGGCGTATCATTTTTGATACGGCTAAAAAATAGCTTGTAGAGTTTTTATGTTTTTTTAGAACAAATTTTCCTTTTGAGAGTAGGTAATGGGCAATCTTATAAACAATCTACGAAATTTTCAAGTAATTTCTATTATTTATAATTTTTTCATTTAGATCTAGGTTTTATGATTTTTCAATCAGCTCTCATAAATTTACTTTCTCGGCAGGTACAGACTGAGATCATGACAAATTTGCTTTTTCCATTACACTACAGCATTTTGCAGAGATTATTTTACCTGCAATATCAAATAAATCTTTTTTCAGGAAGTATTTCCTTTTTTTTATAAATGTCACTCTATGTTTAACACGATAACTGATCACTAACGTGACA
>CM063508.1:72898606-72911106 GCA_032207245.1 Pardosa pseudoannulata | reverse complement strand
TGAAGATTACAGAAATAAAAGAGCCAAACTATAGAAAATATCAACATATACCTTTTTTTTTTCTTTTTGATAATTTTAAAATGAACCATTGAAACATAAATAATTATTCACACAATGATGCACTCTACTCAAAATAAAAATTAGTAAAAATTATTTGTTATTTAATTTGCATGCAAATATGAAAGAAATAAATTATCCGTATGTTCTTCTACAGTTTTGTAATTCCCTTCATTGCTTTTTACTAAATGCTCAATAATAAACTAAATAAAGTTTTATTTATAAAAATAATATGATATACATATTTATAACATTGTATGCTATTTTGGTCTTATGCATGGAAAGAAAATTTTTATTCCTTAAAAAAATATTTTGGTCTGGGTAATTGTATTGATCATTATCGTTAATAAAACTTCTGGACTGCCTTGGTGTCGAGGCAGTGGCTTTAAACCTTCTCTGATTTGAGGGAGATAATCTATGAGGATATTGTGATGAGGCGATTTAGATCAGTTATATAATTGGTTCATTCATTCAAGAAGTAAAATGCTCGGGATCTAAATCTGACCTCATCACATCTTTGTAAAAAGATAGAGGACCATAAAATTGTAATCTACGGATAATGTTGTCTTGTACGGTGGTCTCGGGCGGGGTTCTAATCCCAGTCCCAGATTAGAATCCCTTTTCCGTACTTGATATTAAATAAGAATGTACCTTTGTGGAGTTATTTATGAGTCCCTAAGGGACAGTGCCCAATTAGAAGGGAGAAGGTTTTCCACGTTGGCGGTCACAAGGCGGTGTTTAAGCAGGCCAGTTAGATTCTTACAATAATCCTGACTGGACGATAAGAAGGAAGAGGGGACAAGGATGAAATTAATAAAATAAGAAAAATCTAAAAAACAAGAGAAAGTGTTCGGAATTCCGAGGGAAGGTGTCCTATAGTCCAGACGAGGAGAGAAGTCCAACGTGTTCGAGAGTCCAGTCAAGTCCGACGGGAAGAGTTCCTGTATCAAATAGCACGGCCTCACCCCAAACACTCAGGAGGAAGCCCCTGACCAGACCGACGGAAGATCCATAGATACTCAATCCTGATCAGCCATAAATATCCATCAACCAGCAGTCTTCCGGGCACACCGTTTTAACTCCCAAAGATAACCCCTTTTACATACATGTTGAAATTGAGATTAGGTCTTCTCTTATATTTACATAATTATTTAAGTATTGAAAAATTATTGTCAGAACTAATTTAGAAGCTGTTGATAAAGCAAATTTTATGAAAATTAGAATCAGTTTGTGTGTACATATATGTATATAGATTATAATAAATTTACTTTTTTTATATTAAGCTAGTTTCGGATGCTGTTAATTTAGCTTTTAGTTTGTTTTCATATCTTATGTCTGTAGTTTCTCAAAACCTGTGGTTAAATTTAGCACTAAAATACTTTTACACAACGAAATCAAAATAAAATCCCACTATACATTTGATCACAGGTAAATACTCAAATAAAAACGAGGACTACACGACAGATATTTCAACTTAAAACTACCAAAATGTAATTATAATTCCACAACAGATGACACTGCAGTCTGGAAAAATCTAAACTACGATATTTATCCGATATAAACCATGCGCAGCAATAATATGGCTTATTCTCAAAACGAAATTATCAGAAACCCGTGTAAACGTCTCAGGAGGGATGGCTTCACATGCAGAACAGATGTACTGTTCAAGTTATTCAATTGTTTCTGAATAGTGGTGGTATACCTCGTCTTTTAAGAGTCCTCACAGACAAATATCGTAGTTTAGATTTTTCCAGACTGCAGCGCCATCTGTTGTGGAATATTGTAACTAATTTTAAAGTTTGTCTGCCTGAAAATTTACTATTGTTCCAAGCATATTGCAATAAACTGTGAATTTTTATCACTGTCCGTCTAGTTTTTATTGATTTTTCAAATATACCGGTCATTTTTTAAACACCCTGTATATATATATATATATATATATATATATATATATATATTATATATTATATATATGTATATATATATATATATATATATATATATATATATATATATATATATATATATATATATATATATATATATAATGTATATATATATATAGTGAACAAAAATATTGTTAGTTCTATTGTTAGTATTATTGTACTGATCATACTAGGGAATATGCCCTATTTTTTAGTTGACTGGCCTTACTTGTCAAATCAAATTTACTGCTGTTATGTGATCATTCGAAACTCACTTAGACTTTCAGACAAGGCAAAATACTTAACAAACATTCTTTATTTTTATCTTGAAGGCGGATTACTGCCAGGAACGTTTTATACAGGCAAGAGACAAACGTGTACCGAGATTTGTGAAAGTTATGTCCTAAGGAGTGCATTATCATATGCTGCATTAATAATTAGAGGAATATTGAGTTTACAAGTTTGAATAATTTAGTATAAATGTGTCTCTTAAATTGAAAGTTAAAAATTCATGATGTCACATTTCGGTAAACGATTCTAATAAATTACTATTTTGTGAAGCATTGTGTATAAAGTTTTAGCAATTTAGTAAGAATATATGGTGAAACTTTTGTTGGCGCTTTAAATATTTTAGTTTATGAATAATTTTACATAAATTATAGTTTGTATTTTGAAGTTTTTTGGGATTATTCATATTTTGTATGGTGTAATTTTTGCTCTAATTATATTTTGAATTTTAACGCCTTTACGTGATTTAAATTTTGAATAAAAGCTTCATGTTTTATTAATATTCTTAAATGTGATACCTATTACATTTAAATTTTGAATTTTGAGAATAGTGTGTTAGAATAAAGTCATAAAATTGGCATTTCTAACTAGATATAGATAAGCAGATCTTAAAATCTACTCATTAAAATGGTAATAGAAATTGATAATATATATAGAGATTTTATAATTGCGGTAAAAATAGTAGCTAGTCCCAGGTTAGAGGAAAAGCCCGTACAGGCTCTAATGCAAGTTTTTATATAAAAAAAGGGGGAATTAGAACGATCAAGTTTGGAGACGAAACGGATAAGTAAAGATGAGAGGGAAGGAAATAATAAGAAATTTGAGCTAGAAAAATTGAGAATTACACAAGCTTCTCCTGCTACTACATAGTCTGGATTATCTATTAAAAGTTTAAAATCAGTCGTTGAAAATTATGATCCTGAAATATCAGATAAATGACTATTTCTAATATATGCTTTTATTTGTCAGAAAGGCAAGTCGAGTATAAAAGTGAGCCTTCACTTGTTACTTATTCAAATATCAGAAATAATCATGCGGAAAACTGATAGAACATCTGAGGATTATTACCATATAAAACCAGTACTATTTCAATTAGTTTTGTAAATATAAAGTTTAATTTCATTGGAAATTTTACACTGGAATCAACAGAGGATCGAAAAAATAATATACACTGCCTAAGCAAATTTATAAATTGAACTAGGTGGTGAACAAATTAACAGTTGGACTGAAAGTTCATAGGCTAACATAGAAAAAAAATTTTTTTTGATAAAATTTGATTTTATTTTTCAAGGGCGATAAAACGATTATAGCGGTCATACAATTTTTCGATATCATTTTTATAGTACGAATTGTCTTTAGCTTCAAAATAGGCTTCAGTTTCGGCGATTACTTCTTCATTGGCGCTAAATCTTTTTCCAGAAAGCCTTCCCTTAATGTCTGAGAATAAGAAAAAGTCGCTGAAGGCCAGATTTGAAGAGTACGGTGCATGAGGAAACAATTTGAAGCCCAATTCATATAACTTTACCATCGTTTTCACTGACTTGTGACACGGTCCATTTGCCTTGATGAAACAACACTTTCTTCTTCTTCAAATGGTTCCGTTTTTCCGTGCTTTTGTCCTTTAAACGCTCCAATAACGCTATGTAATAGTCGCTGTTGATGGTTTTTCAATTTTCAAGAGAGTCCATGAATATTATGCCATGCCATTTCAAAATACTGATGCCATAACCTTGCCAGCCCACTGTTGCGTCTCTCCATGCTTTGGAGTTGGTTCATCACGTGCAGTCCACTCAGCTGACTGTCGACTGGACTCCGGTGTGAAATAATAGAATTATGTTTCATCCATTGTCACATATCGACTCATAAATTCGGGTTTATAACGATTAAACGGCTTTAAACACAGCTCAGGGTCACCACTTTGTTGTTGGTTTTGTTCGATTGTAAGCTCGTGTGGCACCCACTTTGCACAGAGCTTTCGCATGCCCAAATATTCATTCATGATAAGTCCAGCACGTTCATTTTATATCTTTAAAGTCTCATATACCTCAATCAACTTCACTCTGCGGTCATCCAAAATTATTTTGTGGATTTTTTTTTTATGTTTTCGTCAGTAACAGTCTCTTTGAGGCGTCCACTGCGTCTATCGTCCCCGGTGCTCATTTCTCCTCGTTTGAACTTACCAAACCACTTCTCAGGGGTTGAGTTTTTCCTGGTGCAGAGTCCGAATAATGTTTATCAAGCAAAGTCTTTGATTCAACAATATTTTTTTTCACTAAAAACCAATGCTTTATTAACACATGAAATTCCTTATTATCCATTGTTTTCAAACTAACAAAAGTTGTTTCACTCAAAATACTATATTTCTTAAACTAATAACCCGACAGCTGTCAAATTTATACAAGTGTCTTTTGAAGGTTAGGATTAACTGAAAATTATATGGATTTAATACTAGTAGCGCCATCTATGTGTCAGCCTACGAATTTTTCATCCCACCTGTTAAGGTATGCTTGTTGAAGAACATAACAAAAGCGAAGTTCAGCTAAAAATGTGAGAAAACGTGAAATTATTGTAAGAGTTTCTAGATGGCGTAGTAAATGGAGGAAAATTTTTAGCATAAAAGATTTTTGGTTACAAAGAAGAAGACGTGTGAAAACCAAGAGAATTCTGTTAAAAGTTAAAACAAAAGTAAAGAATTACTGAAAATAGATTCCATACTTTTCACTATAAACAAACAAACAAACAAAAAATTACTTTAATTCAATTTGGGTTAAAAAAAAGAAACCATGTGAATTTCTTATGAAAAGATATTTTCTGTTTAGGAAATAAGTAGATCAGAGGTGTTTCAAAAAAAAAAAAACCTTGCTTATCATAATATATTCCATTCTGTGTGGATCTTATTAAAATATGAAATCTTTAAACATATGACGCTTAATCTTATATCAGTCAAATGACTTATTTTCTTCAAATATTATACAATATTTTCTTTTGCTGTATTGATATTGAATTATATTTTCCTGAATGAAATCACTAACACTGTTTTCTAACATTCTTACTGGAATATGAGAAATATTTGAAAGGATTCCTGAATTGTTAATAATCTAGACATCTAGAGAAATCATGCACATTCTTGTGGTCTTAATATTTAATCTGCATACACCAATGTTTATTTAATACAAACAAATATGAAATAGTATTTTAAGCCTTAATTTATTTATTATAATAGAATTTTAATTTAAATTTTTTTTCCAGTTCTAACCTTAAGAAAGATTTTTTTTAATTCTTTAATGGTAACTCTATTTTCTCCTGCATTTTCCATTATGTTGTTGCCGATCTCATTATTCAAGCTATACGGTGCTGAAATAAGCCTAATCATATAATCTTTTATATGACAAAGATAGCGTCACCACGTGTACAGAGAAATAACACTTAATTGGCTAAAGATTTTGTCTCACCAAACTTTTTTTCAGATATAAATATTTTTCTTCTAAAAGAGTAGCTAAAATCGTCAAACTAAACAAACCTGGTAAAATGGATATCTAAAAATTTCTCATTCCCTTACTTAAAAAGCTGTGTAATGTCTGACAATAAAGTGTGCAAATTAACCACACATTACTGTCTACAAATTTGGCTAATAATTTTGGCCTGTTGAATGGATTCTAAACTCTGTTAGTAGTGCAATGCTAACATTGCCAATTTGGAAGTATAACTTTTTGACATTAAATTTCTACGATTAAAAAAATGAATAAAACATGCTCAACTATTTTCTATATCTTAGTAAACGGCTTCAAATTTATTTTCTTTCCGAATACATCATTTTGTGTTTGATAAAACATTTCGAAAATAAAAAAAGAAATAAACTACAGATAAGTTTTTCACAACACTGAATCTATTCCAAATATTAAAATTGTAGAACGCTGGTCTAACTAGAGGGAATGAAATAAAATCTGAAAGAATTACCAGTATTTGGGAAAAAAGTAAAGAAGTCGTTCAAAGTTACTCAACCATAGTAGTATAACTTTGACAGTTTATCAAGGACAATTCAGTAAAAATATTCTTATTGAACTCCCTTCATCCTACAGGCTATATTGAAAATAATCACCCAAAAAAGCTTCCTGAAATGGTATTTTATCTTCTTCTAAAGGACTACAGTGTGTTACAGGCCAAGGCAGTCCCAAGCAGTTTTTTCCAGCTGTTCCTATCTGCAAGACTTCTCCAGATTCTTCTTTTGACAGTATATATATATATATATATATATATATATATATAACTGAAAAATATCTTACTGATAAAAAATATAATTCATGTAAAAAATTTCAAAATTCAAAACATATCAACAAAAATTTCCCTATATGTTCTTACTAACTTATTTAAACTTTTATACACGATGTTTATATAAATATTAATTCACTAGAAATATTAATGAAAGTATAACAACTTTCATTTTACTTAATTTTCACAATCATGCTCATTTATACTAAATTACTTAAACTTTTATTTAATATATTCCAATAATTATTAAATAACCACGCGATTATCCACTCCTTAGTTTGACATTTTCAAGAATGTGCAGACTCAATTTTGTCTTTTGTCTGTATAAGACATGTCGAACCGTAAGCCCTATTTAGTCTAAAAATAAAGAATGCTTGTTAGGTATTTTGCCTTATCTGAAAGTCTGAGTGAATTTCCAATCACGAAATGACTGAGATTAAATAAATTTACATTGCTAAGTAAGCGTGACAGCCAAAAATTATGGCCTATTTCAAAGTGTCAGCAGTGAAGAGTATTTACTTCTGTAAATTATATACTAAACTGTTAAATACCCATGAGTTTAGAATCAAAATTTCATAATTCTCAGTTTTTAATATACAACAGCCACTTTTATATTTAAAAATGCATATATTTGAAGAAAATTTAGTTTGTAACATTCACATTATAAGTGAGTTTGGCTTGGTTTAGTTTGGAGTGCTACGGTCTACTTTATTCAACAAGAGGGGTAATGAGATCGGGACCTACTGCTTATAGCGATTCCGAATGCTACGAATATCCATGCCACAGTGGGATTCGAATACACGAATCCCGGTATCGAAGGCCAGCACCTTAACCATTCTTCAATCGATCGGCACATTATAATTTAGATTTTTTAAACAAGTATTTAAAAAAAGAATGCCCTAGTAAGAAAAGTTAGTACTTTTAAGAGGACACTCACCTGACATTATGATACTCAAAAGAGGGATAAATTTTCAAAAAGTTAGGAAATTTTTAATGTTCAAGTAGTCAATTAACTAGAAAAGGTACATGGAGATTTGAGGTTCATTATCCCACTAATTTAGATACTTGTCCAGCTTCACCAAAACCAATGTTTCAAGAGAATAATGAACTAGCCTGTATATATATCCCAAAGAAAAGTTATAGTTCGTATTAGGAGAAAAATGTTAAAATTTGAAAACTACAACTTGGCTATATCTGGAAAATATTATATAGATTGTTTCGCACAATCAAACTTCTAAAACATTGCTTTAAAGAACTGCATATTACCTTGGCATGACTGACTGAACCTCTAAAAAAGAATAAATATGAAATACCCAGTATTGAATATCTTTCTAATAAATAAAAAATTTTATTTGAAGCATTCAAATAGTGCTACATTATGAGCATCACGTTATTTTTACAATGAAAATTTTATTTCGTTTATTATTGAGTATTCAGTAAAACGTTATAAAGTAAATAAAAAAACTTACGTTTTACATAAGGAAAATTTTTCTTTTTTTCATATCTGTGTGCAAGATAATTAATAAAAAATTGCTACTAATGTTTATTTTGATAAAGTGCACCACTATGGGAAGCATCATGTTTGTTATAATGCTTCATTTTGAAGTTATAAAAAAAGAGCTATAAGTCAATTTTTCCTGTAGTAAAGTTTATTTTACCTTTAGAGTGCATGTAGAGAAACACACACGCACAGTAATTAATCCATATGAGATAAAATATAATGAACAAGAGAGCTTGTTTAAGCAGTTTCATATATATATACATATATACATATATATATTATATATATATATATATATACATATATATATATATACTTATATATATATTCATATATATACATATTAGACATCGTTAAGATACTATGGAATTTACAGTAGAGAAAAATTTAAAATGGGACAAAGCAACACGTGAAAAGAAAAACTCTTTTGTGGTTCCAATTATATCGGCTTTTAGTTTTTTTTAATTGTAAAATGTTTGATAACTTTAGAGGTTTGGATTTACAGAGTAAAACGTATATTTTAGACACTGATACAGACACAGATATGTACAGATTGCAAAGGTTTAAGATGTTTTGGGTGTCCCCGGGTGTACAATCCACAGCAGCTCTTAATATACAATACATTATAGTAAATACAGTAAAAATATCTCAAACTAACACATACAAATACAAAACAGACAAAATAGCACTGGAAATACAAAAAAAGTAATAATCATAAAATTAATAAAAAATTAAATAAAAAAAAATTGATAATAATTACAAGGTAAATGCATATAAATAAATACAAAATCGCAGTACAGTGAAAGCTATATATTCAGAATCAGCCTTGTTACGGGGCCTACAGATTCTCCGATTTTTCCATTAGTCAACCGAACAGCTTGTTTAGTTTGGATGAGAGAGTATTGTTACAAATTAGCTGATCAGCCCAGACACCCTTCATGTCTGGTCTGGGAAGCTTGAAATGCCAATCCGTAGAGAGTTAGTAGTCAAATAGGTAGTGGTCGGGCAAACCCGAGTCACCGCAGTAACATTTGATTATGATTATTGACACTATTGTTTTTCTTTGCTCACTCTAATAGGCAGGGAGAAGCCTAAACAGCTAGTTGTAATAAATAATTTTGCAGTCGGGCCACAATGAAGAGAAGCATAATTTTAAGAAAAACTAAAATCTTTACTGAGGATCTAATAAAAGATGTCTTTGCCAAACAACGCCAGACAAGAGAATGATAAAAAAAAACTTTGCTCGAACAAAGGTGTACACAAGATCGAGAGAGAGAATTTTCCCAATGGCCAAAAAATTTATTATAAAACAAAAAATTTAACTGCTAGATCAGGGAAAACTGAATAAACTGGATCTCGGCTAAAACTGGGAAAAGTGTTAAATGGACAGAAAATTAACACCTCTAGCACAGAAAGTTTTGGCAAATGTGTTGGAAGAATTTTAAGTCAGTGACACTCCTTTGATTAATATATTTTGTGGATGGGAAAATAGATTTTAAGGAATTAGAATGGAAGATAGGAGATTTTTAAAGACATATTAAAGTGAAATAATTTTGATCCAATATACAAAAATATGTAAATTTAAAAAAGATGTATATTTTGTATGTTATTACAAAAATATATTATATTAAATCCTATATATATATATATATATATGCATGGGTGTGTGTGTATATATACAGAGAAAACTTTTTTCATGTAATAAAAAAAGTTGTAAAATTTCTATAAGATTGAGAACATAAATATATATACATATATATATAAGAAGTATTTTCAAGCTCAATCGTACATATCAAACACCCAAAATGATGGATTCCGTTTTTCTGGTGTCCATACTTATTAGCAAAAAAATGGTGTTTAACAAAGATATAAAAGTAATATTCCTGCCCCGTTGACGTTTCGCTAAATTAAAAATTTATGTAATTTGTCTATAATATATTTTGTAATTACTGTTTGCTTGAATATATAATATGTTATTATTTTACTTTTATCATATATATATATATATATATATATATATATATATATATTATATATATATAATTATTGATTATAAGCTTTTTTTAATAATTAGTTATTTAATAATGAATTTTTATTAAAAAAAATTTCCATGATTATCCTTTAAGGATTCTCAAAAAATGGTATCCAGAAAAAGTTAAAGGTATTTTTCCTGCAACGTTGACAGTTTAGCCAATAAAAAACGGTCTAGGTGGACGTGTTGCCTAAAATGAAGAATATTTTCTCTTTTTGCAAGTCGTCACCGTTTCTTCGAAAACGAAGTATATGTAGAGATGTAGACTTTTTTATCCAATCAGTTCAAGATTAGGTGGACGTGTTGCCGAAAATGAAAAATATTTTCACTTTTTGCAGGTCGTCACCGTTTCCTCGAAAACGAAGTACATGTAGAGCTGTAGACATTTTTATCCAATCAGTTGAACCTTAGTTGGACGTGTTGCCGAAAATGAAAAATATTTTCACTTTTTGAAAATGCAAAAAAAGAAATTTTATTTATTTTAGTCGATAAATATTTATAGGAGTTCGGAATCAGTTGATTTTATTTATCTGAAACGTTCATCTGATGCACATAGTTAACGTTGATATTTTATCATCGCAGCGGTGGATTTTTTCCTTATAGACGAAAGTTTTCTCAGCACTTCTGAAGCGGTAAGTAACTACGTTTGTTATGTTGGAAACAAATTTTGAGTGATTACTCTTTATAAATATTCTCCGGATTGACTATAAATGTTCCCTTATGATGAAATACACTGAAATAAAATAATACACCATGTCGATAAGATCGATAATTTTGTTACAATTGTTTTTTATGTTATAAAGATATTGAAAAATGTTTAAATAAATTAATCTTATTATTTCTTAAATCAATCAAGTTCATTTATAGAGGTAATTAAACTGAGTAAAAATATATAAATTTACAAATACTTGGTTAAGAATACGCGCCGTTAATAGTATGTTTTTCAAAATACAAACACCTTAAATATCAGATTGCATGAAACATTCAGCTATTGAAAAACTTATATATGTTATTAATTTACCAATCAAACCATGTTTAAATGATTTATATTTTTTAAATGTAAATAAGAATCCTAAATGTAAATCAAATGTAAAATTTTAAATATAAATCAAATCCTAAAACTAATAACTATATATTCCTCTTCAATGAATAATGTATTTAGAAGTACGTAACTAATATAAAACCATAAAGTTAAAGCGTTTGAAATATATATCGTTTGCTTTAAAATCCAAAATAAAGATTAGAAATAAAAATTTAAAGTAAAATTCAATGATTACTAATAACTGGTAAAATTTTAAGTGGATTCATTGTTTGCCAATATCAGCAGAAATTATTGCTATGGAAATAAGATAAAACATTTCTTTTGAGAAGCTTCTTGAGATGTTACTAACATGCTCGCTTTGAAAAAGCAAGAATACGATAATTTTATTATACGATAATTTTTTCTTATTAAAAATGTGTATTTCCTATGTGATAGAGAATAATTTTAAGACATTTATAGAATATAAATATTGTTTATTAAATATAGATTAATTTTCGAGTTTGAAATATTATACTTCACATGCGGTTTATGTCATCATTTTACGGGAGTGAACACCTCTTAATTATAATTAAGAAGTTATCGCTTAAAATTAAAATTTTTAACAGTGTTTTCATATTAGTTTTGTGCTTGTTAATATATGAAACATAGAAGAAAAAGTATATATCTGCTAGTTTTAGAAATAAAATTATTTAATCACTTAAATAGGGTATACATATTAAGTTAATTACAGAGGAAAGATTTTCAAATGTTGTATGCTTCTTGCAATTCCATATTTATGGATTATGTGTTTTGAAATGAAAACACTATTAAAAGTACGAATTCTTAATTATGATTATGTATTAATAATTTTATGTGTTATATTTTAAGAAATAATGTAATTAAAATCACTTATATAGGATATACATGGTAAATTAATTACAAAGGAAAGTTTTTAAAGGTTGAATGATTCGTACAAATCTATAAAAAGATTATGTTTTGAAATGAATATACTATTAACAATACGAATACTTAATTATGTATTAATAATTGTATATGTTATAGTTTTAGACATAAAATAATTAAAATAACTTAAATAGGGTATACTCAGTAACTTAATTACAGATGAAAGATTTTTAAAGGCTGTATGATTCGCTATCACATTGGAAATCCATATTTTTAATCAGAAAAAAAACCGAAGACTGAATTCGTTTCTTTTTAAGGATGCTAGGTGACGTGTAATAACGCCTTAAGAAGGTACCATAACAGAAATATATGTGTTTTGAAATGTAAATACTTTTAACAATACGAATTCTTAATTATGTTTTAATAATTAGCTATTCCTTACTTATCACTGAATTTTCCTCAAAAATTTCCTTTATGAGGCTAAGTTTAGCTTTTTTAAGCAGA
>CM063508.1:72886106-72896106 GCA_032207245.1 Pardosa pseudoannulata | reverse complement strand
ATATTTATATGTATGTATATATATATATATATATATATATGTATATATGTGTATGAAATATATGTATGTATATATATATTGTATGTATATATATATGTATGTATATATATGTATGTATATTTATATGTATGTATATATATATGTATGTAAATATAGTATATGTATATATATTTATATTGTATATATATGTATATATATATGATATATATGTATAAATATATATGTATATATATTATTATATATATTTTATATATTTTTATGTATATATTGTGTATATATATATTATATATATAATAGATATATATTTATATATATGTATATATGTATGTATATATATATGTATGTATATATATATATATGTAATATATATGTATATATTTGTATATATATATATATATATATATATATATATATATTATATATATATATATGTATTTATGTTTATATATATATATGTATATATATATATATATGTATGTGTATATTAATATGGATATATATATATATGTATATATTTGTGTATAAATATGTATATGTATATAATATATGTGTGTGTGTATTTATATATATAATATGTTATATTTATACATATATATATATATATATATATATATATATACATGTATGTACATATATATACGTATAAACACACACACACACTCACGTATATATATTTACATGTATTTATATATGCATATATATTTATATGTACATATATATACATATAACACACACACTCACGTATATATATATATATGTATATATGCATATATTTATATACATATATGTACATTTATATATTATAAAATACACACATCAATATATATATTTATAAGAAGTATTTTCATGAGCTTTTTTAAAATGTGGATTGATGGTCCATACTTATTAGAAAAAAAAATGGTGTTTAACAAAGATATAAATGTGATATTCCTGCCCGTTGACGTTTCGCTAAATTAGAAATTGATGTAATTATTTAGCGAAACGTCAACTGCATAATACACACACACACACACACAGATATATATATGTATATATATATATATATATATATATATATATATATATATATATATGACTTCATATATTTTGTAAATGTGGATTCTCAAAAAATGGTATCCAGAAAAAGTTAAAGGTATTTTTCCTGCAACATTGACATTTTAGCCAATAAAAAACGGTCTAGGTGGACGTGTTGCCGAAAATGAAAAATATTTTTACTTTTTGCAAGTCGTCACCGTTTCCTCGAAAACGAAGTACATGTTGAGCTATAGACATTTTTATCCAATCAGTGGAAGCTTAGGGGGACGTGTTGCCGAAATTGAAAATTATTTTCACTTTTTCCAGGTCGTCACCGTTTCTTGTAAAACGGGAATCAGCATAGGTATAAATAGGAGTTCGGAATCAGTTGATTTTATTTATCTGAAACGTTCATCTGATGCACATAGTTAACGTTGATATTTTATCATCGTAGCGATGGATTTTTTTCATGTAGACGGAAGTTATCTCAGCACTTCTGAAACGGTAAGTAACTACGTTTGTTATGTTGGAAATAAGTTTTGAGTGATTTTATATATAAGTCTGAAAAATATTAGTTTCATATATTCCATAAAGTTAAAGCATTTGAAATATATATAGTTTGTTTTAAAATCCGAACTAAAGATTAGAAATAAAAATTTAAAGTAACATTCAATGATTACTAACAACTGGTTAAAAAATTAAAGTGGATTCGTTGTGTGTCAATATCAGCAGAATTTATTGCTATGGAAATAAGATAAAACATTTCTTTTGAGGAAGCTTCTTGAGATGTTACTAACATGTACTGTTTGAAAAAGCTATGAAAACGATAATTTTAGTATACGATAATTTTTTCTTATTAAAAATGTGGATTTCCTATGTGATAGAGAATAGTTTTAAGACCTTTATAGAAAAATTGATTATTACATATAGGTTTATTTTCAGGTTAGAAATATTATACTTTACATGCGGTTTATGTCATCATTTTACGGGAGTGAACTCCTCTTAATTATTATTAAGAAGTTATCGCTTAAAATTAAAATTTTTAAAAGTGTTTTCATATTAGTTTTGTGCTTGTTAATATGTGAAACACAAAGAAAAAATATATATCTGCTAGTTTTAGAAATAAAATTATTTAAATCACTTAAATAGGGTATACTTAGTAAGTAAATTATAAAGGAAAGTTTTTCAAATGCTGAATGCTTCTTGGAATTCGATATTTATGGATTATGTATTTTGAAATGAAAATACTATTAATGATACGAATTCTTAATTATGTATTAATAAATTTTTATGTTATAGTTTTAGAAATAAAATAATTAAAATAAATTTAATAGGGTATACATAGTAAATTAATTACAGAGGAAAGATTTTCAAAGGCTGAATGCTCCTTGTAATTCCATATTTATGGATTATGTGTTTTAAAATGAAAATACTATTAGCAGTACGAATTCTCAATTATGTATTAATAATTTTATGTGTTATATTTTAAAATATAATGTAATTAAAATCAATTAATTCGGTTATACTTAGTAAGTTAATTACAGAGAAAAGTTTCTAAAGGCTGAATGATTATACAATTCTATATATAGATTATGTGTTTTTAAATGAAAATACTATTAACAATAAGAATTCTTAATTATATATTAATAACTTTATTTGTTATAGTTTTACAAATAAAATAATTAAAATAACTAAAATAGGGTATACTTAGTAAGTTAATCACAGAGGAAAGTTTTTTAAAGGCTGAATGATTCGTACAATTGTATATATATATATTAAGTATTTTGAAATGAAAATACAATTAACAATAGAAATTCCTAATTATGTATTAATAATTGTATATGTTATATTTTTAAAAATAAAATAATAAAAATAACTTAAATAGTGTATACTTAGTAAGTTAATAACAGTGTAAAAGTTTTGAAATGCGGAATGATTGGTACAATTCTATATTTATAGATTATGAAATTTGAAATGAAAATACTATTAAATATACTAATTCTTAATTTTGTATTAATAAATTTATATATTATAATTTTAGAAATAAAATAAATAAAATATCTGAAATAGGATATACTTAGTAAGTTAATTACAGAGGAAAGGTTTTTAAAGGCTGAATGATTAGTACAATACTATATTTATAGATTATGTGCTTTGAAATGAAAATAATATTAACAAAACGAATTCTTAATTATGTATTAATAATAGTATATGTTATATTTTAGAAATGAAAATATTAAAAATAACTTAATTAGGTAATAATTACATAATTTAGAAGTGATTAAGAGGAATGTAAACTATATATATAGATTATGTGTTTTGAAATGAAAAACTATTAACAATACGAATTATTATTATGTTATAATAATTTTTATTGTATATAGAAGTTGATTACAGAGATAGTTTTGAATGACGTACAATTCTATATTTATAGATTATATGTTTTGAAATGAAAATACTATTAAAAATACGAACTCTTAATTATATATTAAAATTTTTATATGCTATTGCTTTAGAAATAAAATAATTAAAATAACTTATATAGGGCATACTTTGTTAATTACAGAGGAAATTTTTTGAAAGGCTGAATGATTCGTAAAATTCTATTTTTATAGATTAAGTGTTTTGAAATGAAAATGCTATTAAAATTACGAATTCTTAATTATGTATTAATAATTTTTTATATTATAGTGTTATAGTTTTAGTAATAAAATTGTTAAAATAACTTAAATAAGATATACTTATTAAGTTAACTACAGTGGAAATTTTTTAAAGGCTGAGTGATTCGTATAATTCTATATGTATGGATTATGTGTTTTGAAATGAAAATTCTATTAGCAATACGAATTATTAATTATGTATTAATAATTTTATATTTTGTAGTTTTAGAAATAAAATAATTAAAATAAATTTAATAGAGTATACTTAGTAAGTTAATTACAAATGAAAGTTTTTTAAAGGCTGAATGATTCGTACAAATCTTTATATAGATTATGTGTTTTGAAATGAATGTACTATTAACAATACGAATTCTTAATTATGTATTAATAATTGTATATGTTATAGTTTTAAAAATAAAATAATTAAAATAACTTAAATAGGGTATACTTAGTAAGTTAATTACAGAGGAAAGTTTTTTAAAAGCTGAAAGATAGTACTATTTTTTGTTTATAGATTATGTAATTTGAAATGAAAATACTATTAACAATACGAATTTTTAATTTTTTATTAATAATTTTATATATTATAGTTTTAGAAATAAAATAATTAAAATAAATTAAATAGGATATACTTAGTAAGTTAATTACACAGGAAACTTTTTTGAAAGGTAGAATGATTCATACAATTCTATATTTATAGATTACATGTTTTGAAATGAAAATACTATCAAAAATAGGATTTCTTAATTATATATTAAAAATTTTATATGTTAATCTTTTAGAAATAAAATAATTAAAATAACTTATATAAGGTATACTTAGTAAGTTAATTACAGAGGAAAGTTTTTTAAAGGCTGAATGATTCGTACAATTCTATATTTATAGATTATGTGTTTTGAAATGAAAATACTATTAACAATACGAATTCTTAATTATGTATTAATAATTTTATATGTTATAGTTTTAGAAATAAAATAATTAAAATAACTTAAATATGGTATAATTAGTAAGTTAATTACAGAGAAATGTTTTTGAAAGTTTGAATGATTCGTACAATTCTATATATAGATTATGTGTTTTGAAATGAAAATACTATTAACAATACGAATTCTTAATTATATATTAATAATGTTATAGTTTTAGAAATAAAATAATTAAAATAACTTAAATAGGATATACATAGTAAATTAATTACAGAGAAAAGTTTTTTAAAGGCTGAATGATTCGTACAATTCTATATTTATAGATTATGTGTTTTGAAATGAGAATATTATTAACAATACGAATTCTTATTTATGTATTAATAAATTTATATGCTATAGTTTTAGAAATAAAATAATTAAAATAACTAAAATAGAGTATACTTAATAAGTTAATCACAGAGGAGAGTTTTTAAAGGCTAAATGATTCGTAAAATTCTATATATATAGTATATGTATTTTGAAATGAAAATACTATTAACAATACGAATTCTTATTTATGTATTAATAAATTTATATGTTACAATTTTAGAAATAAAATAATTAAAATAACTTAAATAGGATATACTTAGTAAGTTAATTACAGAGGAAAGTTTTTTAAAGGCTGAATGATTCGTACAATTCTATATTTATATATTATGTATTTTGAAATGAAAGTACTATTAACAGTACGAATTCTTAATTACGTATTAATAATTTTATGTGTTATATTTTAAGAAATAATGTAATTAAAATCACTTAAATAGGGTATACTTAGTAAGTTAATTACAGAGGAAAGTTTTTTAAAGGCTGAATGATTCGTACAATTCTATATTTATAGATTATGTGTTTTGAAATGAAAATAATATTAACAATACGAATTCTTAATTATGTATTAATAATTGTATATGTTATTATTTTAGAAATAAAATAATTAAAATAACTTAAATAGGATATACTTAGTAAGTTAATTACAGAGGAAAGTTTTTTAAAGGCTGAATGATTCGTACAATTCTATATTTATAGATTATGTGTTTTGAAATGAAAATACTATTAACAATACGAATTCTTAATTATGTATTAATAATTTTATATGTTATAGTTTTAGAAATAAAATAATTAAAATAACTTAAATAGGATATACTTAGTAAGTTAATTACAGAGGAAAGTTTTTTAAAGGCTGAATGATTCGTACAATTCTATATTTATAGATTATGTGTTTTGAAATGAAAATACTATTAACAATACGAATTCTTAATTATGTATTAATAATTGTGTATGCTATAGTTTTAGAAAGAAAAAAATTAAAATAACTTAAATAGGATATACTTAATAAGTTAATTAAAGAGGAAAGTTTTGTAAAGGCTAAACGATACCTACAATTCTATATTTATAGATTATGTGTTTTATATTGAAAATATTATTAACAATACGAATTCTTAATTATGTATTAATAATTTTATATGTTATAGTTTTAGAAATAAAATAATTAAAATAACTTAAATAAGGTATACTTAATAAGTTAATTACAGAGGAAAGTTTTTTAAAGACTGAAAGATTCGTACTAATCTGTATTTATAGATTATGTAATTTGAAATGAAAATACTATTAACAATATGAATTCTTAATTTTTTATGAATAATTTTATATGTGATAGTTTTAGAAATAAAATAATTAAAATAACTTAAATAGAATATACTTTGTAAGTTAGTTAGAGAGGAAAATGTTTTAAAGGCTGAATGATTCGTAAAATTCTATTTTTATAGATTATGTGTTTTGAAATGTAAATACTATTAAAAATACGAATTCTTAAATATGTATTAATAACTTTATATGTTATAGTGTTATAGTTTTCATAATAAAATAGTTAAAATAACTTAAATGGGGTATACTTAGTAAGTTAATTACAAAGGAAATTTTTTTAAAGGCTGAATGATGCGTATAATTCTATATGTATAGATTATGTGTTTTGAAATGAAAATACTATTAACAATACGAATTATTAATTATGTATTAATAATTTTATATGTTAGAGTTTTAGAAATAAAATAATTAAAATAACTTAAATAGGGTATACTTAGTAAGTTAATTACAGAGGAAAGTTTTCGAAAGCTGAATGTTTCTTGCAAATCGATATTTATGGACTATGTATTTTGAAACAAAAATACTATTAATGGTTCGAATATTTTATTATGTATTAATAATTTTTTATATTATAGTTTTAGAAATAAATGATTTTAAAACACTTAAATAAGGTATATTTAGTATGTTA
This sequence comes from Pardosa pseudoannulata, assembly GCA_032207245.1. Lineage (NCBI taxonomy): Eukaryota > Metazoa > Arthropoda > Arachnida > Araneae > Lycosidae > Pardosa > Pardosa pseudoannulata. Next base: position 72,889,201 of record CM063508.1, on the reverse strand, counting down.
ATAAGTGATATATACGTTTTTCAAAGGGTGAATGTTTCTTGCAATTCGATATTTATGGATTATATATTTTGAAATGAAAATAATTTTAATGGCACGAATTCTTAGTGCTGTATTAATAATTTTATATGTCTATACTCAGTTTAATATTTTATTTGAATGGATTTGATTAATTTAATAAATCTTTTAGCTTAAAATATTTTTGTTAGTTTTCAATATCTTTATAAGGGAAAACATTTTATTCGAAAACATTGACCAACATCCCCTTAATTTATTATTTTAATTCAGTGTATTTTATTTTACATCGGTCCAGAAAACATTTATGACGAATTATGAGACTATATGAATAAAATTATTTGTTAATGAAAATATTAAAATCTGTTTTATATGTACTCTATATACATTTATTAAAGTTGTGATTAATTTAACTTATTGCTTGTGAAGCATTTTAAAGGTCACCTTAGTCGTTCATATTCTGATATGTATTAGGATATACTTATTTAAAACATCAACATATTTATCTCCCTGAATCTTAACATCTTTCTACAAATAACAATTAAAAGAACACATATATATGTGTGTATATATATGTATATGTATGTATGTATGTATGTATATATGTATATATATATATATGTGTGTGTGTGTGTGTGTGTGTGTGTGTGTGTGTATGTATATGAATATATATGTATGTCTGTATGTATATATATATATGTATATGTATGTATATATATAATATATATTTATATATATATGTATGTATATATATGTATAATATATATGTATATGTATATTGTGTATATATTATATATATATGTATATATATATATATATATAATATATATATATGTGTGTGTGTGTGTTATATGTGTTGTGTATGTACCAATATGTTATGTTATAATATGTTTATTATGTAATATATATGTTTATATATGTGTGTGTGTAATCTTTGTATGTTAGTTTGCATGATGTTAATTGATGTCTCTTTCACTGGTAAGGCTAACCCAGCCATCTATTCCTTCAGAGGGTAGATAAACTGAGGACCAAGAATATGTGGGAACTAAACACTGGATTTTCTGAGTAATTCTGACCAGCTAACCGAGACATATACTTCGCATCCGAAGACCCTTTGTGTCTGAAATTTAGATTGGCACCCACTACAGGCTGTTGAGCGAAGCAGTTTAGATTTCTTTTATATAATTAAATAAATATATATATATATATATATATATATATATATATATATATATATATATATATGATTTGTATTATTCTTAAACGTTTATAATAATTACTGCAAAGCGTAGTATAACTATTATTCATAATAACTTAAAATATATTTTTAAAAGAAAAGGGATTTCATTTAATGAAGTATTTAATTTTTATTTACTCATTTATAACTGCTATATTGATTTAAAGTATACACATAACTTTCTTTAGGTTTTACACAATAAAACTTAGTTAAAATAAATATATTAGGATAGACAAAAGTCAGTTCTGTACCTTAATTATTATTGTAAAAAATCTGTCTATATGCACAGAAATATTTTAACTGTCTTAATTATATTATTTTTTTATTATCTGGGATTGCAACAGCAGTAATAGATAATATTGCAAAGTTTTTAGATATAAAAAGCATCTTATATTTAAAAGGATATGATATGTTAGAAGTATATGTATGGAAAATTAATTATAAATCTACCTTATGAACAAATCAATTAAAATAATTCAAATAGTTAAATAATTAAATAATTTTTAAATAATTCCTAATTTAACTGATCATTTTAATTTTTAAAATTATTACTCATAACATATAAAATTTTCAAGCTTTACATTGATTTCTATAAGAAAAATCGACGAGTAATGTTGGGATATATGTTGTTGTTTTTACTAACATCACTTGGAGTTTGTTGTTTCTAATGCCAAACTGGGGACTATACTAGATTTAAGGTGAAACGTTGAGTTTATTGTCAGAATATCCGCTGCATTTAGGATGGAATTTTTACATTTTGCTTATAACGTTCTAACATTGAAAAATATATTGATTAGATTTCAATATATTTATAAAGTAATATTTTCACCAAAACATTATACATGAATGAATTTTTAATTTACATCTACAGCATATTTTCCTTGTATTTTATTATACGCCGGACAACATTTATGACGAAATATGAGATTTTAATAAATAAAACTATTTGTTTATTAAAATATTAAAATCTGTTTTTACATGTATTCTTCATACATTTATAAAAGTAGTGATTAATTTATTGCTTCTGAATGATATTTTAAGGTAACCGTAGACGTTCATATTCCGATATGTCCTAGAATATATTCATATAAATTATCGACATAATTATCTCGCTGAATTTTAACATCTTTCTACAAATAACAATTAAAAGAATACACACACACACACACACACACACACACACATATATATATATATATATATATATATATATATATATATATAATATATATATATATATATATATATATTTATATATATATATATGGAGGAAGAGGAGGAAATAAATGAAGAGAACATCAAATATATCGTTGCAAGCCTAAATATTTAATATAAAATTCGTACTAATTTGCTTTACACCTCTCAACAACTGGAAAGAAAATGAAGTGAACAGCTTACAATACAAAAATGGCAGAAGAATAGAATAATGTTTTTAGATGCCATCAGTAAAAAAGGAAAAGAAAAATAGGCTGTAATAAGAAGATTTTTCAACTCCAGTGGTACTCCTAGGGACTTAGTCAGCTCCTTTACTATGATGGATCAATACATATATGAAATTGATCAAATACGATAAATATGTATCATGATATGAGATTGTAATCCATAAAACCGATTAGGATTAAAGTTTACTTTGATAAAATTGTTCAAAAATTGTTTTACTTTACAGAAGTCCTTACAAGATAGCTCTTTATGGCAGTCAAGTAGATTTCCGGATTGGAAAAAAGAGGTAAATCTTTTTTAACATTTCTATTTAGATAGGAAACATTTTATGTATGTCTAGAGTCTATCTCTTTGTATTCAGATATGACTGGATTAATCATCATAAAATTTTACACGATATTTGAGT